>VZTR01006234.1:195133-286635 GCA_013400775.1 Chaetops frenatus | reverse complement strand
CTCTCCCAGCTTCACAATACCTGCTTCCCTCAGCTCAATCACTTCTTTTGTTCCCCTTAAGTACCAGGCCATTATGGTCCCTTAGCAACTGATGGGCAAAAAATTCCACAGGTAAAGAGAAACAAAAGGGAGGAACACCCAAACCCCAACATTATATTATTCTAACTAGTAGAACCTTTATTTTAAAGTTGTTGAATATTCAGTGTAGGAACATACTGCAACTGAAGTCTTAAGCTTTTTAATCTTTAATATATTTTTAGGATCTTGCAATGAAATTGGCTATATAAGTTCTGCTTTTTATAATTATTTAAATTTGTATTTCCTCTGCTATATTTATATCTCTATTTTTAATAACTATTTCTTTTTACAGTTTGTTTTAATATCTATTTATCAAGAGACAAATAAATGTGTTTTTAAAATATTCATTTGGAATTTGTAGGTTTCTGAAACTTTCTTCCCTTTCTCTGAACACACTGATTCGATTTCACCCAAGGAAAAATAGTTATCCTGAAAATTAGAAATAAACCCCATAATAATATCCTTTTTATTTTCTTTTCAGTTCAGACAATAGCAAGTGAAAAAGTACACCATATGTCAAAAATGTGAAATTTTAATCTTTGCTATTCCAAGAAGCAAGATAAATTGTTGAATTTTGAACTGTTGCCTTCAGTGAGGACCACATACTTGGACTGTTTGAGCAGAAGCTACCACAAAGATCTCGGGCAGTTGCCTAAGCTCTTCCCATGCATGCTTAATGAGTCTCTGCCAAAATATTTCAGGCAGCAAATAAAATTACTTCTCATTTGAGAGCTCCCCTTGCCTTGTTGCCGTGCTCAGCCTGCAAGCCCCAAAGGAGGGCTTTGAATGGGGAGATTATAAATATCTCAGCAGAACAGACATAACACCCACAGTGGTAGAAGGAAGGAGGGAGGTGGGAAATTGGGGATATTTTTGGGAAAGGTGTTTTTTTTTCCACAGGGAATTTCCTTTTATCAAGTGCCCTAATGATCCTGACTCAGATTAACTAAGGTTTACATCTAGATCTCTTTTTCTGAACCAGATGTAAACTTCATCGTCAATTTCACCTGGCTGGAATTCCAAATACTTTCGGTTCTTAAAAGATGTTTTCTTCTGGGTGACATTAAAATTGATTTCTGGTCAAACCAAATATTCTGGAATGCCCATCCAAAGCCTCTAAATGGAGAAGCCAATACTGTATCAGATACGCCTGGCAAATGCAGGGAAAAAAGGTTTACTCATTCTGCCTACAAGAGCTGTGTAAACAAAAACAAAGCAGTTTTTCAGGACAGAACATGAAGAACTGGCAATCAAACACAAGTGTAACAGAAGATTTCTAGGTCACCCAACTACCTAATTGCTGGCAGCATCTCTGGATTTTTACAGCATGTCTCTCTAACATAACCCTTTGGAAAACAATATGCTATACGTTGCAAAATAGTTACAAATCCAAAGCATTTTGTATCCTGTAGACTTCAGCTTTTACCTTTTGGCGGGGGTTTTAAGAGACTTGTTCTGCACGTTGAACTAAATAGAGCAACCTATCTTTTCATGACATATTAAAATTTAATGAGTGACCTGCAAGACTATTTTCATTTTCCATCTTGATCTGGAGGACAGTGGTGACACTACTCACTGTGTTCTAGGGACAATAATGAAAACCCTGGATTTTGTTCAGCCTTGTACTTGTAGTGTCTGTGCTGTACTGCTGTGGAATTATTTAGCCATTCCCATGACTATTGGGATCTCATCAGCAATGTTTGATATTTGATTTTTAACAGTGTTATTAAGACTTGATGGGATGGAACTAGGATATTTTTAACCTCTGTTAGCAAACTGTATTAAGATAAAATACCAGAATTTAGAAACAAAACAACAGGAAAAAAAATCCCCAAACCTCAAACCTGCAGGGACAATAAATAGGTTTTATTCAGTTTCCTGAACCTATGGCCCTGCTTGCCTATACATAGAAAAGATCTTTGGTTGTTCTAATGTTGCCTTCTCAGTTGTAAGCATCTGTATAAAATAATGCAGATGTATGTAATTATAAAAGTATTTAATACTTATTTAAGATTTCTTGTTTTGAATCTTTGCAGTCTTCCAGGATTGAAAGAAAACCATGTTGAAAATACCTGTCTTTATTAGGGGAAATTTAATTTCTTTTCCAGATTTGAACAAAAAAGCTTTACTCAATTTTTCCTTTAGTTACTATTCTCCCATGATGCATTGTTGATGCTGTTAATACTTTTTCTATGTATTAAACTTTGTTATCATAGTATTACCGAGGGAGTAATTGCAATCCATTTAGACAAAAAAAAAAAAAATTAGGTGAGTTACTGGTCTCTCCGGTGAGTAGTGCTAATTAACTCTGGCTTCATCTGCAGTATGAAAATGAGCACTTTTTAAATGATTGTGAAATAATCTTGTGACTCAGCTATATTTATAAAGTGTATTTCCATTCTTAACCCAAGAAACTATCCAGTAGTTTCAACATTTTACAGATCACACCAGTTAAGGGAAAAAATTTATATTAGTCAGGTGTGTACATGCACTTCTGCTTACAAGAAAATATCAATATCCTGTTCCATGGACCAGGAAGATCAAATTACTCCAGATTGTTTAGGGGCTTTACTTTGTCTTCTCTTACCTGTATCTTTAAGCCTGTCCAAGACAGCAACCTTTGCTCCAGATGGGCTTTTCCACTGAGGCTCACTGCAGTTCTAATTCTGGCATTAACCAACTCTGCCTCGTCTGCCTCCAAGAACCTTTCTTTCTTTTTCATCCTGACCCATGCCTACACACAGAGGTCAGTAAAGCTTTGGCATCCATGTAAGTTAGGTTCCTGAGGGCATTTGCATACTTCTGTATTTTGGGTAAAGAAGCTGTTTCAGTCATTACCTGTTTGCCCAATTATGCTTCTTGCTTCCACCCAAACATCTGAACATTGGCTCAGTAGCTACCTAAGTCAACCTTGACAATGCTTAATACTAACTTTAATGGTATATTAGTTTTAACTCTGTTCTTTGGCAGGTAAGACCATGTCTACTGATGCTTATAGAAGCATATTTAAATCTTTTTAGATGTCTAGTTTCTGTGATAGCGTCTATAGTTCAGGATTTGCAGAATGGTTGTCATCTGGTTCCCATCCAATGTAACCATGTTAGTTCAGCACAGGAAAAAAACCCTCTAATAATGAAGGGAAAAAAAACCCAGTCAAATTAATGCAAAGTGGCCTACTACAGAGAGTAAAATGCTTATGTGAACTGGCTTGTATGCCATTTTTAGATAGAAGATAAAAAACCAAACAACTAGAAGTGAGCAATCTGTGGTGAACAATATATGGGAAAGGTGAGCTCTGGCAGATTGTCATCCCCAGGGAATCAGAGGGATTTCAGGGCACAAGCTAAACAAGCAGGAGGAAAGTTTGCTACTTTGGCTGATCATACTCTCTATACTTTCCTGGGCCTGATTGCCCAAAACTATTATTCACGCAAGGTCATGGCATGGTAATAATCAGTGCATGTTTCAGAGAAGGCACTCTGAACTCATTGTCTCAGGTGACTAAAAATGCTATTTCACTCTGCCTGCACATCTTGATTAGTTATTCTCAACAAGTTCTATTACAAATAGCGCTGCAGTGGTGGCTGCCAAATAAACATATCCTAAAGTATCCTCAGGCTTAAGCCTGTTAATTCAAGACCTGACCCAGTTCAGATGTGATAGATACAACATGGATGCCCAGATGTCTCACACGTGTATTCAATTAGATCAAACGTTTATCAGTGGATGGTGACATACACCAAACCTGTGAATTACACTGCTATGTGTGCTGCTCAGTCTTTTGAGATACTGTGGTGGTACTCTTCAGTGATTTTAAACCTTTAGAACACAAGGGAGACAAATGCTGTCTTGCAATAAGTACTGTTGGTTTGCTAATTGCTACTTATTGTGCTAAATTTTTGGTATTTGTGTAGCTTGTATAGAGTGGGTAGCTGTGTTCTGTCTCATTCAAAACAAAAGCCAGAAAATACTACACTGTTGCCCTACACTACTTGTGTTATCTTGGGTTGCTATGGCATTGCCACACATAATACAACATAATGGCAACAGAAAGCAAAAAAGCATTCTGGCCTGTGAGAGTGTTGATGCAAATAGATAATGAAGCTTTCTGTTGTATACTGTGATAATAGCAAAGTAATGGAAACAGAGCTTCATGCAATAGCAGCTTTGGTTTATTTACTGGGATTTATATAAGGTATTCTTCATTATTCTCTCCTCCTGCACAAATAATTGCATACAAATTCCTCACGCCAAGATATCAGAGCCGCCATCTAATGCAAGGTCTTTTTCACTTGTCCAAACCATTTAGCCACTGAATAGGACAAACCTTCTTCAACTGCAACATTCCTTGTGATCCCAAACCTTTTGGGATGCTGGCTTTTGGACCATTTTTCTTTAATCGTGCAAGGGTATAATTTCATTTGGGCTCTTTGCATAGGCTTTTTGCATGTCTTTTCATGTGAAAACTACTGGTGGGCATCCTAGAAGTCACATGCTTTATGATGGACTTGCTGCAGCAGTATGACACAAGGAGAGAGATACTTTCCTTTGGTACTCAAGTTTGGGTCAATGTGAAAATAATTTTAGCCACACCAGACAGCCAGCAACACGGTCACACAGCCAGTGAACGTCAGTTGCAGCATCAACCTCAAACTGAAGGCTCCATGGATGACATGAACATGCTGAGAGACAGATGCACTTTTTTCCTGCAGTATGTTGAGAACTGACCTGATTCTCTGGGCTCAGAAATACAGGCACAATACCACAAGTCCTCCTTCCCGACTTCTGGCAGCTCTGCATCTGTTGCCTCTCTCTGCTACCCATAAGTCAGTGACATGCAGATTGATTCCTATAAGCCTCCCATAGCATGAAAGAACCTGAATTATACTCCAAGGTTACCTTTGAGAGTTCAGAATTGCAACGTGGACAACTTTGCTGAAGGCTATAGGGCATGGTATAGATGGAGTTCTGTGTTAAGGGATCTGTAAGGTTAAAACTGTATATTGGAGTAGAAACCATCTAAGTTTGCCATCAGCTGAAGTCAGAGGGGCTTGACAGCATGTTAAGTCTCCACAGGGAGTAAAAAGGTTGAAATAATTTTAATTGGTAGCCCTCCCCCTCCCTAACTAGTTACAATCTTAAGTAGTTTAAGGCTCAATAGAGCAATAGGAGTGCTTTCCATTGGCCTCCAAAACAAACTGTAAAGTGGTGCAACCTGAGAAGTTCTGCTGTGAATATATTCCCTGGCTGCTGCAGTAAATTATTGTATTGGTATTCTGGTCCCAGAATGGGAGTTTCGAATTCAGTAAGAGTCCTCACCACACCCACACTACCAAAAATTAAAGTCAAATGAGGCAAGAAGAAAATTTACACCCTTTTTCTAAAATTATTTTTTCCCTAAACACCCTCTTCTACACTCATTTTGACCACTGGACTGAAAATGCACTATTTGATAAATTCTGTTTAACAGCAACCAGAAAGTGTCGTATCAGCCATCTTGTGCACGGGGCTCCAGGAGCTCTCTTATAATGGGAAATGGTTTATTTGTGTCTGTTGCATGTGGACAACGTCTTTAAAGAAACAATTTATATGTTAGACTGAGAAAAGAAACTGATGCTTTAAGATGTCTTCTTGATTCATTCAACTTAAGTCATCAAAAAAAAAAAAAAAAAAAAAAGCTTGCTCAGGAGCATGGTACAAAAAGGGAGAAAAAGAAGGCTTTAGCTGGTGATAAAAATACCCAGGAGCCAAAGCTCTTGGAAACATCTGTCTGGACCTTGGCAGTGCTCTGGAACTCTCTCAGGAGCTCTGAACATCGTAGATACCTCTGGTCTCCTGTACCACAAAGGAGAAAACTGCATGAGTTCACTAGGAGCTGTCATGAGTTTTAGTCTGTCACCCTTTGGGAGTCTTTAGATAGATAACCTTATAAAAAATGCAGATAATAAAAGAAATTAGCAAGGATTGTCCCTTTTAAGGTTTAAAATGTTAATATATATGTGTTTTCAGCCCCCATAAGCAGTCCTTATATTATGCATGTTAGTATGTACCTTTGAGTGATATTAAAAATAGAATCCTGGTCATATGACAAACCAGTTGCTATAGTAACTACAATTTTTGCTGTAGAACAGCAAAGTAATAATGTGTAAAATGTGTAAATTATCAGTGTGCAAGAGCAACTGATGTGTCTTCGCTCTGCTACTCTGTTTTAAAATGAATCTTTCTATGAATATACATATCTCATTCATGTATTCTCATGACACTCCTGTAGCTGGCTCCATCTCTTCCCTTGGCCACCCTTCTGTGCTTAAGTGAGATGTGACATTTCAGCAAAAAGAGAAGGAAGCAGGAGAAACACAGATAATGGACTTGATCCCAAAAAAAAAAGGGCTTATACTTATTTCAGTAGACTTTGCCTTGGGCCTTATGCAAAAAAGGTGATTTATGAGGGATAGCACAAAAGGCAGAGTTCATTCATGTTTGTGTGCCTGCTGCTACATTCTCCTTCAGAAATTTGAAGAGATGTTGCACTTGATGCTGGGAAGAGGTAGAATCAAACACCAACATGCTGGAGGTTCCCATAGCAGGCTGAGCATATCTCAGTGAATGTGGAACCAATTTTTGAGAGCTTGTCTTCCTTCACCCCAGATTCCAAGTTTCTAGATTTACATGCATGTCAGATGTTGTTTTGCCATTTAAATTTCTTGGGATAGATAAGATAAGCGTTACTAAAATTTAAGAGTGGGTGAAACACTTGGAATGGAGTCCTGGCTTAAATGAAATCAATAGCAAAGCTCTCATTGACAGTATTTCACCTTTTCTGTTTAGTGTCACATGGAAGACGGCAGTGACCTACTGCCCTTCAGGAGATTGTAACCCCCCAAAATGCAGCAGAAATATTTATTTTGGACTCCAGAGAGAGGAGCAGTGTTTCTAGCAGCGCTGGCTATAGATCAGATGTATTCCCATCCAGGGGGAATTACACCAGTTAACCAGTAAATCTTTTGGATCACTCACTTTAATTTTACTAGGTGGCTGTGATACTTTATTTTATTGGGCTTTCTAGTTTTGCTGTAGTCCACATTTTAAAGAGAGTTGGTTGAACCTGAAGTCATTCTAATTTTAAGGTTTCAAGGCACTGTGGCTTTCTTTTTGCAACCACAGCGTAGATGTAATTATAATCTGCTTTGTAACAGCACCTGCCTGAGTGGAACAGTTAGTTATTTACTAACACTCCAGGAGGGACTCCAGATTGAAGGAGATCAGCAGTGTCTCTGAGCTCATGGGTAGCCCAGTACTAAAATATGACTCCAGATTTACTGTGTCTGAGCTTCATGACACAGCCCACCCCCGGTTCTGTTTTGCAAGGCAAAGGATTTTTCAAATTTGCTCAAATGAGACAAACCCCATTTTGTATGCAAATACATGTTCCAAAATAGAAAGTGTTAGTTTAAAATCAGAATTTATTTTTCATCTTGAGTCATCAGCAGGAGCTTCTACCTTTCCCTTGGAACTTTTGACAAGCAGAGCTACTGTCTTTAATTCTGCTGTGAAATTATATTATGTGACTCTAACCAAGAATGTTTGTTTTGTAGCTTTTTGGAACAAAGCTTTTTATAAAGTAGTGTTCTGAAATCTACATATGGAAACCAACAGACTTTCTATCAGATTTGTATTTGTGAAATATTGTTCTTAATAGTTTTATGTGACAGCAAACTAACATTTTTCCTGTTTCTGGTGTCATTGTTGCAGTATCAGCTCTATCATTTAGTGTCAGATTTTTATATCTATATCAACAAATTGGGAAATAACAATTTTGCTGGAGATCTCTTTTCTTTGGAGTGGAAAATTTCAACTTTTAGCATATATCAGACCTTGTTAGTTGCAGATGTTGTCTTGGTACCTCCATTTCTGTTCCTGCTCTTATGGACTTGGTTCTTGCATGGACTCTCACAATGCACTGTAGAGGTAACAGGAACTGAGGTGGCCCAGGCTCCAGAAAGAGTTTGGGACTCTATCCTGTATGTGATAATATGCTATAAAGCTTAATTAACTCCAGTGTTAATCTTACTATGCTATGCTAACTTTCACTATATTCTTGCTTTTGTATCAGTAGTATGGTGGAGACAATATAGTGATAGAGAATCCAGCCCAGACAAATGAATGGCAGCATGATGTCCCTGACTGCAGGACTTTAAATGTTTTCCACAGAGAAAACCACTGAATTGTTTTCTTTAAAAATGCCTCGGGCTAGAGGGTTTGTGTTCAAATATTCGCCTGGAATGCTTTTCCTTTGAAACTCGAGATCTCTAGGTGGAGATCCACAGTTTTTTAAACAAGGGAAAATCCTTCTTTCTCTCTCTCTCTTTTTTTTGTTTGTTTGTTTGGTTGGTTGTTTGGTTTGGTTTGGTTTGGTTTGGTTTGGTTTGGTTTTTTGTTTGTTTTGTTTTGTTTTCTTTTGTTTTGCTCCAAACAACCACAAAATTTTATGACAAGTAGTGTAAGGAAAATATGCATCAATTGTCAACAAAA
Organism: Chaetops frenatus; assembly: GCA_013400775.1. Taxonomy (NCBI): domain Eukaryota; kingdom Metazoa; phylum Chordata; class Aves; order Passeriformes; family Picathartidae; genus Chaetops; species Chaetops frenatus. Next base: position 278,025 of record VZTR01006234.1, on the reverse strand, counting down.
CAAATGTTTTATTATTATTTGTGGTAAGAAGTAGTTAGGAAAGGTAAGTTCTTCAAAATTGCTATCAGGTTCATTATTGTTCATCTTCCCACAATATTGTCATTTCCTCAGACTTCTTTTCCACAAAAAATAAACAAATTAGTAATACATTACTTTGCCTTTTTTAAGGAGTATGGTAAAGTGTATTCTGCTGTATGTCTTCCTACACTTCCTTGATATTGAAGTTATAGCTCTTATTAGCGAGTCACCTTTAACTTGCTGAGTTGTCTTGTGGAGTCAGAATTGAGTAATTTAAACCTGTTGTCCTTCCAGTAGTACAATCATTATGGAAGGCTGTGAAATAAAACTCATAATTAGGAACTGCTCAGGAGCTGCACTGACAAAATAATTTTGCCAGCAAACAGTTAATTGACTTTCAAGTTGTGAAGGTATGAAATGGTTTCTTTGGGAGAGATTTCTTGGATTCGGTCTGGGATTTCTGAGCAAAGCAAAGACCTTGTTAGATGTTCTAAATTAGTTTCCTTCCCTTCTGCACTTGTGTTCCCTTTGTATGGGGGATCCTGGTTTTGCTCAGTGGTTTAGGGTATTCCTTGTCAATCCCTGAACTATGGTAAATTCATCAGGATTTTTCTTTTCTTCTCCTTTACCATTTCTTCCTCAAAACCACTGATTTTAAGCTATCACGAATTCATGCCAACATGGAAGTGGGGAGATGCCAATAGAGAAAATTTTTCTAAGATTGGAAGAGGAGTCCAAACCTTTTGTTTTGATCCCAAGGTTCAATCATCTGCATCAGCTTTGCAGGTATGAGGCACTATTTTTCAAACGGGGAGTAGAAAGCTCACAGATGCACACATTTTGTCACAAAACCCTTCACATGTATCTTACATATGGTAGCTTAAGTTATGCAAAGCTTTAGAAATCTATAGGAATATTCAGGGAATAGTTCACAACTCAGTGGAGATAAAGACAGCAGAATCTAGCATTCAATTTGCCAAATATTCTGAACAGAAGCCAGAAGTCCATTTACATATAAATATATAATTTATAATGTGGAAATGCTTCAAGGCCTTGAATGCAAATGCTTTGGATTTTTCTGGGGAAAAAAAAGAAAAAAATTCTTTTCATCCTCTTGTCTTTTGTTTCAACTAAATTGTGTTTCATTGTTGCATGCATTAAAATAAATTAAGAGGGCAACCTTTTTTCTCTTTGCATAAAACTGGCATATAAATGACACTTTCTGCATGACATAAAAACCTCAGATAATTGTTTTATAATTAATTTATCTTAATTAATTTAACAGATAAAAAATTGCATTTTTATTATAAATGTGTCCAATTCATTTAGAGAAAATAAACAGAATATAGTTTCTAACTCTAGCCTTTTTTCTTCAAAATACCATTCCTCCTAAAGTGACTAGATGCTTGATGTGTTTTTTTTCTTATTACTCTTTCTAAGTGTCAGTATGTTCTGGATGTTGGATGGATCAAAAAGAAATAAATACAAAAAATCAAATCTGAGAAAATGCTTTTGTAAATATTTTCAGTATTTTTAATTTTGTAACTAAAACTTTGTTTATTGTTTATGTTCAGCTGCTGTTTTAATGTATTTAGTTTGCTGGCAATACTAATTACAAATAACTAATTCATCTGAAGAAAATAAATTCTCACTTTGGAGAAAGAGCTTTGGATCACAGGAATTTGTTTTTCAGACTATGGAACTGAGTATCAAAAGTGGAGCTGTTTTACAATAAATTGGTTTGCAGTCATTTATTCAAAACCAAAAGTCATTCAGCAAATACTTCGATGAATTGTTACATGAGAAAACTATTTTCTTGATGGATCAACCCCAGGTAGGAAAAAAAAATCCCAACAACTTCCTGCTGTTTCTACAATTCAAAAATAAAATCTCTTCTCATGTGTATGTAGGCCTCTTGAACTCATAGATAAAGAAATAGCAGGTTGTAAAAGAATGGACACTAAGAAGAAAAAGGAGCATTTAAGCAGATTAAGTAGCTGGAGGGATACAATTTATTGTCTGTTTGACTAGGAAAATTTGTGCCTTTTATGAGAAATGAGTATTTGACCATAAATTGAGAAATATATTTTCCTGATACAGATTGTGAAAGCAGACAATCCAGAGATAAGGGAAACCTAGAATCACAGAATATCCTGAGTTGAAAGGGACCCACAATTGTACTATTATCGAGTACAACTTGTTGGATCTGTGCAGGACACCCAGAAATCACACCAAGTGCCTGAAGGTGTTGTCCAAACACTTCTTGAATTCTGTCAGGCTTGGTGCTTTGACTGCTTCCCTGGGGAGCCTGTTCCCATGCCCAAACACCCTCCGGGTGAAGAATTTTTTTCCTGATATCCAACATAAATCTCCCCTGACACAAATTCAGGCCATTCCCTCAGGTCCCAGGAGAGTGAAGGGATCAGGGCCTGTCCCTACACTTCCCCTCGTGAGGATGTTGCAGACTGCAATGAGATGTCCTCTCAGTCTCCTCCTCTCCAGGCTGAGCAGACCAACTGACCTCAGCCACTCCTCACACAGCTTCCCCTCAAGGCCCTTCACCATCTTCACTGCCTTCCTTCAGACACTCTCTAATAGTTTAATGTCTTTTTTATGTTGTTGTCACCAAAACTGCCCCCAGCACTCGAGGTGAGGTGGCACCAGTGCAGAGCAGAGCAGAGCAGGACATCCCCTCCCTTGCCCGGCTGGTGATGCTGTGTCTGATGCACCCCAGGTTGGCACTCTTGGCTGCCAGGGCACATTTCTTACTCATCTGAAAACTTGACAACTTGACTCCTGAAACTTTTTATGTGAACCCTCGTCAAAGAGAACCTGAGCTTGGAGTGTAGCAATCCCTAGGAGGAAGAAGATTGTGCAAAGAAAACTGGGGTTAAAAAAAAAAAAAAAAAAAGGTCATGCAAGACTTTAAATGCTAACAATCTAATAAACTCTTCAGAAACAATACAGCACACAAAATAACATGTTTGGAATAAACTTGTTTTTGAGAAGGCTAATAAACACCTTATTTTCCACATGGCAGTAATAGTGATAATCAGCACACTTAGATTCAGGATGGACAAACAGCTTCTTGAACAGAGGGAAAGTTGCCAGGAACTGTTGGGCTGTGCCATTAAAGGAGAATTTAGCCACAGCTGAAGGAGCCAGCCTAACATGAAAGGTTTGCCTGGTGCAGCTCTTTCTGGATGTGGTGGCTTCCCTACCACCACAAAGTCACTCAACCAACAAGAATTTATGAATTGGTGTGAATAATGTGAGTTACAAAAATTATGGTCTCAGACAATAATATTCTATCCTGATGAGCAGTGATTTCTTTTTGAATTGAATGAAATCTAAATAAAAATACATACTTAAGAAAGGTTTATTTACTGTTTAAGACATTAGGAACCCAATTAGCAGAGTGTGCTGGATTTAAAAATTCAGCGTCTTGAATATGGATGAGCCCTGGGATATGTTAAAGTCAAAACTGAAAAATGTCTCTAAAAATTTGAAGGAGAAAATGTAGAAAATACAGCAGGTACAAATACATTGAAAGCAAAAAAGGCTTCAAACAGGACAGGCTGAGAGAGCTGGGTTTGTTCAACCTGGAGAAGAGAAGACCCTGGGGAGACCTTATGGCAGACTTTCCGTACCTGAAGGCATCTACAAGAAACCTGTAAAAGGACTTTTTTCAAGGGCATGCCATGAGAAGAAAAGGGGGAATGAAAGAGAGTAGGTTTAACATAGATATTAGGAAAAAATCATTTACCATGAGGGTGGTAAGACACTGGAACTGGTTGCCCAGAGAAGCTGTGGATGCCCCGTGCCTGGAAGTGTTCAAGGCCAGGCTGGATGGCCATCTGAGCAACCTGGTCTAGTTGAAGGGGTCCCTGCCCAAGGTGGGGGTTGGAAGCAGATGATCTTTGAGGTCCCTTCCAACCCAAACCATTCTATGAGTCTGTGATTCTAATTGTGATGGACACAAAAGGGAAAATATTTCACTATGAGACCAATCAGCCACTGGAATAATCCCCCTGAGGAAATGGTGGGTTCCCCAATATTTGATATTCAGCTGGACAGGATGCTGGGCCATGTTGTCTAGATCCTGCTTTTGCCAAGAAAGTTTGGACCAGATGATAGTATTCTATGATTCTATGAAATAGCAGAAAGCTATTGGTAGTAAAGCTAACAAAAGAACAAAAACCAAAGCCATTCTTCTTTGCAGGAGGTGAGTTTTATCTGTGGATCAAACCCCAAATGTTTGGGCTTTCCCTAGTTTTTGCCAAGGAAAAAGATGAATAATAGTATCTAATTCTTGAATCATTCTTCCATAATAACTAATATTTCAAGAGTTAAGAGTCAATAATAATCATAGTACCCAAAGGAAAAGAAGGGAATCTGAAATCTCCACAGTTGAAATAAAATCAGAGTCTGTAAAGTTTAGTCTCATCATGCATCCGGAGTAAACACGAACTTAGTTTTCAATGACACATGAAACAATAAGAGTTTGATAGCTGCTATTTTTATAAATTAAAAGATGGAGAGCATGAACAAAGTGTAGGAAGTATAAACCTATATTAAGAATGGAAAAGTTGTGATCTGGGCAATTACAGGTTTTTCAGTTTTTCCTGACTGACTTATCTAGGAAGTAGGGTGCATCAAATCTGCTTGGACTTCAGTAGGGCAGCTCACACCGTGCTCCACTGGAATTTACTAATTGCAATAGGGAGAATGGTGATTAGCAGGGAATTTAGACGAAAAGGTAAAAAGCTGAATGAGGGCAACAATTGTGTAACAGCTCTTGCTTAAAGGGGATCATCAGGCTGGAAGGAGGTACTGTGGATTCTTGAGGGATCATTAGGGACTGATTAAAGATACCTAATCAATTGTCATGACCATCATGGGCAAGAGTGTGAGTTTGCAGCTTAAGCACAGCACCTATTTCTTTCAAGACACTTGCTCCTTGGTACACTGTGATAGATAGGAGACAGCTACTCTGTTTCACTACAGGTGGTAGGATGCATGTGGGCAGTTGCTGCACAGTAAATTATGTGTTCAGGTTTTCCCTCTGGTAACTATTTCCTCTCCTCATACCTTTCCTTAATAGCTTTAGTAATGACAAAGGCATAAAAAGTGGCAGTGTGGTAATGAGACAAAATTGGAGGTTTTGTCAATATAGAGAAGATCGAAGTATAATGCAGGAAGATCTGTGTTACCTAGAGGACTGGAATAGAAGAAAAGAGCTGTAATTCAATACCAAAATGTGCAAGGGCAGTCACTTAGAGGGAGAATTCTCTGATAATCTCAATGGCAGGAAATAGCAGAGGAGAGGAAGCAAGATACCCTCATCAGGTTTCAGGATATGTCTGAGGAATCCAAGAGATGCTTCTGTGAAGGTGGCAGACTTTGTCCCTAGATAAATCAGCTGAGCATCATGTCTCACCCTGAAGACATAATAGGAGCATACAGAGAAGTTTTCCAGTTCTGGTCACCATATTAAGACAGGTAAATTCAAACTGGAATAATGGTTGCTGGGAGGAATGGTGGATTGCTTTCACGAGAAGAGATTAGATCTTGGTGTGTTTGCCTCATGGGAAAAAGAACTGTGAAGGAACATGTTCTTGTCCAGCAGGGGAATAAAAAAAACAGGAAGTGGAAGGTATATTTGAAAATATGACAAAACTGATTAAAGGCAATATTTATAAGCAAACCGGACCATACATGAAGGTAGAACTGGGAATGAAAAGTTGTCAGATAATTCCAGAATAAAGTCTTGAAATTTCATGGAACTTGAATCCTTATGTTAAGTATAAGAATTAAAAAAATTGAAAAAGTTTTATTTTTAAAAGATGTAGGTTTTTTATTTATTGAGAGATCTAAAAATCATTTTATATAATGTGGCTCTTGGTCTCAGCAGCTGTTAGGACGTGACAAGTGGGTATGAGGCTCTAGAGACTTACAGAGGAAAAGAAGTTTAGAGAATGGTTCAGGTTGGTAGTTCCAAAGTCTTGAGCAGAGTGCATATCTGCTGATCTTTTTTTGATGTTCTGGTATGCTGGATCTCAACCTTGATATCCAGTTCTGTTACTGACATTCTTGACAATAGTTAGTTGTGTGCTACAGTGCTGTATTTCGTGTGGAAGGGCTAAAGGGCATGCTGAAATAATTTGCAGAATTAAGACCACAGAGATTTCTGGGCTGGTATTTTAGTTTTGTTCAACTCATTTGTTGTGGTAATTTTGTTCTGTTCTCTCATTTTGAGATACATAGAAGAATATTTTAATGCTGTATTGTTATATGGGGCATTTGAAATTATTTTTTGCTGTTGTTTACAGAACTCAAGATAAAAGGAAGATGTAAGTCCATAAGTTCCTTTAGAACATAGTTATTTTCAACTTCTAGCAGCACTAATAAATCTTTTCCTTTAATTATGAGCAGATTAAGTGTGTCAAAACTTTATCTTCAAGTCATTTTATATATATATACATATATATATATATGTATGTATGTATGTATGTATGTATGTATGTATGTATGTATGTATGTATTCTTGCCCTGTAATTAGTGTAGGTAAACCTTTGTCCACTTTAGGTGTATTACTTAATGGAAATTGTTGTTCTGAATTTTTAATGCTTCTAGCATTACAGTTAATGAAAGCCAGATGGAGTCTCAGCTGTGGCCAGAAGTAAAAATCCCATTAACTCAAGCGACACAGGAGTAGATCCATAGTCCATTGGAACCTATCAGTAACTTGTAACCTTTAATGTTTGGAAATACACTTCTTTCATCTCAAGGTTAGTGCCAAAAAATCATTGATGGCTTCATCTGAAAGTTGCATGACTCGATGAGAAGTTAAATGGGAGATTTTAAGAAAACAAGAATGAAATATGTTTTATGGTTACTAGTCATGAAATACCAATGTGATCTCATAGATAATTCGAGAATTCAGTGGGAATCACTTGTGATGAAAGACAGGTGCAGTGGAGAAGGGTGCATGTAGATAAATAGCTGGAGACTTCAAGGTCTCATTGCACCATAGAACAAAGTAATATGTTTCAGAAACTGGAACACTGACAAGTGAAGATAGAAAAAAAGTAAACCATCCAACACACTGGAAACTACATGTAGAGAAAGGTCACACTGCATAGGGGTTAAGAACGTGGCTTTCAGCAGGCAGAAGAAAAAAGACTAAAACATGCAGTGTAAAAGTCTATAGTGGCCTTACACATGAATTGGTCTGAAGGTGGAGAGTGGCCTCAGCATCTACGCCTGTCACCTCAAGAGGGTTAGGAAAATTAGACCCTTGGAGCATAGCTAAGCTGAAGGGTTTTGGGAACAGCAAGAGGTGGAAAGTGACAAACTGCAGATCTTGACTTTGTGTGAAACCATTTAGAACAGGACGGAAATTGCAGTGGGCTGAGTGAAGAGCTCTGGTGCAGCACAGGTGCATTGCAAAGATACCAGGCACTGTGGAGGACTGTTTTCACCCACCCTTCTACCCAAGATTGCATCTCCCAGGGCCCCTAAATCCCTGCTCACACCATGCCCTCTCTCCTGTCAGAAATGGGGCAGCTGTGCTATCCTCTATTTGTAAGGAGCACTGCACTGTGCAGCCTGTGGGGATGCCTGCAAGTGGGTGAAATTCACTGACCCCAGGTTTTTCTGAAAAATGGAGTATTTGCATTCATTGCCTTTAAAACACAAAACTATCTTAAGCTTCAATATAAGTAAAGCTATTTTTGCTAGATGCACAGAATGTTTGCCATTGTTCTATGTACCTCATCACATTTACTGTGTAAAAATGCTCTCAGTGGAAATACCTGGATCAAAACCAGTGAGGAAGTTGCATACATACTTCAAACACCTGCATATCACAAAATTTTAACAGTGCCAGCACCAAATAGTTCTGGTTTATCTCAGAAGAATGTTTGCAGCTAATCCTCTCTTGTGGACATAGATAAACATACTGCAGCTAATACATACTTATCATAATTCAGTGGAGACATTTCAGAGTGCACCACTTAACTGCTTTTCAATTTCTTTTCCTGTTTTGTCATTATCATTGTTGCAGGGGTTTGTTTTTGGTTTCCTTTTTTTTTTTTTTTTAATTTTAGTTTTTGTTTGTTATTTTGTTTTCGAAACTCTTTACAGGTCAATGTTTGGTCCTTTCTCTGAACTAAACTCACAGCGTACTTCAACTTTCTCTTACTCTCACTGCTGCTTCTCCTTGCATAGAAATCTACACTGCTGTGGGAGAAATACACATAGAGCATCTAGATGCATTGTAAGTTTCTTAGACCCCATGACAGCACTGCTAGAGTCACTTTGGGCATTGAAATTTAAATTGCAGATATGTGATCTACATTTATTCTTCTGTGGGACCATTTGGTTTCTTAGTCAGATTTCAGTTCTCATTTCCTAAGTATTACATTTTCATTCACACCAATTAAATGTTATTTATTTTTTGCCTTTCTTCTAAATGTATAAAAAAGTTCAAATCCAGTTATTATAGATCAAGACATATATATCAATGTAGCAGTTTGCATTAGCTGTGCCAGTATGTTCCTGCCCTTGTGTTCTTGCTGTAACTTCAAACATGTTTTTCTTAAATTCTCTGTCTTAAGCTGGTATGCTTCTCCTGCATGTCTCTCCTGAATTCCTACTCCACAGACTTCAGATTGTCTTAAATGGTTTTGAAGCTTTGCTCACGTATCTCGTGTCCCAAACTTCCCGTCTGCTCAGTCATATGGTTGTACTGTCTCTGATATGAATCTTTTTGTTGTGAGGAACAGATATTTTGTCTCCTGCATCTTCCTCATGATCATACTGTCGGAGGCTTGATGCCAACCTCCAGGTAGGTAGCTAGACCAGAAAGCTGAATTTGGTGTCATTCCTCTAATGAGTCAAGCAGTTCAGTTGTAGAAGTGGATAAAAGAGAATGTTCTTGCCAACAATTTTAATCTGCTTGAGTTTTCTCATCATTTGGAGACTTCTCTGAGACACTGTTGTCCTCTTATGATTCCATGGTGTCTCTCTCCCTCACATTGAACAAGCTATTACATACACTACAGAGATGTTTTTCTTGTCTGTGTTTTCTTTGAGGCTATGCTGAAGTTGCAAAGTTGGAAAAGACAAAAGCCATTAAAAGAAGCATTGCTTGTTCACTGTAGCAAACTTCTGATCTAAAAAAACAAAGAATTATTGATTCCACTTCCCTAATGTGGAGCTCTCTGGTGTGCTCCGTCTCCACCACTATGGGTTATCTCACATGCTTCAGGATGGGTGCAGACTGAATGTTATTAATCTTTGATTCCATCTTTTGAACTAAGAGCATATTGGCATCTTAGGGGGGTGTAGGCTGTTAGGCCAGGTAGTCCTTGACACCATGCAAGTGTTACTGCCACGCAGCAGAGGTTTGAAAAGGTAGCAGGATAGAGTTTCCTTTTACTTCCTTCACCAAAGGTCATGAGACAGCTTTCAGGAAAAGAAAGTGTAAAGTTGTCACTTCAGCTGTCTCCAAAAGAACTGTATTTCACAGTTTTCTTAGTGCAAATCTTTCCCTGTTCATGCATACCTGAAGTTGGCAGTTTGCCTCTATGCAAACTCCTTCTGCTGATTGACCCAACCTTTGGATATTTACTCATGTGCCTCCAACTTTAATGATTTCTGCATGACCTAACCCAACATGTGCTGCATGTAAGGCCAAGAATTAAATGCAACGTTTTGTGTATTCTTCTTTGAAATATGTGCATTTGAGAGTATGGGAATCTACCTTTGTCATGCTTTAGGAATGGTGTTTTCCAATTTAGTGTTCCTACTGAAACCACTCCAAACCTCTCACCAGTTTCTCATACTCCCCTTCCTCACTCCTCTCCTTCCCCTGCATCAGGCTGGAGAGGAGAATTGGAGACACAAAAGGTAAAGATCACAGGTTGATAGAAGAACAATTTACTGGACATAGCAATTAGATAAGAAAACTAACAGTAACAGCAATGATATTTAATAACGAAGGTGTTTAAGAGACTTGAGCAATTCCCATGCAAATTCTCACCATCATCCCATAGGGAGCCATCACCACCCTACCCCTACACTGAAGGGAGCCCTTCCCCTTCCCCAGAAAGTCAGATAGTACAGAATAACCTCCAGGTCCTAGCCGTGCCCCTCTGCAAAAATTAACCCTGTCCTGGCCAGAAACAGGACAACCTTCTGTATAAATATGCTCAGCTTATGCTTTTCAATGTTGGTCTATAATAGTTTGGTGGTGCAACTCCACTTCAAAAATTCCATTTTGTTTTGTGAGAGGCATTCCTCACAGCAAATAAATACTAATATTTTGTTCCCAGGGTGGTTTGATAACCATTATTCTTTTGGGGTGGGGACAGAAAGCATGTCAGGATGGAGCATAGTTAACAAATGAAAAAGCAGGGCCTGGATTTACTAACCAGGAATGATATAACAGGATAATCACACACACTGATAAGATCAATATATATGTGGCTGTATAAATCTTAAGAGTGGTTAAACATCTCAGTGTTCTAGGATGCTATAGCCTCTCCTGGTTTTCTCATACTGTTGTTCACTGACTCAATCTTCCTTTTGCCTTTTGATTTAAAATCCTAGTATAAATTCTTTGTGAATATAGATTATATGTTTTTACAGTGGTTTGGAAGTGATCCCACTCAGAGCTGGAATTCTCCTCAATAAAAATAAAGACTATACTTTAGATGCTGGTGGGTATTCCTTCACACAGATAGGCATAGCATGTAATATCTGAGAGAGGGCATGTATATGCGATTTTACATATTAAGTGGGTTTGAATCATTCATAGGCTTTAGGAAGTGCCTTTAAACCTATTTCACCACCATGGTAGCCCTGGAGCAAATGCAATGCTAATACTCCTGCTTAGTGATTTTAAATAGTTTGTAAGCTGCTGTAAAAAAATGTGTTGTCAAACTCTGCAACTAATTTACTTCTTCCAGTCTATAAAACAAGGAAAGGAAACATCTGTTTAAATGGGAATTTAGTGGCAGTGGGGATTATACTTTTTTTGCCTCTGTTGTTGTTCATTGTATTTAATCAGTTTAAACACACAAAAATAATGTCACTGATTAATAAGTAGTAGTATTTATTAGAGCTTGAGACCCTGTTCAAGCCTGCATAGATGAACATTTTGTGACACTACTGGCATTTCTGAAACAAATTAAGCAGATGTGGGAACATTCCAGACATTGTTGAAGACATAGTTCACTCCACATGGATGAAGTTATGGCAGAGTTAGCACAGATGACTGGAGCTATCAACACAACATCTTTGTCCATAAATTCTCTGCAGAAAGGGTTAACACATTGCAAAAGGCATATCCTGCATGGGAATTTTCATATTTCTCTGTGTGATTCATTTATTTATATGTGCTCTATGTCTGTCTCCCAGATTATTCAGCCCCTGGAATGCCAGAATAAATGCTTTAAAAAGGTCAGCCCTGCTTGTGGGGAGCCAGCCTTGCTGTCCTCTGAACTTGCAAAATCCTGAGACTGTTTCTTGCATCTGCTTCATAATGCCCCTGAAGAAAATGCACTAGGGCAGTATTCAGTGGAGTGTGAAATCACTAAAGGGTTTTACCCTGACCATTGTTTCCCGTGACATACGAGTCTGGTGCTCTAGCAAAGTTTGGGCTGAGGGGCTGTGCCTTCTCTGCTCTATTCTATTTGGTTTATTTGTGGATTTTTCATTTAGAAGCTAAGTCAAACCAAGTTTGAGCTGTTGCTTACAGAAAAGAAATAAATAATTTGATATGAATGTTTTGACATAAACAAGTGTGATGAACAAAAACACTGGGGGCACTTTCTATTGATCATTTCGTACTCTGGAGCATGTGGCACTCTGTTGCTGAGCCTTGAGGACCCTGGAAGAAAACTGGCCAGGGCACGAGTGTTATTTTATAGGTTTACATGTAGAATGTAAATGGCATAGAATAAGTAGCAGTAAAATAGTGAACAAAAGCTTTTTATTGATTCAATCACTCTAATGGTATTTGTAAGATCACCCAGAGAAACATTTAGGAGCAAACCCAGTGGAACAAAAACCAGGGAAACCTCTGCACTGGAAGGCAAGGAAAGGAGAGTGAAGTAGAGCTGGGATCCTCCAGTGACAGGGTTAGCTGTGGCTCAGGGTAGAGACTCTCCACTGACTGTGCAATAGTGTGTGTACCTTTCATGTGGCAGCTTTTAGAAAGACAAGCAAACCCAGATGCATTCATGGTTTTGGTCTCTACATAGAAAAGCATGAGTGATCATGGTTCCTTTTAATTTGCCTTGGGTGGCTTGAAAGGGCAACTAGAGCTTGGTGAAATTACATAAATGGATCAAAATTTGGGTATTTCATTTCTAATTTCCTTAGCAAATTTTTGTCCTTAACTAACTTTTTTCTCCTCATCAAAACAAAACAAAACAAGACAAAATTCTCTTCATCAAACCATTCCTAAGTCTTTGTTTGTGAAGTGTTATTCCTCTTCAATGGTGACTGATAGAACAAAACCAATGGTGGTGCTCATCTAGTGAGCCATGGGGTAAACAAGGAGCATGCACTAATGGCGAACTCTCAGTGAGATGTCAGGACACTAAACCTAAGGCTTAAATCTGCACAAGGCACAACTGGGGGCCTAAATAATATTTTTGTGGAAAATAAAAATTAGTTAAGAGATAAAATTGGATTTTTGCAAACTTGAACTTTCTGATTGAGAACTCAGGTATCATTCCATGGGATTAAAATGAATTTTCTAAGACTAGCCTTTCTTTTGAACTAAGCAAGAAAAGGCAGCTTAAGAGACCTTGAAAACATGTGTTATGTATTTTGGTTTTGGTTTTTAGGTCTTTCTATGCATTTTAAGCACTCTTCTGGAAAGTCTAAGGCAGGTGGGTAAAAGGTTGAAATTCAAGATTGAAGATATTTATGTCAGAATAAAGTCTATTTTTCTAACTCAATTAAGACACTAAGATAAAAAAGAAGAAGGAACTTTGATGTTGTTATTTTAAACACTTCTTTATTTCCTTGAAGACTGACCAACCAATGCAATTTTAAAATATGTTCTTATCAACTGGGAAAGGAGAAATAAATATGTTCTTTTAAATATGGCCTCTTCACATGAGTAATGAAATGAAATTAAACGCTCAGCATTTGCAATGCCTCATCAGAACATGAATGAGCCTTTTTTTAATGTCTCTGAAAGGCAACCATCACTTTTACAACATCAAATAATGGAAGGGCTTAAAAATCCTGCATGCAGGATATTTGTATCACTTGAACAATGTCAATCAGAAAGATTTGAACCAGGGGGAAATGATTCCATTGGTTTTCTAGCTTTGATCACAAGAGGGAGTATTTGCAAGTAATCTTTCCTTGTAAAAACAAAAATGCTGCTTAACAGTGCAAGCAGTGGGCTTGGGCAATTAACTCTTTTCTGCAATGCACTAGCAACATCCAAATCAAACATGCAACAAGTGCAATTCTTTCTTGTCTGTTTGTAGAAGTATGCACGATGAGACCTTCAGAAACTTCATGCAGGTTGTATACCAATCATGGTGAACTTTTTTAGAGGAAGAAATTATAGTCTTACACTCAGAGCCACCAGATTACTGTGGCATAAATTCTTTGTCAATGTATCAAAGTAATAAATGAATCTTTCTTCTGCTTGTATCTGTCTGACTAAGAGAGACTGGTTTTTCCATAGAGGAAGTTTTAATTTCTATTAGTTATAATCTTTAATTATAATTTTTTCAGGAGATAGAATGTCAAGGAAGGGAACATATGGAGTGTAAAAATAAAAAATGGCAGTTTTGGACTAGTGTGATTTAAAGGTCACAGTTTAAAGCTATCTGCAAGTTCATAACAGCAACAGAAAAGTCCTCATTCATTACCAATGACATGGCTTGCAGCTGTGTTTGGTGCTGATCAGTTATCTTGCACTAAATAAAGGAAAGAAGTCAGCTGATAGAATTAAAAATAAAGAAAGAGTAATACTGGCATGCTTTGTTACATGTTCAATCCAAACATTTTGAACCAAGCTATGAATTAGTGAAGGTTCATAACTTTCAGGCAAATTAAGAATAATTTTTGCCTCCTCTTTGACTTATAAGCAGAATTTGACCCAGAGAGGGAAATACTGCTGATGCAGTGGGAGTGCAATGACACTTAGGGGGAAGGAGGGGGGAGCCCATATTGTTGTAGGAATAGAGACTTTCTTGAGGTTTCAAAGGAAAATGGTAGCAAGCTTCATAATTCCCAAACTGCTGGGTTAACCTTTTCCTTATTTAAAAATGTTACAGAACTGTTTGGGAATCAGAGGAGCACAGAGCAAGGGAAGAAGGATTTGCTTTAAAGCCACACTGTCAGCTAGAATTATGTTCTATATAAATGTGATTTTTTTAAAGACTGTTAGATCGATAGAAAATTTCCATGAAATCAAATACGGAAAATTATTGCACTGAAAAAAAGTCTTCTACTTGTGTTTAACCATTCCACCACAGCATCTGCAATCCAAAGGAAGGGTCTTGGTTCAAACCCCTCAGTGCCAATTTTTCTGGCCTTCTGTGAGAGCAATTAATCATTTTGCAGTAAGGAGAGCTGCTCTTTGTGGTCAACACGTGCTTTTCCTGACTGCAGAGAGGTGTTTTGATGATGGTTGGCAGAGCAGCGTGTCAGGAACTTGCTTACTGACAGAAGTGATAGGTGGGAACATATCAGAGCCAGTTGCAATGGCTGAGTGGCCAAATCATGAAGGAGTGGAAAATGCCAAGCCAGTGCTCAGAGGTGTGAGCAAGGATGGTGCCTCTCTGCCCTTCCCCTCCAACCACACACACACCTGTCGGCTCTGCAAAGTGCTGGCAAAGCCTGTGCTCTTGAGGATAGTGTGTGGCAGCAGGAGAGAAGAGGGCAGGAAAGGAGAGGAGGGAACAGGACAGGACAGGACAGCACCAGCTGGCCATGGCTGCATACCCTCCCCCTGTCCTTGCAGTTGGAAGGGAGCACTGCTGCTCTGGTAACAAAGAGAAACCTACATGGGAGGGCTTGAAATGAGTTTTAATAGCTCTGGTTTGCTCATCCTTGTGCACAATCTTTTCATTGCATTCCCCACTCTGTGTGACTAGCCATTCGTCTTACTGCCTGGAATAAGCACCAAGGTAGCTGGAGCCAGCCTCTGCCTACTCTGGCCCTCTGATGGTACCACCTCATGGAGAAGAGGTGATAGGAGGACATCCATTCCTGACAAGTGGAAGTGTTCATGTCTTGGGGTGACTTGGAACTGAACCCATTTAATAGCCCCCCAAGAGTCAAGAAACAGTAATTTTTTTGGCTTTAACTACACTGGGGAAACTTTCAAGCAATGATTAAGAGGATTTCTATAATTTTTTTTTTTTTTTTTTTTTTTTTTTTTTTTTTTTTTTTTTTTATTTTTTTTTTTTTTGCCAACTGTTTCTTGATTTTCCCCCATTCCCAAGCCTGATTTCTATACTGCTTCCCCTTTTAAAGCTACAGGTTCCCTTTGTCCCAGGGTTGCCCTTAAAAGCAGGAGTGCAGCAGGAGAGAATATCCTTTCAGCTTGATGTGAATTGCAAAGCAGGGCTCTCTCCTTCCATTCTTAAACACGAAGGGTGGTACAAGTAGCAATGCTGACAGTGTACATTTGCAGATGCCACCATATGGGTCTTGAAAAACTAGTTGCACCGATGATTCCCTGCACATGTAGGAGACAGTTTGCATTGTTGGCATCGTCCCTGCACAGAAACAAGCACAGCTTAGCAAAGCTAAGCAGATGGCACTAGATCTGGTGCCAGGGAAGCACTGAATTAAAGGTTATACCCACCAGGTTTGATGCAGTGCCAGTTTGAATTGGTACAGAAGCTTCGGCCCACCTGCTTATTGGCCCTGTGACATCTGGCATCTTTTTTTTTTTTTTTTTTTCCCTGTTGGACTAAGCTAAATGCAGCAAGGAAAAATGTCATTTTAAAAGCTAGTTACTAATAAATGGGATCAAAATTCTCTAAGACAAAAGAAAGCCTTATGAATACATTCTGTTTAACACTGCTATGTTAGAGATCTTGGGACAGCTTTGTGAAGACTATATGATGGAAAACATGGGTCTGGAAAAAAACACATTTTACAGAAGGCCTAATGGTCAGGGTGGCATACTAATGAGCTCATGGATCTGTTAGGAGTTTATGGCTATCAGCAGCCTGCACACAACGGCTCAGTGTCTCAGACTGTCACCCTACATATGTTGTAACTCAGAGCAGGAGAGATATTTTATGCGATGCCACCTGAGTGTGGCTGGTGGAGGTGCCTAACGAAGAGCAATGCACCCAGCTAAACTTCCTGCTCTCTCCATTTGGATTTCTCCCTCTCCTTTCTGTTGCCACCCTTCACCTTTTTTTTTTTCTTTTTTTTAACCAGTCTCTTCTTCCTCTCCACACGTTCAGATGCTGTATACACAAATATGCTGCCATGGGGACTGTGCTTGTTGCAGAGTCTAAACCTGTTTATATGTCTTCTCCATTAGGGATTTAATCCTTGCTCCCTTGGTGTGAAATGAAAGCATGCAGCTGTATGGCACTCTGGAGATGATTACCAATAGAGCTAAGCCTTAGTTTATACACACCATGAGCCAGATTAATCAACAATTTATTGACTCAAAATTGAATCCATACAGCAGTGTTTTTGACTTTTTTTCTTTCTTTCATTTTTTTTTAAAGATGGTCTCAGACTGCCTGAATAATTTCGGTAGAGAATTGTCAGAAAATCATTGAGTCAGATTTATTAAATATCTGAAAAATAGTGACAAGCATTGTGTGATTTCTAAGGCTCCATCACAGAATGGCAGGGAGGTCGATGTGCTTATAAACTGTAGACATACATTTTGAAATCTTCAGTGCTGGTTTGCAGTCTTCATTAAAAAAGAAAGAAAAAAATGGTCAGCTTTGGACCTTGCCTTGAAATTTCATGGTTTCTCTATATCCAGTCCAATGTTTAGGGGGGGGGAAAAAAAAAACCAAAAAACAAAACAACAACAAAAAAAAACCAACAAGTGAAAACTGATAGGAATGGATAAATAAGGCAATATATATCTGAAGAAAAAATATGTACTGGGGAACCAGTTATAATGCAAGTATATTTCACAGCAGAAGACCCTTGATCTCCACACAACAACATGAAAAATGCTGTACACCTGGAAATTTTTAGGCTGATAATATTTTGCTGTAAAAAAGAGACTAATTTTAAACATCCAAATTTTCCACTGCTGACCTTTGAGTTAAAAAGTATTTGTGAGGGACCTGATCCAAACCCCACTGAAGTCAGTGGAAAGACTTCGTTGGCTCACGCCTGTCTTTTCTTGACCTTGTTGCTGGTGTCTCTGCCTTTCACTTTCTCCAGCACAGGCAACTGTGTGGTGCCCTTCACTGCAGGAGGCTGCCTCACAAGGCCATTCCCAGCAGAGATTTGTGTTGAGTTTCAAGTTGGACACTGATTTTTTTAAACTGTTCTGCAGCACAGCTTTGGCATCTGCTGGGCTATTGATTTCCAGGGGAAGAATTTCATGGCTCTCAGCTCTAACCTTCTAGATTTGATGCTTGTAGACAACAACCTCACTGCACAAAGTGAAAACACAAGAGCTGGATCTCTTCTGGCAAGGTTTCAATAAGGATCAAAGTCTTGGAGGTAACTTTCTTCTTCAACTGCCTCTGAAGCACCTTGATCTATGAACTCTTCAGATCTTCAGGTTTTCAGAGATGAAGCTGTGTAATGGCAGCTCTATTGGTTTTGGTTTGAATGAGGAGAACCCTGCTGGTCTTTTTGTGTCACAGGTTGCCAAAGCAATACTTGGGTTATTTCCTCAGGTTTTGATCAATGTCAACACTGAAATAAAAACAATGGGCAAGGCTTTCAACCCTTATTCACAACAAACCCTCCTCCTTGTTTTCCCCAAACTTGGGGAATTTATTATTCAGCCCAGTAGCAGTACTAGTTGAAAAGTGGATTGTTTGTTGGGGTTTTTTTAATCATTTGATAAATGTTCTATTTGCATAACAGATTGGTAAATAACTTGGAGACAATTTGCTTTTGCTAGCTCCTCAGATTTCTTCATCTAATACTGCTTCCTCAGACTATTATCTATTAAGAGTTTTCCCTAGCATTTTTAAGTTATAGACGATATCTCATATTACTCAGGGACAATGATGTTGAATTAAAAATAGCATCCCTAAATAAAAAGGTTATAATCAAAGAAGTTTATCACGTATCTGTAACAAACATACAACAAGGATAGAAATTTCATTAATTATTTGCCTGAATTTATTCTAGTTTTATCTTTAGTTGTTTGTTACTATTGCAATTTAAATTTTCCATCTGGCACAATCATGTCCATCACTGTCGCTCTCTTCACCATCTTCAAGTTCTTCCTCACAGTTAGTATCTTCATGACCTTCATCTTCCTCTTTGAACCCAAATGATCATTGGCTCCTCCCATGGAATTTGAAATACAGTATTTCCTAAACCATTCAGTGACAACACCTGGAATTATCTGATCCCATGCAGTGTTGATCTGATGCCAAAGCTGTGCTGCACTAGGGCTTCGTC
Organism: Chaetops frenatus; assembly: GCA_013400775.1. NCBI lineage: Eukaryota > Metazoa > Chordata > Aves > Passeriformes > Picathartidae > Chaetops > Chaetops frenatus. The sequence goes on along the minus strand of VZTR01006234.1, from coordinate 259,383 downwards.
TTTCCTGTAGGAGTTACAGGAGGATCCCATGCCAGGAGCCATAAGGGCTACAAACATTCTGCAAAGGGCTTGCTCTCTACTACATCAGGCACCTGCAGCTGTGGAATTTCTACTGGTACAACTGCAGGGCTGCATTCTTCCCTCCAATGATATTCCTCATTGTTGGGGTTAGTTACCCTTTGACTGTACCTAGGACAAGCATTCTCCTTTTCTGTACCAGCACACCTGTTCTCCTGTTCCAAACGATGTTCAGCCAATCCTTCATTAAGTGTGTAGACATCCATCCTTGGTTTTGACACCTAACAATTATTCCAGTAGGCAGCTGGCCCTTCAGCATTGTTTTCCGCTTCAAGATCACATACGGTGGCAATTTTACACCATCTGCTAACGCTGCCAGCGTTACTGTAGTGCACATTTTTTCATTCCCCAAAGTTTTGATGATGACGGATTTTGTGCCTATTTCCTCAGTGACGTTATTGGATGGCTCATCAAAGGAAACTGGTGTCTCATCTGCATTTCCCAGCAGGTAATCATGACCTTTATGCAATCCAATCATGTACTGCTAGAATGCAATGGTTTTTTTTGCTGAAGTTGGAAGGTACATGTTGGCAAAAGGAAGTCCTTCTCTTTAGGCAAAAACCATCATGACACATCATCTTTATGCACCAGTCATTACTGACTTTGAACTTTTGCCATGTAATTTGTCATGCTTGTGCTATTTTGTGAGATCTTCATGTAATGATTTCCTGTGCAACAAGGGTTCTATCCTTTTTCTTTTTTTCTTTTTTTTTTTTTTTTTTTTTTTTTTTTTTTTGAGTTTTCTATTGATATTTTTTCTTGTTAAAAAGGGTTTTTTTTTTTTTTTTTTTTTTTTTTTTTTTTTTTTTTTTTTTGTTTTGTTTTCTAAGTGCACCTGTTCTGCAACTTATCTTTCTCCTTGAGCAGGAGGGATGGATTAGATTACAGCCAGAGGTGCCTTCCAACCTGAACCATTCTGTGTTTCTGGCATTCTGTGATAGTTCCTGGAAGTGCCCTTTTCAGGCACTGAAGAATTTCTGCATTGAGTTATTGCATAATAGTTTCTGTTTCCATTATTTCTGTCTCGTCACATGTGCCTCAGTAACATTATATTTCCTCTTGGCTCACAATTCTTATTTAGTACCCAGAGTTCCACCACGACTTCTAAATCTGCCTTGCAACTCTTACTTGCTCTTTTTGGTACTTGTCCCTCTTGTGCTTGGCCCTCTGACCTCCAGATATTTTGCTATTTCCCAATTTACCTAAAACTAATTTTAAAAATCACACTGGAATTTTCTGATCCACCCCATGTCTATTTTCTAGTTGCTGAGAAATCCAACAGTAAATCATTGTATTGTATTCTTCAAACTTTGGGCTGCTTTGGGCAAGTTTGTGGACATAAGTAAGGAATCTTCTGCAATGCATAGTCATGGTATCTAAAAAGGGAAGACAGTCTCCAATTTTTAAGTTAACTTTCTGGACAAATCTCTCTAATCCTACTTCTGTGTAAAGCAATTATTGGGGTTTTTTTTCTGGAATTGTGGTCAGATTTAGTCAGAAGTTTGGTTTTTTTATTTTTAACTCAGGAAACCGTCAAAGCAATCTGTGTATCCACTCCAGAGCAGCTAATTTTTTTATTAAATGAGTTAAACGGGGTCTGCATTGCACATGACCTGTGAAATCATATTTTTTGGCCAGCTAGTCCTGCAGCCTGTGTGCTCTGGCATGGGCAGAGCTTGGCTGAGCACAGCCCCTCAGCCATGGGCAGGCCTGAGGCCCCATGGGTGCAGACATTTCCCTGGTGTGCTGGCCAGTCATCCAGTTGGTGTTTGTGCAAGCAGAGAGACAGACCAGCTCTCTTGCCCAGAACATCCTTGCTGTAGATTATATCACATTTATAGTGGCCCTGTACAGAGACTTTTAACCTGAGTAGTATACAATAAACACTACACACACAAGTCATGTGATGCCAGGTGATAAGCAGAATACTGATCATTACAACCCAAAATAAAAAGTATTTTCAATGCATATGTGAAATTATTCATAAACAACATTTTAACAATTAAAGAATAATTAACTTGAAACTTTTTACCATATTTTTGTATTTTGAAATATGTAGAAGTACAATTAAATTATCTGCATTAACAAAAGGAATCCAAGCAATCAAGTCCTTGTCTTTGCATATAATTTCTTGGAAGTAATTGCTAGCTTGGTTTAAAAATAACAACAAAATAAATTGGTAGCATCCTACATTTCTACTACCTTAATCCATAACAGCAGGCATTGAAATTCTTTTTTTTTTCACCCAGTGACTAATTCTGGATAATAAATTGTGTGTTGCTGTGAAGTGCCTCATAGCAATGGAATGTATTTAACTTCTTTAATTAAGCTACAACCGGATCTATATTTAAAAGAACGTTGTTCCTTCATTATTTTGGTGAATTGTATTTAACTTCACAAGTTACAGAGTAGAACTATTTTATAGACTTTCTTTATTATTTGAATGGTAGACAAATAAAAGTGGACATAAAAAAGGTCGTTTGTATTTGGAAGTTTTATTGCTTCAGTTACAGATAGTACATATGAGTGTAAAAAGACTGTAGCCCATATTAGTTCCGCTATATATTTCTGGGTTTGCTCTTTAAATTAAAAAAGTGGAGGCATGAAAAACAGATGCTTTCAACCCATTTTCCTTCAAAGTGAGAAAAAATATATGTTTGTTTTGAGGTGCTAGGAAAATTGTATATAGGGATGGAGTATTCTGAAAAGATTGTCTACTTCCTGAGCAATTTCTTTGAAGCTGGCATAGACCACATTGCAGTTCATGGGCTCAGGTCTGAATTTTGGAGGTGAGATCTTGATGCCCAAAAAAACATAAGGTTTTTTAGTGCAAAATCTGCCCCACCATGTAAAACCTCAAAACAAGACTGAATGTACATCTGTTGCATGTTGATTTCTGGGAGAAGCCTTGAAGCTGGAGGCCACTGAGTGGCTGCAGATCTGCTCCATGCTGAGTGTGTCTGCAGTGCAAGAATGCAGTGTGCTGTGAAGAGGGAAATGACTGGAAACCTTCACTTGGCAGGTCTGCATAATATGGATGCTTATGATTTTATTCATGGAGCAGTACAAGTAGGGTTTAGTTTTTATGTTCATTTTCCATCAGATATTATCTCTTTATTCATAAGAATAAAATAAATGTAGGACAGCTTGCAAACTCCTTTGTGAGTGTTCAAGTTCCTTTTCTTGATAAGCTTCTTTTTCATTTGTATTAGTATCATCTCTTTTTTGCAGGATAATTTGCTCATTTTCCCCTGGTTATTTCTTAAAATGTTAGTAGTTATTTCTTCTTTTCTAATTTGACTTTGAACCAAGATTATTTAATTTTAAATTTTATTTCAAGAGACTTCATAATGCAGTGCTAAGAATGAGTATAACTGTTAGGGGTATCAACTAGAGTAAATGTTAGATCATCATCAGAACATCAGGCTTCTTGTTCAATGGGGTTTTGCACTGGCACACCATGTGCCTATGTCATTTATAAGCACTGGCACAAGTAGACAGTCTATAAAGTATCCAGATACAAAAGCTCTTTGGTTTCTGCTGGATTTTGTTGTAAAAATGTCCTAGTTTTCATACAGCTGACATTGTCACACTCTAGTCTGACCCCTGTCGAAAAGCAGATGGGTTGTGATTTTAACATTTGGGCTGTAAGATCTGTATTGCCACCACTGGTATCAATGGTAGCCTCCAAGGGCAGCCTTTGTCTTTGCATTTTATAAAGTTTTGATGCAAATTGTAGCATGCTTTTCATTTTGTGAACAAGAACACTTGAAAACAAGATATATAGGGAAAGGACTTAAAGGGTGCATCTCAAATACACCAAGTAAATAATTAGAAGTGAGTGCTACAATGCAACATCAATCTATCAGCAAATCAATGTATCAGCTTGTATTAAAAATCAGTCACCCTTCCAGAATGGTCATACTATGGTATGACATCCACCACAGTGAGCTGCTTCTTTGAGTGTATAGAAACAACCCCGGAGGAGGACCAGCACATCTCTTTGAGATAATTTAAAGCCAACAAATAGCTTTTTGGTAAATCAAAGGGGAAAAAAAATCCCCCAAATTAACAAAATTTAAATAAAATGGAAGCTATGATTTATAAAAAAGTAATTAAAAGAAAGACCTAAAATTACCATTTTTCCTCACATCTTAAAATTAAAAATTAAACATGATATTGTCCTCAGCAGACATTGCCTACAGCTAAGAAAAAATTATTCTGCTATATCCAGCTCAGTGCTTGAAGGGAAACAGCAACTCCTGCGAGTATGTAGGATCAGCAATGAAGTCCAGCCATAGGGCTGGGAACATGGGACAAAGGCCAGTCTTCAAATAATGAGTCCCAAGATTATTTGGACAGGATATTTGGTCACTTGCTCATAGAATCAATAGTTCATTACAGTATCAAAGATAGACAAAGGTAATAATTTGGAGGAGGGTATTAGGACAAAATTTTCTTGCTGCTATTTGTAATGGAGATTTAGGGAAAATAAGACTTTGTAATATTCAAATAAGTGTACAGTAATGGCAATATTGCAAAATCCCCATTGGCAGAAATATTTAAACTCTCTCACCTAGACCACATATTGCTTCTTTCCCTCTCTAAATATTCTTGTGACATAATAGCTGGAAAAGATACTTTTTGAAGACACATGGAGGAATGTCTCTTAAAATCTGTTTCAGATTCCAGTGTAGCATTTTGTTCAAAAAACCTGAAGGAACATTAACAGCAGTGATGGCTTCTCCTTGGAATCCTCAGTCACTGAGTGAGCAGGGTTATGCCATTTGAACAGTATTGATACTCAACTCACATGCTGCTTATTAAATACATGCAACACAATGGCTGCAAAGTTGAAAAGAGAAATTTTTTGATGAATGTTTTGGAAAAAAACGGTTGCCTTATTTTCGTGAAAACATGAAAACAGAATTGTATGGTTAATTATTTATATAGCTTTAATTAGAGCAGCAATTCAAAATTCAAAGGAAATGCCTACAATGTTTCAACAGCAAGATTAAGCAGCATCTATCAAATATAAAACTTGCTGTAAAGATAATTAGCTCCAATGTAATTTGACATTGAAGTGGTTCTAAGGATCCAGGACATGGTCTGTAGTCAGCAATGGCAACATTTCCATGGTTCTTTGCGTGACAGTCGAAGCACCAAGTAGAAGTGACCACCACAAAATGCCTGTGACTGAACTACAGGTAAGAGATAACTAAGCACTGACTGCCATTATCAGAGTTTTCCATGCAAGAGATTCGGCATGCTCTTAAAAAGTATCTGCCGTGTGACTACAATGTCGCTGAGTTATGACAAGGAAATATCTGTGATATGACAGTGGCATCGTACAACTGTCAATATAAAGTAAGTGCGATGGGATTGCTCTGTGCTCTAAAGCAACTGTCATGTAATGGGGCTGTGACTAGGCTGTAATAGCAGTGTGGCTGCAACGTGCCAGCAGAGTGACTGATAGATAACTCCTGGAAGAGACGGTTCCCAAGTAAAATTGGCTCTAATCGTTTTGAAGTGCTGCGGACCCCATTTGTAGTGACAGCACTGCCCATCAACTTTGGCGAGCTTTTAGTCAGAACCTCGTGAGAGACCAAGGCAGTTTATTGCTGTGCTTCTGGCAGCCTTAGAGTTATCCTCAATAAAATATTTTGATATCTGTTCAGAGTTGCACTGTGCTAAGGGAGCTGACTGAAGGTATAGCCTCATGCCCAAATGCCCCCAAGACAGAGATGGGCAACGCTGGCCAGTGATCAAAACACGGGGTCAGAGCGGGCTCCCTGGATGTAGTGGCAAGAAGTCTTACCCCAGGACTGCATGGAACAGTGCTACCCTATGGTAAGCAGAACAAAGGCCTCCTTCTTGGGGGTATCCCCACCATCTAGAAGCGCTTTGGACCAGACCTCTATCTGCAAGTGCTCTACCTCTCTGCCGGTCAGCCCCTCTGGCTCCCCAGAATTAGACCTCCACAATGAAAGTTATGGGCACTTGGCAAGTAAGGAGAGAAAATATGGCAAATTAATTAAGAAAAAGAGAAGAATTATTATATTCATTTCACAGATGGAGATATTGATGTTCAGATTAATTGATTTGCCCTGAAGCCATGCAGCATGTCATTAGCAGCCTTGTGAATATAGGAGTGTTGCTTGAAAAATGGCTCTGTGGATAGTCTTCAACTTTCCATTATATCAATGGAGAAACCTATTTCTCTAAAGAAGAAATAAATTTTTTGCAAAAAGTAAGCTGTTGGGAATTTTCCATTATTTTTCCCTCTTGAAATTCTTTTTCTCCTCCCCTCCCTCAGATTTCCTTATCTTTTAGTTTGCCTTAAATAAGATTTGGAACATTACAGCTAAAATAAGAAGGGGAAAAAAAGCAATAGAAGAAAGGTTAGGAGTGCTTTTAGGTTTCTTTAACCTTTTGAAAATGCAATGGTCATCTTTACTTTGGAAGAAATTTCAGCTGGAAAACTAATAGCTGCTTTAGAACACCAAGTTTGCCTTATTTAAGATGAAGGCATGGATAACTTTACATCAGCAAGACTGAAGAAAAAGTCACTAATGCCATGAGAGGCCAGATAACTAATTTTTACCCTCCTCTTGATACTTATTGTTTAAGATATAAACACTAAACTTACTATTGTTTTATGATGTCGTAATTAAGAAAAGTAAAATAATCTATATTAAAGGTAGTACTCATTAGCCCAAAATAATATTACACTGTGAATTATAATGATATTCTGTGTATCATTTGCCTCAGGTTTGGCCAATATCTCAAGTAAATATTTCTGTTAAATTTGCATATTGCTGTATTAAGTGATCTGACAATGTGCTCTCAGGCCTACTATTTGCTGACTTCTGTTCTGTATTCTATCTGTGTTCTGGTGTGCCTGATGCTTGATGGACCCAAGCAGCTCTGTTGGAGTGTGGTTTGTAGCTTAGCAGGTATTTTAGAAAATGTGTTAATTTGAAGAACAGTCTCTGCTTGGGAGATTGTGCAAAGTGGACTTTGGGCCCAGCAGACTGTAAAGGCTGGGGAGGAACTGTTACAGTCTGTTGTGCTAATCCCTTTTACAGCCTTTTGGGTCAATAATCTGAGCACTAATATTTCCTTAGATCTATTGTGTCAGTCCAGCTGCCTTGCATTCATAGTAAATTTATGTGTTTAATATCTCCAGGAGATTCTGGTGGGGGAAAAAATGCGATGTGCAATTTACACTGAAATTCAAAGAAATAATGTAGTCAAATTGCTGTCCCCTTGCATTCCCACCTTCAAGAATCCCAAATATGTTAGTTCATGTAATGGATCATTGGTATGTATGTCATTGTATTCAGGTCACAAATCAAACCAACAGTTTTGGAAAGGAATGCAAACATCACTCAAGTGGAGAATAATATTTCATACTAAACAAAGGAGGACAGGAATAGAAGTTTATCCTATCTGAAAATGGTTCTGTTTCTGCATACCAATGCCTTCTATCAGGAGAAACACCTGCAGCCACCATAAGGTCCACCTTTCAAAGGGAACATTTTCATCTTTTCCCTTTTTCTTTTGCATAAAGGAGCAAAATAAGTATACTGATGTGCAATTAATTGTAAAGGCTCACTGCTGAAAAGATTTACTTGTGGTTCAGCAGCGTAATCATCTGTTGGGCATTTGCTATAAATCATGGGTGTCTGCTGTTGTCTCCACTAATTAGTACACTAACTTATTATTAAGTCCCTTAAACATTATACGAGATCTGGGCTGTGCACAGAATTACTGGGGGAATGAGAGCACTTGAAGTTTTATTGCACAGCTACAAAGCATACAGTAAATATCTGGGTGGTGGACAGTTGTAAGGCATAAGACAAGATGGAATATATATCTTTTAGTAAGCGCTCTATGCATCCACAATTATAAAAGCCCTTTATTTTTCAGCCTTCAGTGTGTCTGTTCAGTCACTCAGGCAGCAAATAAAGGTCTCAAACACAATAATTCAAAGCAACTAGTACAGTAGTAAGTGAAGTTTTAAACAACAGTAGACAAGTTGATTAGAGCCTTTGGAGATGCATGCCCTGAATAAAGGTTAACCTTTGTGAACTTTGAATACAAAGCTTTCAGATGAATTTTATATGAAATCTGGTGACAAGGAAAAGCACTATTCAGCAAGGGGTGATTAATTGAGTTACACTTCATTGTAAACCTGACAATGATGGAAAATAAATTTATCAATGCGCTTTGTAGCCATACATGTTGACGGGATCTCGCTAAAAAGCAAGAATCAGACTACATAAAAGCCCTGTTGAATACCTCTGAAGATAGTCTGGTGAGTGAAATATAAAGCCAGGATTTACAAATATTACATAAGTGAACACTGTTACTGCACTCAGGCTGAAAAATCCTGTTCAAATCCAATAAGTGGTTTAAGATGTGTAAATAGAGGTTTCTGCAGGGAGTCAGGCATTAGAAGCCACCTGGAGCATGTGGTAAAGATTGTATCCATCAATACAGCAGCTGGGCTGAAATTATAAAGAGAGCTGCTTTCCATCACGCTTGTTTTAATGCATACATTTCTCCTGTCACTAGCACCCCAGGAAAACTACTAACTACAAAAATGAATGGTACCCATTACCTGATATTCATACTTGTGACAACAGAGACAACAATCACAACACAACAGTAAGCAAAAAAACTGATATCCAAATTATTTTTAAGTTGTTGCAGTGGATAGATCTGGAGAACCAGTTGGTAATATTTTAATAACACTGTAGGTTAGAGGAATGAAGCAGGCATCTGGCATTCGATCCAAAGTTTCCTTCTGCTCCACACATTCCATCAAATCATGCACCAAAGCAGTTTAAACAAACCAAGATTAGTAAAAAATTGTTCCAAGAAGGGGAACCCTACGTAAGGTTCAGTTTTATGCCAGCACCAGGGAAAATTTGACTTTTGTTTTCATTGTGATTATTTAAAAATAGCAGAGATTTACTATAAGTGTGTTCCCAATGCATAAAGAGGGTTTTTTAACCCTACATTAGTGTTGGACTGTCTGAAGAGGCAAAGTAGGCAGCTGCTTGCCTGAGGTAGTAGCTCAGGGCATCAAAAACTCCTCTGCAGTTTCCTTCCCAAACTGGCATGGGCGAGAGAAACACGGTCTTCAGATTACAAAAAGCTACAATGAAAGCAATGTGCAAGTGTCACTCCACCCAGATAAGGAAACTGTTAAACTGCTCATTGTCAATTCAATGTTAAAAAATAATAAAAACAAGCAAGGCATATTGCATGTGTAGGGACAGACTGTGCCACTAAGCCACAGGCCCAAGCCGTGGGTGGTGTGGAGTAGCATTGTTCCCCAGCAATTAAAATGAACATGCTTGCCACACAAAACTGCAATGTGTTCCTTCCTCTGTGAGTTGTGCCCTCCTTCTGCCCTCCTTCTGCTCCCTGACACAGCCAGGCACAGCAGTGAGCCGAAACTCTCTTGTGTTCCAGGGAATCTGGGGGACTGCAAGCCTCACTGACATCTCATGGCAAATTAGGAGGTAGACAGTGTTCCCTGAATGATTTCTGTCCTTCTTCCTGTGCTTCAGTTCAAGCATCAGAACTGCCAGTCCTGTATTTAGGTTATTATCTTATTCCCTGTGGATTTTGAAGGAATACATTAATACTGATTCTGGGCGTTCAGCAAGAAGCAGGTTTGCAGCTGGATGGATGAGAGGTTGTGTGGTGGTCCCTGTGCAGACCTGATCCATTGGGTCAGGCAGCTGGACATCAGTCCCCCATCCCAGACCTCACAGGTGAGCAGCAGCCACCTAAGGAGAGAAGATCACATCCATTCTTTACCTTTTTTCTTGCAATACTTCTGGAAAATTATGCTTCTTTTTAATTCTTTATGAAGGGAACAGCAAGTCTGTTTTTAAACTTTACCAGAGTGTAGCTTTTCCATCAATTAATACTTCATTGCATATGAGAGCAGCTGATAACAGCTCAAATTCTTTCATTGTTTACTTTGCTGTGCAGTTTATTTTCTCAGTAGCCAGCTTGATGTAAATGTGTTAATGAGGGTGCCACAATCCTGCTCTGAATGATTGGTGGGCCAAAGCAGTTGAGATATTTTAGGGGTCTCCAAACGTACCTGATCTAACATCAGGGCTAGGGATCTCAGGCACTAAGTTGTAGATGAATAAACTCCAGCCACATGCTGCATGTGTGCACAGTTACACTGATTACCCTCCCTTGGGCTCCCTCCAGGCCTCATGCCTTTTGTTGGATGGCTCTCACTCACCCCAGTCACCATGATAAAGCCTTCTGTCCCCATGATATTTTCTAGAACTTATTTCTGAAGTATTGATGGAAGAAGGGAGTGAAGAGGGTATTTTTTCCTGTGCCCTTGCCTCCAATCTGAAGATCCTTTCACTCAGTAGAACTCTGTCTCTCTTTCTGCTGCCATGGTGATTCAATGAGTTTGAGATTATTTTGCTAAATCTGCCTCTCCCAAGAGACAGTGGTTTGATTCTTGGTATTCTTAGACAGGTCAAGAATCGCATTAGCTCAGGGCAAAATTGCTCACAGTACAGGGAGGTGAGTTTCAAGATCTTGGCAAAGCAGCAAAAAGGACTCACTCTCAGCTCTTGTGATAGATGTCATGATGCTGCCAAATAAAAGCAGTTTTGCTGAAAGAAAACTCAGAGTGGTATTGCTGCAGCCAGGGACAAACCAGCAGTGGTGCAAACAGTCCAACCACAGTGGAAAAATACGGCACGACAGCATCAGGCATAATAAAGGAAGGGATGGCAGGTGAATGACACACTTACTTCCCATCTTTGAAGCCATTTAATTTGAGACCAATTGTTGTGCAATAGCTACTCAGTAGCCCAAAGGCAGAAGCACATTTATGCTTCACATATCCGTGACTTGTGTTGCACAAACAGCAGCATAAAAGGCCACTGCTCTTGGTTTGCATGTGCACACGATTAGGTCCATTCACAAATCCACTTTATCCTGCCCTGTTATTTATGTATACACCAGTCAGCTACACAATGCAGCACATGGCTCTTTCTGAGCAGGCAGTCTGAAAGTCTCAGCCTTCCTATTCTGAAACAGAACTAGGCAAAAAGCAAAAATTTTAACCACATGGCAAAGAAGATTCAAAAATAGGTGTCCTGTTTTGAAATCTATATGATTAGAAAACTACCATAAATTGAATCATTTTCCTAAAAATTATTACAGGGGGCTGTGGTAGTTATGTCATAGTTATGTCTAATTCTGGAAATATTCCAGGAATATTTTAAAGATGATGACTTATTACTGTTGGGGAAGATATACTAAGTTGAAGATTCCACAGAACTGACTCTTGTGGATCTTTGCTTCTCACCATTAAAAGTTCAGTAAAAATTGTTTTGCCCATATGTAACTTGAAATGCCCTCAATATGTAAACATCATATTGTGGCTTATTTATGTTCTAATATCTTAGAGATCAAGCTTTATCTAAAAACTTCAAAGCACTTTGCAAGCAATAGATAATGCTACAGTCCAGTGGAACTTATTATCTTATCAATTTTATGAAGTTTTAATGCTGAAATCAACTGATTTCTGAACCGCTTCTCAATCTCTGAACATGTAATCTTGGCTCATTTTGAAGTTGATTTGGGTGGTTTTATTCATGGCAGTAGTTTTCTGCGGTTTTAAGAGTATCTTTAAATTCTGCCAGCAGTCCAGCCTAAATCCAGGAAACACCTTGCAACAATCAGGGTGTGTAAAAAAGGTGGTGACCTGGTCAGCTGCTCATCTTTACTTATATTGTCATACTTGCATACTACTATGAAAAGAATATTTTGGAGTAGGCTGCATTTCAATTTGCAGTAACAGTTAGTCTACCATATCAGGATGCCTGCAGGCTTTTTCTTCTGTGACCATGAACTTTAACTTCTTCTATATGAGTGCAGAATACTGCAAGGAATTTTATTTCTTAATATTTGTGTTGTGCCCTGACCTGTTCCACATGACTTCTTTCTTTATGTGTTATTTTTAGCTGCCAGCCTTGTAAATGCAGACTTACCAGTAAGTAGAGTTCAAGTTCAATCTCAAAAAATCAAGGCTTTTAAAAAATAAATATGTTGTCTAAATATTCATTTCAGGAAAGAAAACATTCTCAGATGAAGCAATGTCAGAGATTTTGATTTCTGTGATTTAGAAAAACATGATAAGGAAAGAAATTGCTGTAATTCTTTTCATGGAAGTTTGCAATTTTGTTAAAACCATTAAAGTCATTAATTTGTGAGTCATTCAGAGCTGCAAACCAGATTTACCTATATATGACAATACATACCTGAACTCTCAAAGGTAATGGTGCTGTGGGTTGTTTGTCTTGGAAAGAGATATTTTGGTCATAATTTTTACTGTGTACATATGTTTTTACAGGAAATTTTCTCTCTTTCTGGTATTCTCAAGGAAAGCTAACAGAGAAAACCTGACACTGCTCTCTAGGCCTGGGAAAGTTATTAAGGGATTAGATTCCCTTGTCTAGAAGCCTGAACCAGCTTTCACATTGCAGCCAGGGCTATGGTGGTATGTTCTGCTGTAGAGAGGGAACATCATGAGTCCATCCTCTTGTAAATCTTCTTCTGCCCAGCATTAACTGTGGTTGATGCCCACTGTGACACAGCTTGACAAGGTGAAAACCTAAAATGCATTTCACAGTGGAAAAGACATTTCAGAGGTCCATAAAAAGTGCTTGATGGCTCCATCATACACACAGGGAAGACCCCAAGCAACCAGGTCCAGATTAGATTTACAGTCCCAAAATCCAGAAAACTTGCCAAAGAGAGGGGAAGTGTTCTGTGTAAAATATGAAAAGATAAAACTTTAAGCTAAACCTGGCTATTTGAGGCTGAAATATTTACTATACCTAAAAGTCAGCTCTTATCATACAAATTATGGTCATTTTATGTACCAAACTATGTGGGGAAAAGATTATCAGAGAGATTATTTTCCATCATATTAATAGCCTTTTGGCTGAATATTGAATGTAACAAGCCATTTCCTTTTCTCATCTGCTTTTCTCCCTGACTTGCTTAAGTGCCTAAATTAGGCTACATGTGAGCAATTGATGGATGGCTCAGAATTTTGACCAGAAACAAATCTTTTCTAAGCCTGCTTGTCATCTTTTCCCCATGTCTCCACTGTAGGAAGCTGTCTGGGGAGGAAGGAATGAAAAAAATTACTTCCTCAGTCTGAAGACGTTCCTCTTAGAAAAGCCCTCTACTCCTGCTTTGCTGCAATGAGATTGACTTAAATTTTTATGGTTCTTTGATAAAAAGTTGAAGATGGATAAATGTAGCCTTCTCAGTCATGAGGGAATTTGTATAAAAGTTTCTGTGGCTGGATCAGTTCCAAAATTGCTATTTCTGGATTAATGGTTCTACCTGAGCTGTAAATAGTGCTTGTAGTGCCAGTAACACAGGAGCTGAATCAGTATGAACTGTAGCATCAATAGTACACCATCACCACATTTGCAAGTAGCACTAGACACCTTAATACTTGTGCCCTTGCCTTGTCATGAAAATGCTGTTCAAGAATGTGAATCATCAGCCTGATGTACATTGTAAATCAGGAGGCACTTTATAACCAAAGGTGTGATTCTACTCAGAAAGAAAAATTCTTACTCACCAGCCTTCTTATCCAAGCCTTCTTCTAACAGCTGGGGTTTTTTTCAGTTTTTAGTTTGCAACTCATTTCAGTGTGAGCATAGCCAATGTGGAAATGTGCCTTCTAAAACCTGTAGTAGATAGGAGGATGGATATTTTTATGTCTTAGGCATTCTGTTTGTTGTGGGGGGGATTTGCCAGCCAAGCATGTTAACTTCCATTGAAAAGCTCAAATTCAGTTTAGACACTGGTGTTGAAAGCCAATAGACATATTTGAACTGCTTAGATTGATGGAATTCTGATTTTTCAAAATTCCTACTCTGTGTTGCCATGCCAGAAAGACTCACTAAGAGTGGACTTTGTATGAGAATCACTCTGACATTAACAAGTCCATTTGTTGGATCATGCTTTGTCTATTGCAGAATTTTACAGAAGTTTTTATATGTTGAACTCACTAGGAATGTAATTTTACATGCTTTTATATCTATGTTTTAACTGAACAAACATCCTCTCTCTGTCTCAAAGCTGAAGATATTTCTAAGGTTTGTGGTTTGCTTTGTAAGTGCAAACTTTCCCTTCTGCCTGGACTCTCTAGTCACTCATAAATTATACATTCCAATTTTTCCAACAATATCTCCTTTTTGAATTTAGCCATTTTTATTTTAGCATTCACAGTGAATTGGCAAAAGTTAAAGCTAAAATAAATGCATCTTTTAGTGAGGAAGACAATTTTTTGGAAAAAAATGTAACCAGGACTGACTAATTTCGATTAAAGTTGTGTATCTGATCCATACATTTGGTTCCATATTAAAGTGACAGCTTAATTAAAGGTTGTGGCTGGATCTAATTAAATTTAATAAGGACGATGAGCCTTTTTAGGTTGACATGTAGATACCAGCAGGTTACATGTGTACATTACTCTGTGTTATATGTTAGATATCTTGAGCAAATATAAAGTCTTTACAGTGTGTCTGCTGCCCATGTAGGAAAGCAATGTCCTAAACCATTACAAATGTGAAGAAAAAATGAACCCCCTTTTTCATATTTATAAATTTTATTTTATTAGCATAAATTATTTATTATAATAGATACATTTATTAATATAAATATCAGCTTCTAATTTTCAAATAGGGCTTGGCCAATATTTTTGCATTTTGAATAAAAATTAGTTCAAGTGAATGAGGAGGCTACACTTAGAATTCTTTATTTAGAGCAGTGTTGTTCTTCCGTTGAGGAAGATTCTGTCAGTGTTGCTCCCTGAAAAAGTACAGTTTCTGTATGTAGCACTGAATTCATTGAGGATATCCCTGTATTTATGTTGGTTTTCTCTTTGCTTATTTACCTGGGAAAGTCATAGATCTTCTTCACTGATGATAAGTACTGCAAAGTGCTTGTTGCTATCTATTTCTGAATTTGCTTCTTCTTCCAGCTAATCTGATCCTTTTGTTCACTTAGGTATTCACAGGGTAAAAATGCCTCGAGGAGGCCAAAGTCAGCTGAAAAAATATAAGGGATATGTTCCAAGAAAGTGATACCAGTATGTTAAAAGAAGCAAACTGAGAATCAGAGAAAAGCTTCATAATGTAAAATTAGCCCAAAGAAACAGTGCTATGCCAAATATTATGCAGCATTTAGGTGGTAAATCCTTGCCATCCTTGTTTTCCATTGTTTGGTACTTACTATCTGTAATAGTGTAATTTACCTTCTTCCTTGGGAAAAAAATGAATAAATGAAATGAATGTATATGCACGTTTTTGTGTATATGTGTGTGTGTATCAATGCAGTAATATTTACATACCTATGGAAAAAAGCAGATCCTGTTCTCATCTCTACAACACATACCCAAGTGATTCTGAAGGGGATATACTAAGCAGAACTTCTGCACTGATTTGCCTTTTAAGGGGTTTGATCTGAGACAGATTTTTCACGTGTGCTCGAAGCTTATCACTCCAACTGACACCAACAATAGTTTTGTTTTGAATGTACAAAGAGCAAGATAATGCCAACTGATCAAAAAAAGTGGTCTCACAGGTCTTAGGTTGGGTACCCAGCACCAGAAGACAGTTTAGGATTACTATCTATGCCTCATGTCCCCAGCTGAAACATAAAGAGGAGCCGCTCCATCACCTCATAAGGCCGTTATGAAGATAAGTGTGATTAAACAAGATTTGGATAACATTGTGATGAGCACTGGAGAAACATTAATCATTCTGATTTTCGAAGGTTGTTTGAATAGTATGCGTCAGGGGGCTGCAAATGGGACAGGAGGAAGAAGAATGGCTAGTTGTTCATTAACTGAAGAAGAATCATCTACTTCGTGCCCTAAGTGAAATCAGGACGCCATGCAAAAATGGTTTTTGATGAGGCTATCAGAGACTATGTTACTAAAATTATAGAAAATCCATTTTCTAACTTCTAAGTTCTTGACTTTCTAAGCAATATTGTGATATTAAACTTTTTATAATATTTTGCTTGTATTAGAAGCAATTAAATTGCATTTTCACTTTTTCAGATTTGTGATTTGTAGAAGTCATCAAACATCATTAGAAGTATCTTGCCTCCTATACTTCATAGTTTTGCTCAGTGTTTGCTAAGATATCCCAGTCAAGCATTTCTTGCCTCATGTATTAGCACAGGTTATCACCAAGGCAATTTTTCTCAATTTATTCTTGAAATTTACTCCCTTTTGACGATGAAAGAAAGGCTGGCTTCCCGAAGTTTGTCTTTCCTCCCTAAGCATCAGCAAGGTTATTAATAGGGACTCAGTCTCCCTGCAAAGTTTTCCTTACTACCCTAGGCCACTACTGCTGTGGCACTGCCTCTCCCATCCCCCTTCTTGATGCACCTGCTGCACCCCGGCTGCTCTGGCTCCACATGTACATCATCATCTCTTTTATAGTTTATGGAGGCTTTGACAAATTAATAGTATGAGAAACTGCTTTGCTTTCTTTCTTTCTGACCTAGTCTGAGCTCAAATAAAAGGCCACCTAGCTTGTGCATCAAAGCACTCAGAGAGCAAGGGGTTTCTCTTGGCAGAACAACTCATGCAAATGAGCCAAGCAAGACCCTTTACAACTTTATCGTTAGATGGAAACTCATGCAATGTGACTACAGCCTTATTCCAGCCTGGGATATTTTCCCTGACCCTGTTTTATCAGCTCTGTACTTGGAATTCTGAAGGACAGCAACTGGTACATGCTGCAGACTACAGCTCTCTGAGAGTGTTTAGTAATGAGCACACCACAGGAGAAAATTGGGCCTCCAGAAATGATAGTCTGGAGGCAAAGAGATTTCCCTTTCATTAAACTAACAGCAGAAGCTCTACTGAGCTTTTCCCTGCAAGCTGTCACTCTTGGATGTTTCTATAGACTTTCCAAACTGCTAAGTTGCAATAAATAGCAAATAAAATAATTTGGCCTAGCCATCATTTGGATCTATGAAGTTTTACATCTCAGAAAGCTCCTAACAATCAGACAAGATCAACAGATTTTTAAGGAAGTGTAATCAAAAGCCTGGGGGATTTGTTAGAAGTATGAGTTCTGCCTGACTCTGCTAGTGCAGATGAAGCCAACTGACAGTGCATTATAAAGAATATATGTCTCTGTAGCAATGCCTTTCATGGGAGAGCACTTGATACTTTCTGATGATGAGCAAAGGGATTGAACAGTGTGGTTTTAGTACAGTAGTCATGCACTCCCAGCTATGTGAACTGAACTCAGAGATGTAACAGACAGCTGAAATTTTTGACTGGTATTTGATAGTTGCTGCTACCAGAAGATCAGTAATTTTTGGACCTCTGTAGCTAATTTTTTGCATTTTTGTTTTCTGTATCAAAACACTCATTAGAACAGGTGAATAATTTCCTAATAAGTTGTGTTCTCCAGAGATAAACATTTCTCATTGCATATTTTTTTTTTTTATGTTTCTTCATTTTTGTTAAGCATGATATTAAACAGTAACTGTGGACTTCTGCTGTACATTCCAGGGATGATTCTGCATGAGTCAGTGCAGACTGATCCTGTAGAGCATGTTTTAAAACTGCTCAGTTGGACTTACCATCAGAGAAGACACAGTTGCTGTATGGCAAGGGTGCCTTTGCTGTGTTGCATGTATAGTTCCAAAATCACAGCTTGTTCTTTGGATCATCCAGAAAGACAGAGGGAGAGAAACTGCTGGGTATGTAGACTGTGATTGCTTATTTTAACTCAATATAAAACATAAGAATACAAGACTTCTGACAGCTTTAAAGCTCAGCAATCTCCAATATGTTGATTCTGCTATTCTATACATTTAATTTTCTTTTTAAAATGTATCATATTTCTCCAAGCAGTGATTTGCTTTTCAAATTATCGTTGCCTAGCTAAGACTTGTGTACCAGGTGCCATGTAAAAGCATGTTAAAAGTAGATAAAAGCAATTTATCCTGCCCTCTAATTAGAGATGTCTTGTCTTTACCACTGACAATAGCAGCATGCAGCTGTGGCAGAGGAGAGATAATAGCACCAGAGCAGAGAGAAATTAAAGATAGGTTATCATATGCTGGCTGATGTAGAGTGTCATCTCTCCATTGCATTGCTAAGATGGTCCTTAGCAAGAATACTAACTTAGCTCTTGGCCTGAGTCAAGCAGATTTATTTTAGTTATTAAATCCAAGGTAAGATTTTATTATAATGAGGCAAAGGGGGCAGAATAATAATGTCTCCATTAAATACACAGAAAGAGAATGTGACTCGAGAATGTGATTACTGTATCAATAAATACATGCACACCACGTCCCAGTATGTGCTGGATCTTTATGAGGGTGGGACTAAGATTCATTTTGCCCTGCACAGAGTTCCTCTTCAGATGAAGAGAATGAGTGCCAGGGGGGTCATATAGGGGGATAGATGACTCGGTGGCATGTCTGCTGGATGATATAAAGGATACCTTTAGTTCAGCAAGAGGCTCAAAATGAATGGGAAAAGGTGACATAAGCCTGTACAGATATTCTCATTTTTTATATCTGCATGCCTCAATATGCTATGTACAGGGAGTCTGCACTGGAAAGGTGGTGTGGGGAAAGAAATCTCCATCAGGATTAGGACTGAGCAGTGTCTCAAGAACTGCAAAGGGACTTGATGCAGGGAACCCAGCAGGGAGAAACTCAGTCAGAGTGGAGCTGAATAGAGGGTCTGTTTTGGTTTTAGAAAGCAAACTTCCTCATATTGTTACAATAATACTGGGGTAAGGCTCCTAAGTCCTTACCACAAAACTGTGGTTTCCAAAATATGGAGGAGTTAAAGACTTGTTCTTTGTGTCCAGCAAGATGCTAACAGGGGAGTCATCATCCCTGCATTTTGTCTAGGTGAGGAAAATCTAAGACCACAGCCAAAACTCACTTCTGGGGGAGAGAGTGGTAAATGGGCTAGATCATTCATCTGTACTCATGCCATCACTGACGTGTGTCTGCACTTCAGAGTTAACTCACGGTCAGATCTCAGGGACTGAATGACACAGAACATCGTACTGAGGAAGCATTTCATGTGCTTACTCCTGACTGCAAGGGATGGATATTGTGCATCTTTGCAATGTTCTAGATATATGTGCAAACATAATAAAACTGGAAGAATGCACTTTACCTCCAGTAAGTTCACAGACAACACCAAAGTGGGCAGGAGTGTTTATTTGCTGCAGGGTGGGAAGGCTCTGCAGGGTGGAGGGGTCTGGACAGTGTGGATCAATGGCCTAAGGCCACTTGCACAAGGCTCAACAATGCAAAGTACTGGGTCTTGCACTTGGGTCACAACAACTTCTTATGGTGCCACAGGTTTGGGAGTGAGAGGGAGGAGAGCTGCTTGGCAGAAAAGACCTTGGGGTTGCTGGTTGACAGCCAGCTGAACATGAGCCAGCCTGTGCCCAGGTGGCCAAGAAGGCCAATGGCATCCTGGCCTGGATCAGTAATAGTGTGGCCAGCAGGACCAGGGCAGGGATTGCCCCCCTGAACTCAGCACTGAGGCCCCACCTCGAGTGCTGTGTCCAGTTCCGAGCCCCTCGGTTCAGGAAGGACATTGAGGTGCTGGAGTGAGTCCAGAGAAGGGCAGTGGAGCTGGTGAGGGGTCTGGAGCACAAGTCCTGTGAGGAACAGCTGAGAGAGCTGATGTTGTATACCCTGGAGGAAAGGAGGCTCAGGGTAACCTTATCACCCTCTTCAACAACCTGAAAGGAGGTTGCATCCAGGCATGGGCCAGACTTTTCTCCCATGTAAAAAGCAATAGGATGAGATCAAACAATCTCAAGTTGCACTAGGGGATGTTTAGATTAGGAAAAACTTCTTCACTGAAATTGTGGTTGAATATTGAAACAGACTGTCCAGGGAGGCAGTGGATTCACCATCCCTGGAAATGTTCAAAAGGCATGTGGATATGGCACTTGAGGACATGGTTTAGTGGTGAACACAGAGGTGTTAGGTTAACAATTGATCTTGATGATCTTAGAGGTCTTTTCTAGCCCCAATGAGTCTATGATTCTATATCAAGGCACAAAAAGAAAAGCAATTTTAGTGTACAGAATTTAGGACCAAGAATGACTTCTGCAAACTAAGCACACTTCCAGAATGAGTAAAACTTGCATT
Organism: Chaetops frenatus; assembly: GCA_013400775.1. Lineage (NCBI taxonomy): Eukaryota > Metazoa > Chordata > Aves > Passeriformes > Picathartidae > Chaetops > Chaetops frenatus. The sequence continues at coordinate 239,055 of VZTR01006234.1, read as the reverse complement.
GACATTAAATAAGTTTGGAAAAAAAATTTTTTTTAGAACACAACATGCATAAAATCATGGATTTCCTTCTATTGCTCTTACAGTGTGATGCCTGAGAACAGTGCTTATAACACACTTCATGCCACAATATTGCATGTACTCTGCACAGAAGTTTTTTCCACTCTGACCTGTCTAGCTTTTGATTTAAGGGAAAAGAGATCAAGATATACCCCTCAATTTCTCTTGCTATATCAAATACAGGCACAGATTAAGGTTTACTGACTTGTTTTGTTGTTTTAACATGTTAGTAATGCCACTTGCAGAACTTGAAATTTTCTCCCAAGATCTAACAAATGATATTTTAGTGCTAGTGGCCAGAGGCGGAGAGGAAATTGCAAACAAAAATCAGTTTAACAGATTTGATATACACTGGTACATTTCTCCAGATCTTTCACCTGACTAGATCCTATCAGGGATTGACAGAAATCAGATTCATTCTATATTAATTAAAATGTTGATGTTACTGCTGAGTGTAATTCCTTTATTGGGATATTGCCTCTGAAGGGGACTGGAGATAAATCTGGTATACATGCTCTCAACTACGGTACATACAGCTACAGAGAATGATCTCCTTGGATTAAATCCAAGCTCCATTTTCAGTTTTGAGAGAACATGAATGTAAGCACTGAAATCAATGAGTTCATCCATTTCTACACTGACAGTGCAATGCAGAGAATAGGTTCAAAGATCTTTAAATTGTATTTACATAGTATCTGAAGTACTGCAAAATTTTACCCTATGATTTTCTATTTATATCCTGTGGTTCTGAGCTTTTCAAATCCTTTTCTGACTTTATAAAAATAATTTTACATGATGCCTAGTGGGATTACAATGTGTGCTGCAGAACCATAGCTAAGCTTTCAATTAATGGCCTCCTGCTGCTGCTTGTTCTTACTGGGGAATTGTTTAGTTTCTCCAGGACCACAGAATCTTCATGGTTTAAATAACAGTTAGGTCACTGATGCTGATACACCTGTTAGGTTACACCGCTTAATAGACCTAATTTTTTTTAAGCTGCTCTTACTTCCTTTTGTTTGCTTAGTAAATTTGTGTTTGTAAAGGTTTATGATGCTGGCAACATTGGGAATAAGAGTCTCACATGTCTCTAAGTCACTAATACTGTGAATTGCTGTGATTCTCTGAGATATCATGCTTTCCATAAGATCTCTGCCTCCTAAAAATTGTTGAGCATATGAGGTAATTGCAGTTCATCCTCTCACCCAACCAATTTAGTGATAGCTGGTGTAATCATGTTTCCTCTTGCAGCCAACATGCCTCTGTAATGCAGGTCAATTGCTGAAGTAGCAGGGGAAGAAAGAAGAGAGGGGATGTATCCCATGAGCTCAGTGAGTGGTAACACATACAATTGCCTCTAGCACGGAGGGCTGGGAAGCCTCCATGAGTCTGACCTGGGAGGGATGAAATGAGGCAGCTGGAGAGTGCGTGAGTGAGCTCACAGGGCAGTGGGAGGCAGTGACGAGAGGTAGGGAGCTTACATGGAGGTCCAGCTGTAGAGCAAAGAAGTCGAGATGGAGAAGAGAGGAAAATAGACCTGTGATGGAGCAGAGGCACGATGGTAAAGCAAAGGCAAAAAAAAATGAGACAGGGAAGAAAGGGAGAAAGGTATTCAATCAACTCAATGGCTGAGAAAGGGCAAGTAAGTCTGTATTCTTAGGCTGGGACAAATTAACCTTGATACACAACAAGGACAGTGATAGCTTTCTGCCACTTCAACAATTTTTAAAACATAGTGTTACTCAAATGTGAACTGGCTTCCAAAGATGTCAGCAGATGTTTGACTGAGGCTGTATCCACCTTCTGTTCACTTCAAACTTGCCAGAGAAACACAGTAGGCAACTGCCTACAGTAAAAGGTTGCTGAAGCAGTAAAATAGCCACGACCTTCCTGACTTCACTTCTAGACCTGCCATGGGTGCTGCCACCAGGAAAGTGCCTGGATGTGTGGGGCTGTGATGACTACTGAAGGCAAGGGTGTTCTCCTGCTAATTTCAGTTCCCAGCCCTACCTTTCCCTTGTTCATACTAGTGGCAGGAATGCCAAATTTTCTTCCACGTTGGCCTCGCTCTGCTGCTTCCAGTCCTAGGATCCTTGATTAGTCCAGGTCCTTGGTAAGTCCTATCTGAGGAGCAAAACCAAACTTTTCATACATTCTGGGAAGAGATAATCCAGTTTCTGCCCTTTTCCATGCTTCTTACATTGACTGTGGGAAAATGCTACTCAGGCTGGGAGAGGAAGCTTCTGTGAGCAGAGAAGCTGTGATTACTTCATGTCGTTGAAATGGCCGAGACAGAAGGAGCTGAGCTACTTCGAAGGGGCAATCATCAACAGGATCCATGGTTTTGTAACTGCCAGCAATTTCTTTTCTGCTGTCTAGAAGTCAAAAGCAGATCATTTCGGATGTGTGAGAAGATGATACTGCCAGTATCGTGTATATATTTATACTGTTAATGTATATATTGGGTCTGGCCATGAGGAGTCCAAACTTGTGACTCCTGCTCCAGCCCTGGTTTGTGTTGTGAGTTTGCATTCATCTTTGAAGTCTGGTCTTTTAGAACGGAGTGTGTGCAAACTGAAGCACCTTTGTGGGGCCAATTTGGAATAAAAATAGTGTAACAGCTGACCAGAAATATATGGATCTGGTTGGTTTCATGAACAACCAGCTATCTTGTACTTACAATTCCATCAGCTGCACACTTACCAGGTCTAAGGCTCCATTTTCTGTAAGTGGGAGGCATGACTTTCAAAACAAAATGCTTTACTCTGTGGATTAAAAGTAATGAGAAAGTAAGGTAGCAACAAATTTTCTGCAATGGTGAGCTTTGGGGGTAAAACAATTCCTACTCATAAAATATTTTAGACTTTGGACAGAAGTGTAAATTTTACAGAGCAAAGATATATATATATATATATATGTATATGCAATTGGTGAAGTGCAGTATTTTTGTGCGTAGAATATTTTACTGAGCTCTCTAATGGACTAGGTAAATGGATTGCCCCATAAAAAGTTTACCAAGGCAATAAAAAGATCAAAGACATTTTTCACATTGCATCTCCAAACATCTAAACCACTGAAGTTTAAGAGTTGTAATGTGACCTTCCAGACTTGGAAAACTTGTTACAATGACTAATTGTCCTGCTTTGCACTTTCAAAAAGTGATGACTGTATATAGAAGTTGAGATCTAAAGGAGAATAGGAGTGAAGTGTGTGTATGAGAGAAAGGCAGAAAAGCAATTCTGTAAACAGCCAAAGGCAGAAAGTTATAGTCACAGGCTATAATTAAGGTCTAATGAAAGAAAAGTAGGCACGACATAAACAAAGGACAGAAAAGTTGATTATAACAGGAGGGTGGAGAACGTAACAATGAAAGGCAATGTCCTAATAGAAATAGAATGAACAGAACAAATAGAGCAAGAAGTGGAATCTTGTGAAGAAAGCCATATATGAGTGCAACTCATTTACTTTGCAGAAACTGAAATCAGAGATCACATATCTATTTTGCTCCTTGATGAAGGAGAGTCATCTAGGAGATAAACAAATGTGGCGATTGCTAGCAAATAGAGTTTTTATCATGTAGATCAAAGCACTATTTTGTCCTCCCCACTACTGTTTCGTGTTCATGTAAAGTGAGTCTATGAGCTGGCTTTACATGCAGTGAAGGCTTGGCCTGAGCAGCCGTACAGATGAACAGAGGGACAGCCCACACAGACAGCAGCTGTCCTCTGCTGTGCCCCAGGAGGCAAGCCACCAACACCAGGATGCTCCATCACCAGTCCATGTGCCTGGTCTGCAGCATGTTCATGCACAGGACACTGGCACAGGCTGTGGGGCTCCTCAGAAGAGGCCCCCAAGAGAACACGCTGGTGGGCTGGGGTTCACTGGCAGAAAGGAGCAGATCCCTGCACAGCAGCAGCTGATGGCACTGCAGTGGGAGCCTGAGCACAGAAGGGCTCATGGGGTACTTCCTGTCAGGTTCTGGTTTTCCTCCACAGCAAACAGCCAAGCTGAAGCATGGGCACAGAAGAATGTTAAAGCTGCTCCCAGATGGCATGGGACAACTGAACCATTTTTCTCGAGGCTTCCAGGGAGAGAATGGCATCACCCAAAGTTTGGTCCACAGTTCCCAGAGCTCTTAAATGCTGAGCATCTTCTGCAGTGCTCTGTGAATCTTCTGCAAGCTCTGAGCCTCCTCAGCTTCCCAGGGTTTCAGTGAGAGCCAAGGGTACTCAGTACTTCTTCACACAAAGCACCCCGAAAAGTCAGGCTCCTGGATGAAGTGTGTGCCTCTTGGGCAGTTGTAGGTGTTCCTTCTGTCTGCTCAAGCGTGCTTGTGTGTTCAACAAATCATACATAATAATGTCAAATTATTAATAACTTGTGAAATTTCTGGAGTGCTTTGGGAATATTTTCCTAATGTTTTATGCAAACTACTTTGCTTGTTTCTTTGAGAGCCTTTATTTGCTTATTGAGCCACTGATAATTTCCAGGACAAAATGAACCTATTTAATGTAAAAAAATCTATTAGTCCATGCAGTAGAAGTCGTAATTTTTTTCAAAAAATTGAGAGTATTTCTTTGTACTGGAAAAAAAGACCACACAGGCTTTAACCAAGTGAAAACAGCTGTGTACAATCTCTGGTACTTGCTTTGCAGGATCACATCTGTGTGGTCAGCATGTGCTGCAATACTGAGAGCAGACTATTTATAGATCAGCTGTTTAGATGTGGTGATCTGTCTGAAAGTGTCAGTAGCTGCTCTGTTTGTTCACTTGATCTTCACATTATATTTGGTCTGATTGTTAAAAAGAGTTTGAAATGCAGATATGACTTTTTTTTATTCTTTGTCTCTTCTCAGTGTTCGCTAAGTAGTCGGCCAGAATATTTTCTGAATTGACATGAAGGGTGCACACTCTGCTTTGCTTGTGAAATTCAGTATACAGAAGGTCTGTATAATGCCTGTTTCCTACTTTATTTCCATTTAGACTGTGTCAGGCTTTTTGCGTTGTGCAGGAGCTGTGTTCCTGCAGAGGATAATGCTTAGCATGTGTATCCAAGGTGAGTTTCCATTGTAGTCTATCAGATTGCATCAGACTTTCAAACAAATTCAGTCCTGGGACTGAGCATTTCCAGAGCCTTGGCTGCCTCCTCCTATCTAATGAAAATACCTCATGTATTTTATTAGATAACTGCCTTGAGAAATACATAATTTTCAGAATCTCATTCTTTAATAGGCATTATACTGCTGAGGTTGTGCTATAAAAAGTTTTAAAGGGATAATGGATAGCATAGGTTTGCAAAATTGCCCCTGAAAAAGCATTATTTTCTCAGGTCCGTTCAGTGAAGAAATATTGGATGTAAAGACATCTGGTTTTCTGTCCTCATAATAACAAAGACATGAAAAGGCCAAGCAGAAGAGTTGCACCATTACTAGAGTTTGCAAATGGCTGTGGTCACTCTGTTTTTTCCCACACTGGGGTTAGAAGGCAAACACATGGAGGAGTGTCACACAAGAAGGCTGAAGGCACAGGTCAAACACGTGCATAGAAGTGCTGAGAAGTAACTTGAATGTTTCTTCATTAATTGAAAGACCAGTATAACGTGAGGATGAAATTATGAAGGTATCCTAGCAACTGTATTTTCAGAACAGCCATGGCCTGTAATATTGCAGTGAATGCCAGCCGCATTTCATTAATTCAAGAGGGTGAGAGCAGATAATTTTAATTAATAAAATTTAATGGCAAGCTCCTAATGCAGAAATTTGATAAGCCCCCTATTGTGGGCACCGTTGCTATAGTTCTGTAGAGCTTTTAGAGTTTCCTAAATCTGAAATTATGAAACCAGTCCTAGACACGTTAAGACGATCCTTATGCTATTCTTATTTTGGAACATAAGCGTGGTTGTAGACCAGGACCTCCTGCCCTGGCTATAATAACATGGGAAACGTGAACAACAGGGGGAAGCGTTTCCTGTTGAAGGCAGCTCTGCAGTGACACCTGAGCCTTTCCTCCCGAGCCTGGCAGGCCAGGTGCCGGGGCAGGGCACACGGGCTGGCCGGCAGCGGGCGGGCAGGGTGGACCTGGCGGGTTGAGCTTCTGTGCCAGCAGCACACATGGGTGTTGCACAGTGGCAGCCGAGCCTGTTCCTGGGCCAAGCAGCTGTCATTTAAAGAGCAGCAAATGGTTTGCTGTAGAGCAGATGGGATAGAGAGTTGACCCTTTAATTTATTTGCATGCGTGTGTATATAAAGAGAAGATTCATACCAAAATCAAAAGTAAAAAAAACAGAAACCAAAACAGGAAAGGCTTAATTACCCAGGTTATTACATGTGTGCAATGGCAGAAAAAATAAGCTAAGCTTTTCTGCTGCCATAATTCAGGTTAGTTTTACAAAACTTATGTTGCTACAGTGGATTTCTGCCAACTTCTACCAGCTGATGATCTGGCTGATTATGTCTGTTAATTTGTTTGTAACGTCCATAATGCCTTCTTAGACACTTTAGCTCTGGACATGATTTGTTGGATTCCACATGCTCTGGGATGATTATGAATTTTTATGTTCTGAGTGAGCCAGGCCAAACCACTGCTGCTGGATCTCCCTGACAGTGTGTTCTATCAAGACGTTTCCATTTGCAGTTCAGCCAGGGTGTACAGGCATGCAAGTGCCAGCCAAATTTGGAGGAGGCACATCCCTCAGGTCTCTGGTAAACATCTTCCTGAGATGAAACCCAGCATTGTGTTCTGGTGTGAGTCCCTTAGATCAATTTATCAGCACAGACAAGAAGACTTTTCTTGTGGGAGAGCAGGGGTGGAAGGCTCCCAGGCCCATGCCAAGACCACATCTTTTCCACAAGTTGTTATGCACCCTTATCATCATTACTTACTTAAAAACAGGACAGAATTGGCATCACTCTGTGGACCAAATCATCAGATCACTGGCTGGCTGTGGACTATAGTTTGGTAGCTGCTGTTGTAAACTTATTTATGAACCAGTGGAATGTTGGGGAATTACCTGTAGGGCTTGGGTTTTTTTATTGGACTCTCATTGAATTTACTTGTTTTGTAAATACTTACCGAAGATCATTTAATTGAGGGAGGTGTAAATGAACCACTGTGTTTGAAACTGCTTTGTGAATGAGGCAGTTATATGGAGATATCCCCTATAGCTGTGCTAAGGTTCCACACAGATCATGTACACCTCTCTGACAGCTTGTAGAAAGCATGACAATACACACAAGGAACCCTTCCAGTGGTCAGAAATATGTCTCAGTCAATGCACAGCTGGCACGGTATTGCCACTGTCACAGATTAGCCTAGTCAAGAGGTTTTGATTGGGTTTTTTTTTGTAAAACATCTATGATATCTGTTTCAGTATGCTGCATGAACACTGGAGGCAGCTTTCTCACACAGCAGGAGGATTCGCAGCACTTCTTGTTTTGCTTTCAACAAATATTTTCTTAACATAAAACATAGATCACACAGAAATGCAAAAAAGAGAGGATTTGAACCCAGCCTAAAGGTGAGGTTCTACTACATGCAGTAGGTGAGATGGGATTTCATAAAGGTATGAAACTCTTACAATGCAAGGATACAATGCAAGGCATGGAGCTCCTACTTTTTTATTGTGTAAGGCAAGGGCTGTTGATTGGATCAGGTTCCACGTGATATCCTATGAGAATGAACATGCTGCAATTGGTGTTAGGGATTTTTGGTTAATTAAAGAAGCCAACATTTCCTTGAGTTAAAGTACTTATTGTGTGTATGCAAATCACTTGTTCTCTATGTGGAATGGCTAAAGATGAAAATTTTCACAGACAAGATCGGCAAACACACAGTAACTTGAAAGTCTTGTAAGCTAAATCATAGAAAATTACTACACTTAACAATTTGTCTTTACATCATCGTAATTTGATGTTACCTGCTTTCCTGATTTTCTTTTTCTATTCCTTGCAATAATGAAAAATTAATTATCATACGCATTTTAGGAGATGAAACACGTATTTTTGGGAAGTCCTTCTTTATTGCTGTATTTCTGCACATTTTGGGACACAGCTTTTGTTTTAGCTGAACCCTGTTATGCCTTAGAATATTTACCTCATAAAACATTTTGTCCAACTCTTTTTTTTTACCTTCTATCATTTCTGTAGAAAAACTGTAGAGTACAACTATGTTTTCTGCACTCTTTTGATCTTGATGGAATTCAGCCTGCAATACTTGGACCATTGTCTGAGGCAATGGCTGAGCCATTGGAGATGATGGTGGAGATTTTGTGGAGGATTATCTTCCAGGGGATGGAATAGGGCCAGGGTTTACCCTGAGAAATTAGAGCCATCAGCATCATTTCCTATCCCAGGAAAAGTGCTCAAGACTATATAAAAGAAAATGCAAGGACTGGTTTGCTACATTTTTCATTTTTAAAGGATGAAGTCATTTTATTTGAATCAATTCTCTTGAAGTCTATGAGATTTTAATTTTTTTTTTTTTTAGCCTTGTGTGTTTTATTTCAGACTTTTCTCAGGTGGAAGGTGTGTATTTTAGTATGTGGTGTTTTATTTCAGACTTTTCTCAGGTGGAAGGAACACTGGGGAGAATAGCTAACTTGTCTTTCTTCCTAAAGTAGATTTTTGGAGCCCATGTCCCCAGCTCAGATGCAATTGTTTAAAATTTGCTTTTGTCCAGTAATAGTTCTATTTTATTATAGAAAAATTATTAATACAAGCAATCTCTTTTCAAACTGCTGTTCCAATTATGTAACTCTGCAGTTGGTTTTATTGTCTGAAAGTTTTCAGCCCTAATTTTGTGGATAGACCCTGACCCTTCCTTTTTCCCCTAGTACTTGTGATATCTTATTTTGCTAAAGAATACAATTTATTATTTATTTTTATTATGTACAAACAATGCAATATTTTATTTGGAAATTAATTCTAGTAGAAATATGTAATTTTTATGCCTAATGCTTACAAGGTTGTGTTTTGTAGCTGTTAAATTGTTTCCTAAACATAATTGTTAATTCTAGATCAACCGACCAAATGTTATTGTGAGGCTGAGCATCCGTGTCTGAAAGATTTTATAAGTCAGTTTTATTTTGTTAATTTGCAAAATGAAAAAAGTTTATTAACACTTGAAAAATGTGAATGGAATAATAATGCTGATCTGTTTACAATACATTTCATCACAGTGCTGAACAGAGAAAGAAAATAAGAAGTTAGAGAGAAAGATTGTACATATTTTAGCAGGTATAGATTATTCTTTCCTGTTTTATCAAATCTGTTCTTTAAATTTCCACATATTTTGGTATTTATTAACATAATATAAATGTCCAACAGGTCTATTGCCAAACAACTGTATAGATCTTGGGGTGAAATTCTAGCCAACACCAATTTTTGGTCACATGCTGTACCTGCTGAGAGGTGCTGAAAACCTGTCTGACCAGAAAAAAAAAATTTCTGGAGATAAGAATAGAAGCACAGATATTGAAAGATTTGCTCACAGCGATGAAGGCACAAGCTGAGTCAAAATGCACTTTAGCACAATGTCCTATGGAATATTTGTCTTTACAGCTCCTTTAGAGTGATCCTTGACGCCTACTTAAAGATGGTTGAGAAGCTGATGGGTTAATTCCTGCCACAAAGCTTTGAATTAAGCAGTTTTCCTTCAGAAGTCTTCCTGAGTTTGCTGAAGGACTGATCCATGAAGCCCTTTTCAAGCAAAACCTTGTGTAAAAATGAGCTTATGACTTAGTTAACTACTTCTGTAGGTGGCAGTGGTTTCTCACCTCTCTCTGTCCCCCCTTTGAAGACAGTTTCAAACAACAATGTGGGCGGAGAGAGACAAGAACCCTATGAGAGAGCTGCACTCAGAAACGGGCACTTACCATCGCAACTGTCTTTATTCCCCACTGAAACAATGGAGCATGGAATGAAATTGTGTCACCAGCAGGGAGTGAAGCTTTTTGCCCTTGGATGGCTGCAGTCCAAGGTAGATGGCCTTCTCCTGGAATAGGTGGCAGGCCTCCAGCCCCAGAAAGCACAGGCAAACCTGAGACCCCCGTTCTGCCTTGAATCCTCATCCTGAGAGGCCACACCCGAGCTGGTTCTGACTGTCTAATGCTGATAAATGTCCCCGTCAAGCAAACAGGTGTTATTGGTGACAAACCAATCATCAAAATCATCATCAAAAACCAAGTTAAAATGCTTGTATGTTTTCCATTTCCCAAATCTCCCATATCTGTCTGGTCTAGGATCTATGTTTATTTCTTCTGAAGAGGCACCTGGCTTGTTTGGACACTGGAACTGTAATAATTATGACATGAAACCTTGACATCCCCATGTAATTCTGCTGCTGGTGGATATCTCTTTGCAAATCGTCCAGATCATAAGACGTAGAAATTAATTTATATTTTGAGCTGTAACTACTATGTAACATAATACACTTCAGCTGGCAGATGAAGTAGATGCTGGTGTGCCTCAAAGTGGTATCTGAATATGTAGGGAAAGCCCAAACTGGATTGTCCTAATTTCATTATTCATGAGTCTCTGGTCCTTTGCTTTTTAGTGTTGCTTTTAAAAACACAAGCTCTGTATCTCAGAGGTATACTTCTCCCTCCCTCCTTCCATGATCTTCCTATCTGATCTCGGGCATGTTTCTGGGCAGCTGGGTTCCCTGCCCTTTGTTCTTTACAATTGCAATGTTTTGCAATGTTCTATGTTGAATGGAAAGGGGGAAAAAAGCACAGCAAAACTGGAAATATCTGATCAGCTTCCAAAATGATCTGGCAGCTGGTAAGTTCTTTTTTCCCCTCACACTTTTCATAGTCCTTGCTTTAGATACAGTATTAATAATAAAAATAGTAATAACAGGAGAAAACCTCTGGAGCTTTTGATTGTATTCATCTCTTTTCAATGCCCACTGGCACTATAAACATATTTTGAGTCCTGACTTGGGAATAAACTTTGTAGGATATAACATCTTTGCATTCTGTATTTGAATCTACACCATACTATAAAGCCTTCCAGAAGGCACCAAGACATAAGGTATGGTGGATTGATTGGCCTTTTATTCAACTGTTTATGATATTGCAGGCTCAAGTGTGCTCTCTGAATGCTCACTGGGAATAAACATTTTAGTAAGTGCCACTTTTTTTCCAAAATACTAAGACCATTCGCTCCTGATGAAAAGAATACTGACTAAGATTTCCAAACATTTTGGGCACCCAAATCCCATTAAAAGCAATTGACCTTAAAACACTTCTGTCATTCTGTCCCAGCTTGTGGCTTGTGACAGAATCGTGATAGACTGAATTCAAAAACTGCAAATTTCTGAAGCAATAGTGTAAGAATTCTTGGAACCGCAAGCACGTTTATTACTCATGTTTAACTTTCACCTATGTCTTATACGATGTTAAAAAACAGCAGCGGAACCACTTGCTTTAGCCCAAAACACCATCAATGTATTTCTGCTGTCTGTGTATTTTGATGTAAACTTTATCTGAAACTTTAGTTTCTGAGTCTGTTGCAGTGCTGAAAGAGGCATGGGTGAGTTTCCTGCACAGAGGAGACCTCCCTTCTGTCCTGAACCAAAGCGAAAGTTGTGCCTTGTAACTTCAATGAGAACATTCATACCTGGGACCCTGTGACCGAATCTATGGAGACCTGAAATGTGTCTGAAAATAATGGAGTGAAAAGAAATCAAGTCCCAATATGAAGGCAAACCAAGTTTGCTTCTGGAGTGTATTGAAAACAATAGAAAAACTCCTGTTTGCTTCAGACTGTTTTTTTTTCTTCAAGATTTGCATGTTTTTTTTCCTCTTGGTTGTATTTTAAAACAAAACTCAGTTACTAAGCCAAAGAAGTGATAATAGATTTGCTTGCATTGCAACCATGTGTAACATAATGCCAGTACTGACAACCAACTTTTTATTCATACAATTTTACTTTTTATTCGTAGAATTGCTTGAGAGGAAATTTAAAAATGCTAATTTCCATTATTTCCATTTTACAAATATTTAAAAGTATTTACTTTTGAATACCTTTTTTTATTTTTTCATTTTCAATAGTAGTGTTTAAAAGTCATCCTATTCATATGTTCAGTTCACTATGTATAAAGTTTTCCTTATCATAATTCATTGACAGGATATATTTACTATTATTCAATCAGCTGGATTCTTACAACAGTGCTGCTGTAAGTCACTCTGTACTGGTGACTGTTTCCTACAAAATCATCAAATACTTACAGTTCAGAGTTATGACACTCTTGAGGGATTTGCAACCATCTCAAGACTGCAGAGAACCAAAAGGAGTCAAAGATGACAGTCCTGCTTAGGTGATGAAGCGTAAAGAAGTTTCTCTGTGCTGTAGACTTATTAATCACAAACAACACTTCCTAAGTCAGATGTATTTTAAGATAAGAAAAAAAAATGCTCCTAACAATTTCTTTCTTCTCTCAGGGTGCCCAGCAGAACAAAATAGTAATACTTAATAAAAATAAAGATATTTTGAATGCTTCTTTGTGTACTGTAGTTGAATTCTAAGCCCTGTCCAAAGTAACATGAACAAATCATGTGTAAAGATTGTCATCTGGCAAATACTGTCAGTCTCTATCATCCAATAGAATAAATATATTTAAAGAACATGGATGTTAAATGTGTGCTACGTTCTAATTCTACTTAAATAATATATGTACTTTACTTAAATAATATATGTACACACAAATTTAATTCTTCCCAGCAGCAACAAAAAAATGAAATGAAAATATAAATCTTATATTTAGCTCTACATAAAATGCTATAGTACTAAAATCATATGATAATGTCTTGCCAGTTGATGAACATCTCATTATAATGTTAATTTCAAAAAAATCCTAAATATAAGTTCATACACCTTGTCTTTATCTAGTATCTTTCTGCGCTTGTGCATTTAGTTTCTTTTGTTTGTTTTTCATTTACTGTCAAAAAGGTAAATAGCATGACCTGGAAAATATTGATCCAGGCAATCCAGCTGAAAAAGAAAATTAAAAAATATAATTATTAATGACATTCAGCAAGGTTTGCATGAAAATAGATCTGTCAAAAATTGGATTGTTAAATTCACAAAGTGGATTGATAAGAAAAGTGTGCTGAAATAACAAATACCCATAAAGAATCTAGTCTCCCATAATATTTTGGTATAATACAGTATATGAGATACATACAGCAAATATTGTACAGGTTAAGCACAGCTACCCACAGAATGTAAAAGGCAATTGTAAACTGAAATCATTGTCCGACAGGAGGTTTCTAGTGGGTCCCTCTGGGATCTATTCTCTGTCTACACACTGTCCTTGGTGATGGTAGGAAAAACAGTATAAAATCATTGCTGGTAACATTAGCAAACGATTAAAAAATAAAATAGAAAGTAATGATAGGGACTGATAAGATATGCTGGGAAAATGAGCTCATTGTAGCACAACTGAATGTCAGGTCGTGCTTCTAGGAACAAAGAAATCAATCTTAAAATAGGATTTCCTCCTGCAAACATGTCCTCTAGGACTATGAAAGATGGAGGTGATATTAGTATAAACAGCCAGATCTACATGAAATAACAGCATGATGTAAAGCCACTTTCAGATATATGAACTGAGACACAATGTTACCATATTGATGACAATACTGTGGTTAATGCTGAATATGTCACTCCAGTACTTTTGACTGTACTTCAAAAAGGAAACTTGGAGATGCAGAGAATCAGTTCAAAATTAGTCTGGTAGTTGGAATAGTTCAATAGTGCCCTGATTCTTAAAAGTCCCAAACTCCTTAGCATAATCAAGGCATAATAAGGAATAACTAAGTATCTTAATCTAATGAATGTAAAAAATGGTGCAGCTATTGATATTCTTTGGACAGTAGCTAAGTCAGAAATACAGCTTTTAAGTAAGAAAACACCTTATAGAATGGTTTTGTCTTCACATTTTCATTTACATGCGTGTTTTTAAACCAGCTTTTAAAAGTGTGCCTCTCAATGTACCTAAAAAAAGGGGAAGGTTTGATTCGAGACTTCACCAGTAGGATTGTTTACCTCCTGCAAGGCTACCTCTGACTGCAGAATCAATAGCTGTTTCCTTGAGAAAGGAGCTCAGAAAAAGGACTGTGTTGGTGCACTGCTCTGCACTTCCCCTTCCTGGTCCTGCTGCATTGAAATTTGGCTCCCTGGTTTTGCTCTCTTAGTTCCTTGGAGACTACACTGGACTGCTGGGTTCAGCGGCTCTCTTCAAAGGGACACCAACTCAAATACATCCCTGTCTTCACATCCTAAAAATTAATTCATTATAAAAGAATGCATTTTGGACATTTTTTTAAAATCTGTATTTTAAGCTTTTGTTCTTTGATCTGGTTTTGTTGGTTTTTTAAATGTTCAGCGACGTTGACAAAAGCCTAATTTATTTTCATGCTGTATGAAGTACAGAGTTCCATACCAGGTACAGTAAGTCTCAAGACAGCAGTGATAAGAAAGAAAACTTTTTGACTGGTAAACTGGGTGACTGTGCATAAAGTCATTTAAATAAAATCAAGTAACATATGTATGCATGCACTTAAGTGCCTAAGGTGTTTTCACAACAAGACCATTTTATAAAAGCCTTTTTAAATGTGTTTCTACATAATTCTGTCTTCCAATGCCATCTGACCTTAATGAAAGTGCCCTGGCTGCTTTACAGGGCATAACGTACTGTTCCTAGTGGTCTCTTGCAAACAGCAGCATTTTTATAGTGTGCTCTGATAATCTTTCAGAGCTAAACCCAGTTCCTGATAAATTGGTGTTATTCTACCAGGTTGTTTGTGAGCAGTTATTAAACAGGGTAACATGGTATAAAACATGACCAGGAGTTTATGTGTGGAAAATTTTAGAAAAAGTGTGAAAATTTATATTTGAGTAGAGAAAATTTTTTCTTCATAATATTTACTTTTTTTTTTTTAATAGTTGCCACTAATCCTAAGGAGAAAAAAATGTTGTGTATATTCTAAATATTCTGTTCTGTAAGTGCACACATTTTAGCAAATATTTGCAATAATGATGTTTATACATTTGGTGTCACCAATTAAAAGATGATTTTGCACTATTTTTCTCTGATTCCTGGGGTTTTTTATTATTTACTGTTCTCTGTTGTGTGAAGTTTCTTTCAGAAGGTGTTGTGCTTTACATAATAAAATGCTGTATAAAGTTTTATTGTACTGCTCCATATTTTCCCAAGCAGTTGCATTCAAAATAATATTCAAACTCCACAACCAAATACTGCAGTCTGGTAATGTTCAACTGCAAGGACATTGTTTTAACCCAATATAGATGCTCAAGTGGAAATTAGTAATTAGCACAGCCCATGCTGTGCTAAGTCCACAGAACAGACTGTATCTGTGACGTTTTTATTTGTATGCAGCTCAGTATTCTTCTCTTTTATGTTTACTGATGGTTAAATTCTGCAGTGGAGAGGCCATTGTGCAAAAATTTAACCCCAAATTCATAGATCCTTCTGCAGACTTCACATTTGTGCTTCTAGATGGATCTGAGGCAAGGCTTGCATAGGTAGCTGAAAATCTTTCTGCCAAGGTCCTCCAGAACCTAATAGTCAGCAAGAGTCAGCAACCTCTGACTTGGTTATAGAAAACTCTGTTCACACACTTCACAGATCATCTCCTTTCTCTAAATGTCTTTTTGTTGCCAATTCATATGGAAAAGGTTTACTAATTCCATGATTGTGAGCTAAGGCCTGTGAAATTGTAACAGTTCATTTGGCCTTTGTTTTTGTCTTTCCCTGTTGCAAGTGTCTGTCTAATATTCTGCTCAACTTCAGCCCTTGCATTATTGCTTTTCTTTCCTTCCACTAAATCTCACTTTGGAGTGTTTTCTCACAGGTATATCTTGCATTTTTCCACTCTTAATCGTATTTTCTTGCTCTTCTTCCTAGCTGCTTGATGTCATATTAAATTTTTTTTCCTCTCTAACATTAGGAGTTCTTCCCACCTTAGTGTAATCTTTGATTTTCATTTATATGCTACATCATGAATGATAACATCAAATATGCCTAGACTGAGTAGTTACCCCTGCAGTACTCCAGATGAAACCTCTCCCTCCCCTGAACTGATACATGGTCATTTATCATTCCCCTTTGTAATTCTCCTGGAAAGGTTAGATCTAATGGGTTTCTAAGCAAACACATAAAATCTTAACTTCCCTATCAGGAGTGAAGTGGTGGAAGACAGAGTTAGGACTGTCTTTCATCAACGTAATATTTATAGCCAAGCAAATGAACACTTCAACTCTGCAAATCCTAAATTTGTTGCCAGACAGTATCTGGAGATTGTTTTGCATGTTTTGATTAAATGCAGATTCCTTAAACTTCTTTTTCTTTTTTGGTGTTTTTTTTTTTTTTTTTTTTTTTTTTTAAAACCCGGGGGCCTTTTTTTTTTTGGGTTTTTTTTTTTTTTTTTTTTTTTTTTTTACAAAGCCAGGGTCCTGTTTTTGTTCTTGTTCCTTGTTTTCTCTGGTAAGGGTCTGTGATGAATGAGATGTCCAATTAATGACCCACGTCACTGAGTGTAAAAAGTCTCTTTGTTCATGAATATAGCAGTTCACTTAAATTAACTTTTTACAACAGTTCTGAGGCAAAATCTAAACCTCTGCTCAATCCAGGCACCTAGGGACACATGAAAAAATAATAATTCTCAAGCTTTAAAGTAACTTGCCTTTTTTAGATATGTAATTTTTTTTTAATCTTTCAGTCTGCCAGAAGCTGGACACAGAGAAAAAAGGTAGTATTTGAAAAAATAAGGTTTACCCTTTAATATGTCCAGATTGGTTTAGTGATGTCTGTCTCCATGCTACTTGAAAATAACATTCTTGATCCACAACCATGTGAAAAAGAAGGAGCTGGCCCTGTGCAATACTTGAGCAATTGTATTATCAAAATTTCAATGGAAAACTAAGTACTCTACTGCTCTCAGAAATGGGTGGGGGGTTTGTGGATTTGTGACAAATATGACGATGAAAAGAAACCTGCATCAGGAAAAGGGAGCAAACTCAAAAAATACCTTTTTCTTTTTGAGATTAAACTTTTTGCTGAATTGGAATCACCCTTTGGTGCTGGGATACATCTGGCCCATAGGAAAGTGCCTTGTGTCCCCTGAAGCAGCTCTTGACCCATGTAAGAAATGAAACTTTGAATGAAGCCATAGGTTTTATCAGGCTTGAAAAGACAAAATAATTTAACAATTCAGTAGCTCTCACCACTGTAGCCTGCTGTATTTCCAGTAACCCCTTCATATGACTCTTGCGATCAAACGTTGAGAATGGACAAAGGTATTTGCCCTGAAATACTGGAGCTTTATGAGCTCTATCGATGTTTTTTTGGTGTTGTAGTGTTCAATCAAAAGCAAATGGCCATCAATTTTTTATTGTGAATTAGTGCTGGAGAACAAACTGTCTCAGCTGGCTCTAGGAGGGTTTGTGCCCATGGTGGTTCTGTCCAGCTGTGAAGGGTTTGCTGCTTTGTGCCTCAAGAGGTCCCCAGTTGCCCTGACCCCGACAGAGCAGGGCACGGTCCCGGCTGCAGGAGGCGGGGCTTAGCGCTGTGTGGGCATGGCTAAGTGTGGGTTTATACCACAGGGGCCTGGCCTCGGGAGGAAACTGGGCCCACCCCCTGAGCGGGCACCGTTTTGCCTCTTTTTCTCCCTAGCAGTCGGACTGCTGGTTTTCACCCCAGCAGATCTGGTCCTGCTGCCGCCCTGCAGGTCCACAGCATAGTTAGGGGATGTGGTGCTGAAAGGAAAGCGGTGAAACGCAAATCGATGGGTGTTGGATGGCAGCACCAGCAGGGAATGGACTGGTGGGGGTGACCCCCAGTCCAGCTGAGAGAGGCCCAGCCCACAGGAGATGAGCTGAGCCCCATCCAGCCAAGCCGAGCTGAAAGGAGTGCAGCAGAGCAGTAGGAAAGGAGCAGCAGGGACTGGCCTTCAGCATGGTGAAGCAATAAAACTGCCCAACAGGCACCTGTGCAAAACTGAGCCCAGCAGAGTAGCGACACGGCCCGACTTGGAAAATGTAGCTTTTGGGGGTTTTGTCATTATTGTCCACTGTTTTGGCTGGGAGGGAAAGAACTCTAGCTGTGGGAGCCCCCTCACCATCTGGCCTTTGTTCCTGGTGGCCGTGTGCCAGGGTGCACAGGAATGGTCCCTAAAGTGCCTTTGTTCCTGGCTGCCACAGTGTGCAGGAGTGATCACCATCCTATCTTTATCTGGGGAAGCCAACAGGATGCAACCTACAGGGAGTGACCATCATCTTGTTTTTGTTCCTGGTGGTGAATATGTTTTTTGAGGATAAAACACCTTCTTCTTTTGTATACTTTTGTTATTAATATTGCTGGCATTACCGTGAGTTGCCATTATTTCTACTTATTCCACTGCTCTTTGCTTTCAGTAAATTATTTCAACACAAAGTTTCTGCTTCTCTCTTTTCCTTACTGGAAGGGGTTGGTAGAAGGGGAGTGGCTTATTTGGAGGTTAAATTCCTGCTGATGTTAAACCACCACATCTTCATCCCACTTCCTGCAAGGCTAGTCCTGCGCTGCTTTCTGTGCTCTAGCCATGAGGCACTCAGCCCCAGCCAGCTCCATCCTCGCCATGGAGGGCACACGATGGGGGGCTTTGGTCACTCCCAGATGGGTCAGATGAGGCCATGCTGAGGCACTGATGATTCTCAAGATGGCTTCTCCTTTGTATGGCAGCNCCCCCCCCCCCCCGAGAAACAGGCTAAAGTCAGGTATGACACCTGAATTTGAAAGAGTTTGATGATTAATTTCGATACTTAGAGGACAGAATCTGAATCTTACCTTTGATTGATGATTTCATCTTGCCAAATGCATCCACATGCATGATACCTATTACAAATAATGGGTATTAATTATATTCCCTTATGATAATTCCTTAATAATTACTTAAGATCCATTACAATTTTAACACTAATCAGAGCAGGGATTGTGTCACACTTGTCCTTCTTGTAGCTGAATGGTGTAATCAGTCTGATGAGGTGACATTTTCATTCTTGCCTCTTCTGTTTCAGAAAAAGTGTTCTCTGAACTGGTCACTCTTGAAAAAATCCTGTAGTAGCACATCCTTTCTTGTCTGACCACAGTCCTTCAAGGAGATCATGGGCTGAGCCTTGGTTTCCCACATTCTCTTCCTGTTCTTTGCTTTCCAGACCAGTTTGAATCCTTTCTACTAGATAACAAGACAACCAAAAGTCAAGTGCTGCCATGGTCAGTGACAGTGCTCAAATAATTTGATCAGCCATGCTTTTCTCCTGCTAAAAGTCTTACGAATATTCTGAAAAGCTCTAAAAGAGTTTATAGCCTTGTATTTCTCCTGTGTTGTGTATTTTGGTTTCGCAGTGGCACTAGCAGGAGATGACCTGCTGAAATATTTGCTACACAATACCTGTTATGTCTAGGCAAAAGCTGAGAGGCAATATGCAAAACTACAAGTAAAACACACCCATGCATTTTTTCAAACAGCAGTGCAGAGAGAGGAAGATCAAGCTTAATAAAAGTGTACATGGTTAGAGTGGGAGATGGTTGGATAGGAGAATAAATATTTATGTTCTTGATATTGGTCTTGCCTTCCACTCTGTTACTGTATTACACACCAGGTTGCAGAACATCAGATGGGCATAAAGGGGAAGTAGACGGAGAATGAAGATACTCCAAAAGAGAATGTTGCAAGTGCTTCTACATACATAGTGCTGTCACTGGAAGCCACAATACAAACCACCTTGGCACCTCACCAAACCATGCTCAGATTCTGAATGGCTGGTTGTCTGTGTCTTCCTTTGCAAGATTTTATTTAACCCATTGTCCCAGGCTGTAAGCAACAGAACAGCATTTAAATGTGAATCTCACTAGCAAACTGCTGACTGTGGTTTTCTATTTCATGTAGGCAGGCATGGGCAGTGTTATAAAACATTCTTGACAAATAATATAATATTTCACTAATAGGCTCTATATTAGCCAGAGGAAAGTTTTTAGTAACTTGAGAATCCTGTCAGCTAGTAGTGCTTGAAATATAATAATGATTGCTCTACAAGTTGCTTTATTCTGCTTCCCATAAGACATTTCCTGTCCATAGGAGTCACTGGTAGGTTGAAATACCAAAATATTCATGAGAACTTTCATCAAATATCAAAAGCTCTGTATTTCCCTAGAGAGGTTATTTTCCCTATCAAAGGATATGAGAAATTATCCAGAATCAGTGTTGCCAGAGTAGACCCTCCTGTTTCCTCCTCTCTTCTCTCTCAGCTCCCTCTGAGGCTGCAGCTCTCAGCAGCTCTTTCTCCATCCAAGTGCAAGAGTCAGGGTGAAAAACAACAGGTCATCATAACCCAGCCAGGTCTGTCGTCCCCTGTCAGCATGTTCCACCAGCACCTTTAAAACCTTGCTGCTGTTTTGTTTACTTTGTCCTTTTTCACATTCCTTTCTCTGAGGGTGAAGCTGGATTAGTTTAACTACTCACTGCTGCCAAGAGGAAGATCCTTCTTTTTGCCTGATCCTCTCTCAGTCAGGCGCTTCCTCTTCCTTTTTTGGGCCAGGTCTGGGGCTCATCAGGCCTTTCACTGGTTCAGCATGGGAAGCCAGATGGAAAAACGTCACTTTTTTTGGTCATCTTAGCTGTCTTGCCAGGGAACTTACCTAGCCCAGCACAGGGCTGGATTTCAGAGCTTGTGCAAGGAAAAGGAGTGAAGATGAGGGAAGATAAGGGAAGGCAGGAGACTACCATTCAACACTTGTTTGCCACTAACTTGTTTTAGGTGGTGAGATGTAACTTTATCTTAAAACTCATTATTAACCTGAGTGAAATTAAAAAAAGAGCAAATGTAAAACCCATCATAAAAGAGCCACATGCCAATTTGTTGTCCATGCACTGAACTAGTCTTCATAAGAAGGAAACAGATTTGTGTGCATTAAGTTCTGTGATCCCTAAGAGACTGTTTTTTCAAGTGGACACCCATGTATTGTGATTCCCTTAGGCTCCTGAAAAATCAATTTTTCTCCATTCTATTTAATTTTGCCACTTCCTTTGCCTTAGGTGCCTCAGAATTTGGCCCCAAGAAAGAAGTTTTGCAGTGCTTAACTGTTAATGGTATTAAGCCATTGCAGCAGAATAAGAATACAGGCTTTTAGACCTGGGAAATCCTAGTTCTTTTCTTCATTGTTGAAAAAACATCCCGTTTCCCATCTCCCTTCCAGTGCATCCTGAAGCAGTCTAAGTTGATGTGACTGCATTTACCATCACATTAAAAACAATGTGACTGAGAGATGAGTTTTCCCCTGTAGAGGTGTGTAGCAAGATTAAATTCTCCTGTCTGGAGAAATCTGAGTGCTAAGCTGTGCTGCAGAAGTGCTGGCTTGTGTACAGGTCATATGGTCATTAATTCCTGAAGAAAAAAGGTGGCCCACCCCAATCAGTCTGCTACATAAAAAACTTGGGAGACACATCCCTTATGAGAACTGCTCTTCAGAGCAGTTTTTAATTGTTACATGTCTTGCACCAGTATTTCTACTGAGCACACTCAATAGCTCTAAACTGAAAAATGCATATACCTGCTTTTTTCCTTCTTTTTGATGATAATAATTGTCTTTTCAAGACTGAAAAGCTTTTCAAGCCATACCATAAAATGTTCTTTTTTTCCAGTTGGACAACCCTTTCCTTTACAAAACCATACATAGGTATCTGCTGATCCACCTAGGTTTTCATGTTTGCTTGTTCCTAGTTTATGTTAGGTTTAGATTGTCCAGATACACCATCAGCCTCCTGGATTCATAGCCCCAAAACACAGCTCCTACTGAGAGGTAGGCAAAGGAGAAACAAAACCAAATGTCCCCACTAAATTCAGTTGAGGACAGGCTAAGTTGAACTGAGAGCAACAAGCAGCTTTGTCCCACAGCAGAACCTACCACAGACCAATGATACACACCTAAGCAGAAGAACATATTTACTCATTCTTCTGTATATAAAGGCATCCACAGTCCTAAGCCATTCTGGCAGATAAGTCTCTATGTCACTGATAAGTCTGGTGTCACTGGGGTCAGGTTGAGTCACATGATGAAAGAGAGGGCTACATTCCCGAAAATTTGAATAGCATTGCTTGTTTGTTGCTGTTTCTCCCATGAGCAAATTACTTCTTAATCTCACAGAACAAAGCCCTCAACTGAAAGTCATCAGGCAAAAGCTCTAGGTTGTTGGATAAAAGCTAAAACAGGGCTGTCACTTGGTGGTGGCACATCACTCACCATAGCAGACACTTCATCTTCTCCCTTGCCTTTTCCTCCCCTGAACATTTTCCATACAGGAGAAGTTACTCCAGAAGGTATTGTTTGGGTGCTAGACAGCATTGGTCATGCCTGAAATACTTTTAATATCTATGTGGGAAAACAGAGCTCTTCACCAGTGTCCAGAGCTCCTTGCTCTCTGAGTGCCCTTCTCTGGGGCTGTGTGCCACTCTACCCTGGGTGTCACAAGCCTAGTTTGCTAAACTCCCTTAAAGTACTCCTGCAGAAAAGGCATTTAGCCTTCCTCACTAGGAGGATGGTCCCTGAAGGGAAATATAAGGGCAAAGCAGCTGGCAGGAGAGGCTGTGTTTCACACAGCGTCAGGGAAGGAGGCACCACAGCTGCTTCTGAAGAAGTTTTTAGTGAAAGCCAGTAACATTTCAGGTGCTAAGTGAAATGAAGGGAAATGCTCAGATTTGGTTGCAGAGCTAGCTTGGATGGAGATTGAATAATATTAGCTTTCTGCAGGCCTCCCAAGCCATGGGACAACAATAAATCCACAGTCAGACACCACAGAGAAGATCTTTACTTGTGTTCTCTTTAGCTCTGTTTTACTGTATCCTTCTCAGATCTGGCTTAGCAGGAATTTGGAATTATGCAGTATTTTTGCTGGTTTACTGTTGTGTTACTTTGATACAGATATTTTCTTAAGGTGTAAAAATAGCCTGTGTTTCACAGTAGTGCTAAAGCAGCAGATAAAGGCAGATACCCATATCTTGATAGGACTGACTATTATTTTTCTGTACCTCATTTCATCCCTAGAGACCAAATATGTCTATAAAACATTGGAAAACTGTGAAAGTAATGTGAGCTCCTAGGAGTGATAATGCTATATAAACTAAACAGGATGTAAGACATCCTGGTAAGTATACAGGCTTGCCTGTATCAGTTCCAATGGTACAGATATAATTGCTTACAGTTCTAGCCTCAGACATGAAAAAGACCTGCCATTTGGCCATTCCACATTAAATAAACTAGAGATAATGCTTTGATGTACTGATCATTTCCTTTGAGGGTACCTATTTAAATCTAGTAACACCTTGGCTGTAATGGTGAACAGTGAGGGTCTGAGTCTGCTTTCAGATTGGTGAGCAAGGTCAGATAGTAATCCCAGCATTAATGAATTTGAATGAAGCCTTAGTGCTCCTTGCTTTGCAGACAAAAAACACACAGCTCTGCCTAGCACCAGGTCACAGCTCTTGGAGTCTGCTTAGTTTCACCTGAAGTTATCTCAAATGCTTCTCCTGCCCCTGCCGAAATGAGCCTTTGCTCTGCATAAACCAGATCTTCTCTTAACAACTTTTGTTAATACAGTAGTGTAAGCTGGTAGCGTAATTTATTTTTTATGACACTTTTACTCGGACAGATTCCCCAGCATACTCTCAGTTGAAACATTAAATCCTCCTGCCAGCAGAGTTTGTTTCATCCAAGGGACGGGTGAGGCATTCCTGTCGATAAGCATCACATCCATACCGGAAGGATCTCTAAGGAGAAGGAGCTTCACCAGCAAATCTTTTTATTTCCTAAGAGTGGATCTTAAGCCAGGTTTGCATTTGGCTCTGTCAGGATTCTAGCAAGTCGTGTTGACAGTTCAAGAGATACGATATATATCTGCAAAAGTCAGCTTTCAAGTTGGTAAAAATTCTTTATCTGAAAGTGACTGTCCATAAATTGAATGCATAGGACCTGCTGTTCAAAATTTGGGCATCACTCCACCATGATACTTTAGAAAAATTTATTTGTAAGTGTTTGCTTCAGACAAGGTATTGCCAAGTCAGCATTTCTATGTGATACCTTAAGAATGAAGCCTTCAAATTCGTGAACAGCGATTTTCATGGTGTACAAGTGTTTTTGAAAAATTTGCCCTTACCTATGAATTATTAGCTAGGGATAAGGAATAATATTTTCAAACTTTTATTTTTTTTTACTTTGATAACAGATTTTAAAATTTAGGGACATAATTTTGGTTAGATCAAATCAAAGAAAACCTTAGGCATTCCAGCAAATAAAAATAATTATATCAATAAAAATGTTACTAATAAAATAATGCTGCCGTATACCAAGGGAGGGGAACCGAATACTAGCCAAATACAAACCCATAAAGTTGGAGGGGTGTTTAAATTTCAATTAATTTTGGTTTTTTATCATATTCTTTTTCAGAATGACATTTAAAGTTAGAAATAGTTCCAGTCTCTTCTTATGGTGGGTATATTACTTATCAATAAATTTGTTCAGTACAGTCAGCCTGTTCTTGCTTTTTTTGTCTGGTTTTCAAAACAGAAATAGAATTAAAGTAAATCCAGAAACACTGCTGGAGGTTTTTTGCTTGGTGTGCAGTGATTGTTGTTTTTTTAAATGAAGGGTTTTTTATGGTGATACATATCTAATTAACAAAAGAGAATGACAATAACAATCACATTTTCACTATTTTGACCTTATAAGGCCTTATGCAGAAATCTTTTGTTGTTGATCTTCCTTACAGCAAAACTCCACAAAGCTTGTGTTGCCGTTTGACTCCTCCAGGTATGAGAGCTGTGTTGTTGTTTGGTCTAGGTTTTAACTTAAATAACAAATAATTTCTTAAGAATAACTATTTGACATGGCAGCAGTATGATTTGCTTTAGCCATATGCCTGACACTAATCTGTCCAATACTTTCTTTATTCTCAGTGCAAGCAAGCACAATATTCCAAATGCATTTGAAAGGCAGAGAGCAGTGAACTTTTTAAAATACTCTGTATTATTTTATTTAACAGTCATTGGCGTAAGAGACTTGGCTCAGGGTTCAACCCTATGGCATTTAGCCATTGGAAAGGTTGCCTGTCACTGTGAAATAACATTTGAATATTGATTGAGTATTGATTTCAGTGGGACTGACTTCAGTCCCATTGATTTAAGTTGTGCTTGGGCATTTCTGAAAATCCCACTTGACATCTACCTACAATGTTAAATGCCAAATTGCCTTAGAGAACCTTGTCTCTTGGACAGTAATATCACATTTTTAAAATGCAGTGTAAGTTCCTGTGTGATTTAAGTAGTTTTGAAAGTTCAGTCCATCTGACAGCTCATTTAGGGGAAGTGCATATGTTGTCTACTTTCTTGGACCTTGAACCCATGTAGCCTGGGACAATATTTGATCCTTCTTCATTACCAGAAATTATCTGGTATAGATCTTGTTCTTTGGCTTGTTTTCTTATTGACAGGCATAGTTTAAAAATCAGCTTTGTAAAACAAGAGTTGGTATCACAGCACAAGTACCTACAAGTCAGCAGAGATGAATAAACTCTATGTGAATAGACTTTACATACACAGGCCACAGGGAGTGCAAAGTTACAGGGGTTATTTTAAGTCTCTTCAAACTGTTTCACATTTGGTGAAGAATGAAAGCACATGTAGCTTGGCTTAGTTAATGTGTAGTGATTTGGTGTCTTACAGTTACCTGAGCATTTCTCAGTTCTTAAGATGCACACTCAAACTTATATCTGGGTTCCAAATACTCGCAAAAGATGTGCTGTCAGAGCTAGAATCTAACTCAATGATTTATGGATATTTGGAAAAGTTCACAGTAATTTGTGCTTTCCAAA
Source organism: Chaetops frenatus (assembly GCA_013400775.1). Lineage (NCBI taxonomy): Eukaryota > Metazoa > Chordata > Aves > Passeriformes > Picathartidae > Chaetops > Chaetops frenatus. The sequence continues at coordinate 213,077 of VZTR01006234.1, read as the reverse complement.
GCCTAACATATCCTATAATCTGAGAATATCTTACTTTTTTATCTGTACCCATCTTTAATTGTTTGCAGGTTGCCTTTTTAAGCTGCAGTATTTATTTAATTAATTATTTGTGTTGCATAAAGCAACACAAGAAAAGTATGTCTGAAGAAAAATGGACAAGAGTATGACGGCTGATTACTTTGAATGTTTTTTTATTGGTATACTAATTAATGTTATAACAATAATATGTGCACGTGGTGGATATTGGATATTAGGCATGTCTGTGTATTATTCTGCAATGGAAGACAGTTTTAGTGTTTTTCATAGCTCTTCTTGTGTAAACCATGCAGCACAATATTGACAGATGATCTAGTATTAGACCTAGTCTGCACATCATTTCAATAGGAAGGATGAGAAAACAGCAATCCTCCAGCTGGATTGGATTCTACTCTTTTAAACTATCTATATTTGATCAAACACCATGGAAGAATGCACATCATATATACACATCTTACTTCTGGGGTATCTCAAAAGGAAATTTCTGTTAGCCTTTTCATTCTTGAGAAGTGAACTACAAGAGTCCAATATATACAATTTTTTCCCATCTGGAAAGGAAAAAAGAGAGGGAACAAGGCTGGTAAAAATGTTAAATAGAAAACAAGTTACAGTCAGGGAAGGAGTTTGTGTTCCTGTGTTTTCTTTGGTTACACACAGTAACAGCCATTCCACCTGTGCCCTGATTTCTTACGACCACAGCAGCCAACTGCTTGCAAAAACAACAAAATAGTAAACTTCTTACAAAGAAATTAGCACATGTATTTTATTTTTTTCCCTCTTTTTTTGCTGCCACTCAATCCAACTTTCCTTTCCACTTGCCTGGAAGCAGCTGTGCTTCCACTTTTTAATTGGAGAAGCAGTACTGCTTCATATGAGTAGCATTGGCTTTTGGCAGCTTGAGATGTGTTAAATTCAATCAAAATACCCATGAGCAGCAGAGAAATCAGACATTTTTTTCTTCCCACTCATTACTTGTGAAACCTGAACCTTTTCCCAGGTAGAATGCCTTTCAATTTTTAATTCACTTTTTAATATCTTTTTGCATTTAACTAAGTTAAGTTGAAGAAAGATAATATGCTGTATCTATATGTATATATAGATATATATGAATTTGTGTAGATGAATGAGATTATTTTAAGCAAACCACTTATTTCCCACCACTCATTTCCCAGGCTGGTATGTCATTGTTATGAAATGTCATGTCTCTTTGCAGACTGCCTGAAACTGATTGACATAACTGGAGAGGATGCCTTGGAACTATTTCATGGGAGTTGAGGGCATTTGGAAAAAACCTCACTTGTCTAAAAAATCACAGTTTGAAAGAGGGGTGGGAATTAAATGTCTCGGCATAAAAAAACCCCATGAGTTTGAAGCATGTAAGGTTTTTTAAAAACTGTTTCATTTCCAATTCAAGATGATATTTCAAATTAGAGGAGGAAGCAGAATGCCCTTATTTCGCATTTTGACACTGTTTTCATGAATAAAATAGGGGATAAGTCTAGTCATTGGCTAAATTGGAAAATATTTTAACTGCCTGGAGAAAACAGGTTGCATGATTTTGTCAAGGCCTTGTGCATACTTTTATGAGCAACAGCTCTATACATCAATCTAAATATTCTGCTCTGCACACATTTAAGTTAACAAGTCCTATCTCTCTAACTAATGTTGAATAATGGAGAAGGGACTGGCAGAAAGAAGCAAAATCTGTGTCATGGATTTGTATGTCAAAAAAAAAGTTGAAAAAGCAAAGCTAAATCATAAAGCCTGTCTTGTTCATCTGATGTCAGAAGAACATGAGACTGGGACAGATCATGGAAGGGACATAGTTAAAAGATGCATGGCTTATTAATTATTATTTAAGTGTTGTCAGCTGCAACACTGCGCTCAGTTTTGATAGCTCTTCTGTAATCTGTATCATGTCTATGCCATCCTCCCTATGGAAGTTGTTGACATGCAGAATGGTTTAATTCTTAGAAAAATAATCCCTAGTGATAGAGGGGAGAGCTGGGGGGCACAGGAGGGGAAGGGATGACTCGTGTACCACCAAGTGCAGTGAGAGGCGTGGTGATGCAGGCAGCTGGGCAAGGAAGATGCAGACAGATACCCTGGCACAAAGAGAAGGGGAAGTGGAAATACAGGCTGCTCTGCAAGGAGTGTCCTTGGCAGCACACAGGGCACCATCAATCCTTCAGTAGCTTTGAAGCTAAATATCCTTGGGAGAGGGTGTGCATTGATGATGCTTGCAGCCCTGGTCTACTAGAACATTACTTAGCAAAATCAGTTCTGTTTTCTTCTCCAAACCAGAACACCCATCCACCCACCCATCATAAAGGTGCTTTTAGTGCTGTTCAGATCCTCTACATAAATATACACTTAAATAATTTATTGAAATATATATTATGTAGCTGTTACACAGGTTTATCATTGAATATGTATAGAGCAAACATTTTCCCTTAAATGATTGCCTGTGGATCTGCTTGGGTTTGTTGTACCAATTTGTATATAGGACATGCTGTCCTGAAGAAAAAAAAAAATCCAAGCTACAAAAAACTAACAAAAAACTTTTATGAAAATGTATAGGAAAGGAAAAATGATTTTCTGGTACAATACAAATTTGTACATTTTTAATTTTTTTAAATTGTGATGCTAAAATCAATTAGATGAACAGAACGATCCTCATGCAATTTTCATGTGTATATATATTCAAAGCATCTCAGAAAAGAATGCAAGGTGGTAGAGGGAGAAGGCAGAAGGAAAGAGATGCAGATGTGGTCTTTATAACTCAATGTTTTAAATTCTTTTCTATTATAGCTGTAAAATCTCATGGGACCCAGCATGTCTGCCAAGGGTGTAAAGGAGGTGAGAACTTGATCCACACACTTTTCAAATTGGTGAAGGAATCTTTTGGGATTGTGTACGTCAGTGTCTCTGTTCTAGAGGACAATGATTGATTTAGATTTCTTCCCTAGACTAACAGAGCCTGGCTCCCTCTAGAATCAATGGAAGTAGTAAGACTGCCATTATAATTATTTAACTCAAATGTTGTGTCTACCTCTCTTTGAGTGTTTAAGTGGTCACAGGCTAACCGGTCTGGCAGACCTTGAATTAATTGCTCTGACTCATTCAATGCTTTCTTGAGTTTCAATTTAAGTACCCACTATTCATTCATCTTAGATGTCACAGGAGATAATCCCTCTACATATATGTTTAGTCCTCTTAAGCATATTCTTTAAAGGGAAGAACATTCACCTACAAGACAAGACAGCTGGAGTGAGGTGCTTGGACATATTTTTTTGGTGTAACCATGTCTTCAGTGAAACCTGTAAAATTCACTTTTGTTTCAGTGGGAATAAAAGCTGCCAAGCCAGAATGCTTTTCTTAAAACAGTTCTTTATGTCTACCTTCAAGTGTCTCAGCTGAATTGTAAAACAAAGAAAACCTTGATTCCCAGCACAAACCAGCATAAAATGAGGAGACTAACTCTGTAAACCAGGGTCTGGTATCTGTGAAGATGTCTTTGGTCAGGACAGTGTGTGCTAAAGGGGATGAGGCTGCTGGTAAACTAATAAGGTTGATGAGCTCTTTGGCACCAATTTTCCTGCCCAAGATGGAAATGGCCAGGTGAGGGGCTGGGGGACACAAGGGAACTGAATTGGAGAACTTCAACTTTCTAAGCTGGGCCAAAGAGACTCAATCTCTGCTGACCTGACAGAAATAAAGTGGCTTCTAGCAACTAACATCACAGTAGTTTCTCAGGCACAGTATTTTAAAATTTTGGCAACTACATCTCTCTCTATAAATTCATAGGCAGTCAGTGTTTGTTACTGAGCTCTCCAGTATTTGAAATCCTGCTGAAGCACAGAGGAAGAACAAGGGTGCCTGATCTGCTCAGGTACCTGGATGGTCCATAATTTGCCTCACATAGACAACTTAGCTAGTGTCAATACTGCAGAGATGAAATAGATACTGATGAAAATGTGGGGCCACAAAGCAGAGAACACAATGAAACTTGTAGCAAATATGAGGGGGCTCTAGAAATATCACTCCACTACTTGCCCACGGAACAAGAAAATAAGTAGGTGTGATAGATTTGATGGCTGTTGTGGAACTGGCACCTCCAACATTTTCCACCAGGTGAAAAACCTGACTGTGAGCCATTTCTCAGGTGCCCAATATAATGTTTAAGAATCTTGTTTTGGAATAATCTAAGCAGGAGTGAACTTGATTTTTTCCAGATGCTTGCTATTCTCCTTGTTCTTTTGATATATTCATATGCAATTCACTTTCTCACTTTAATCTCAGAGGTTAATTTCTTACTCCAAAACAGTCCAATGGAGCAGAACTTCTCTTAGGGTGGTGATGATCAAGAAGTAGACCTAATTCAAGAGTGTTTTTTCCTCAGACTGAAAATACGAATTAATACTCTTCCAGTGTGTATGGGGTGTTAGTGAACTGCCTTAACTACCGTACCCTAGACCAGAGGCACGAGTTCACACCTTGCTACAGGTCTGTTCTGAGGTTTCCTCCCTGTCAGGGGAGCTGTGACCAACATTTGACTGTATGTTGCAGGCTGAGGAACCACAACCCACCAGATGTTAAAACCCACCTGTTTGTCTCTGTGCTTTTAGTTAGAGAAGCTGGCATGGCTCAAGTACAGGGGTGGGTAAAATGTGCTCTTGCCAGCCATGTACTGCATCAAATTCTTCAAATTGTCACTTTGTGAAGATACCTGGCTTTCAGATAAATAATTTCTGTAATTTAGTTATATGTGGAAAAAAAACCCAAACAAATGGACAAAATATGTGAAAGGAGCACATGGACATGCCAGAAGAGAGAGAGAAAGCATTCAGTAAAACAGTAAGATTTGAGAAAAAATGTGGCAGACAGGTAAGTCTTTGGAGTACCTTCTTTGCTGTGAGTTCGTGTTATAAGTCAGAGATACTTGAACAACAACTGAACTGTGCATGCACAAAGACACTGGAAATGAGCTGCATGTTCTGGAGAGTTCACCATTATGCCCGATTACTGAAAATGGTGAATTTAGTATGGGATGGTGTTGTGGTTTAAAGGACAACAACTTTTTTTTTCTCCTTCCTGGGGAGGGTTTCTTTGTTTTCCTACTTCCGCCGGGACAGTTTCCAGCAGAGGTGAGGAGCCCACGGATTGGCTAATTTTAAGATGGGCACCTCATGTAGCCACTTGAAATTAGAGGCGTCTTTGCGAAGCTTACATTTTTTTTTTAGGAGTGGGAAGTTGGAAGCCCTCTTCGACTTCCGTCCGTCCGCGTGGAAGGTAACTCCGGCATGGCCCCGGCCGGCCGCTCGGGGGCCGTGCCGGGGCTGCGGCCGGGGACCCTGCCGGGTTCCCCTCCCCTGCCTCGGGCAGTGCTGCTGTTACTCTGAGGTTGTTTTTGCTTCCCCCTCCCTGCCTGAGGGAGAGGAGAATGGAACTCCAGAAGGGGNTGGAGTACCTTCTTTGCTGTGAGTTCGTGTTATAAGTCAGAGATACTTGAACAACAACTGAACTGTGCATGCACAAAGACACTGGAAATGAGCTGCATGTTCTGGAGAGTTCACCATTATGCCCGATTACTGAAAATGGTGAATTTAGTATGGGATGGGTCATTGTCTTGTATGGCACGAAAGAGATTTCTGTATGATTTCTTTGGTATGAGAGATCATATGGCAAAAGCATTTAAAGTAGCCAGGTAAGGCTCTGACCATACCCTTCCTAACTAGAACTGCATATGCATATATTACTTTGGCTGTAATGACAGAAAATTACACCTCAACGCTGCATGCAGCCTAGATATTCTAGGAATGATACCATAGGCCAAACAGGGGCGGCCCAGGAGGGAAAAAAGAAATTATTTCTAAAATTCCATAATCCTTTTTATCTCCTACCCTAAAGTGAAGCATTACCTCCCTACAAGATATAATATTTCTTTTTTCTCTTTCTTTATTAGAATTCACCCATCCAGAAGAGAACAGAATTAACTCCTTCAGAGTTTATTCCAAATAGGTAATGTTTGGAGAAAAAAAACCCTTATTTTCCTTTGTAATAAAGTCTTCAATACACTAAGGAGTCAAATGCATCTCTTCATTGACATCTGGTAAATATAATAGCCATAATCATATCCAATGGTATCAGTAACTGGTGATGGAAAAATAAGGCCCTAAGTTCAGCAAATACATGTTTGACACAATACAAGGAGTCAAGGTAGATTTCAGAACTAGAAGGGCTCCAGACACTGTTCTTTGTTTACTGTTACTAGTCTGGAGCAAATAGGGATAACTGTTCTGTATAGGTGGCCATCAAAATCTTCCTCAGGAGCACAGCTTTTGCCTAAAGGGTGAGTTGAAGGTGTGAGGTAGCCTTAAACAATAGTAGATAACATGCCATTTAAATATACTTCTTAGAAGTGTTTTAAAAACTGTAATATGACCATATCAAAATGGTTTGATTCTATCATATCATGTGCTGAAAGGGCTGCTGACTGGATTCTTGACTGGAAAACGATGATAGCACTGCCTGGCTACTAGAAGTGTTCCCCTAGGAAACCACACAGTCCAGCTTTCCTTCTCTGCTAGCAAGAAGCCCTGGAATCAGAGGTTAAGACATAGTTATGGTGTGGTCTTTGAGACAGCAGAGACTACAGGCAGCAGAGCCCAGTTCTTTATAATGTGGGGCTTTCCCAGAGAAGATGTGGAGTGGAAGGTTGGTGAGAAACAGAGCAAGACATGTTTGAAGGCAGATTTCTGCCCAAGTAGACATGCCTGGATGCTGTTGAAACACTATATTGATATTTTAGCCTCTATATAGGAGCTAACAGTAACTCATATTGTGGTTTGAATGTTTTCCTGCCTTCCTGAGTGCCCTAAACAAATGGTAACTTGGACTTAACAGAGGGTCTTTGAAAAGTTCCCACAACAGTCTGATACAAGCACTTCAAATTAAATACAGGCTTATATTCCATCCAGTCTCAAACTACTAGGAAATAATTTCACAGCTTCCTCTTAAGGTGTTTTTCCATGTCAGGATTTTCCACACTGCTCGTTGCCACCATGCATGATCTGAACCTGCAGCTGCTCACTGAGACAAGGAGGCACAAATACGTGGCTTGCTCAAGAAGTTCAAAGCACCAGTTTGAATCAAGCTCAAGTCTGGAGACTCTTATGTATTACCCATTAGGTTTTCCTTCCTCACCTTACCTCTGGGAATGGAAACAGACCACAAACCCCACACTTCTTAGAGCAAATTACCTGCTTTGTTATTCTGTCTTTCAACCTTTGCCATAAATTCCACTTCATTAACATTGGCTGAAACACCTCACTGAGTTGCACTGCTTGGGCTATAAAATGTGTCTGATGAGTAGGTCGGAGAATATCTTTAGCCTCCACCATGCAAAAGAGCAGGATTGGGAGGCTATGTCTGTTCTTTCATAAGTTGTCAGTAAATACTAGCAAATACAGACTATTTATTTTCTTAGTTGCTTACCAGTGTGTTGCAGTGTCAATGTCTCTCACCATACACTGTAGTAAAATGTTTTTTCACTCTATGCTAGTGGGCAATAATTTCAAATGGACAGCCTGTGCAACACATTGCAGGTTAAATCCCATCTGGATTAAGTCTTTCCTCCCTGAGTCAAACCTTGGAGTGATGAACTAGCCAGCAGTTCAGCCCATCTGCAGACCATTAATGGTACATGTGACAAAGAAAACACCTGAGCAGGGAAGCAGAGTTCACAAGCAGGTGTTGCTGTCTAGGGAACAGGTTGAGTTCTGTAAGGCACCTGGAAAGTCTCAGACCACCAATGTTTTTAGCAGAGCATGGCAATGCTCCTCCTGTGCAGTGCTCTGATAACCTAAGGTCGGGTGCAGCTGGGGAGAGAAGCTGAACTTTTGTGAAGAATGTAAGAAAATGGATTAATCTTTCTCCTGTTTTGAAAGGTATGTGATAGCTGAATCCTGAAGTATCTGGGCTCAAGCTGGAGAATGAAGCTTTTCCCACTCCAAAAGTGGTGAGGTACTACAGCAGTGTTCCAGTGGTGCTTGCTCTATTCTGTTGGTGAGGCAGTTCCACAGAACTGGAGATACAAGGGATCTACTGCATTTCCATTAACTTCAGAGAGACTTCATAGCAGACCCACAAAACAAGTAGACCATAATGAAGGTGGTGTTGGTTTGGATTTTTTTATATAAATAGTTGCAGCTTTCCATAGGAATATGTTGAAATGAACATTCACCAACTCCACACAGCTGTTATTTACAAAAATAGATAAACACTTTCCTTCTGTGAGAGGTTGTATTTGCTGCTTTATTTATCAGGGCACTTAGAAGGAAAAAAAGGGTAATTTGTGTCTGAAAGCATCAGAGAGAGCTGGAAGGACAGATGTGAGAGCAGACACTGGGAAGGTGATGGGTAACAGGCATAGCTGGAGAACCAGCTCTTGGCTTCTGCTTGTGCTGCAAGGTGAGCTAAGCAGAGGCGTGGCAGGGTGCATGCTTGATTTGCAGCTGATTCAGACATCTTCCACTGCTGTTGTTTCAGGAAAGTCTCAGCTTCTCAGAAAGCCCTATATAAAATGGATATAATGGGATAGAGAGTCACAGGCTCAGAGAAGTAGTATTAGTTCCAAGCACCTTCTAGCTCATGGGAAAGTTTAAGTTGTTTGCCTTATCATTTCAAAATTTTATTTTGGTTACTTTGTTTTTTCAGGGTAGAGGTCATCTAAAATCCAATGCCAGAAAAACACCCTTCCAAAACACTATGGCTTTGGAAGAGGTCAAAACAGATCTCTGTTTTTCCTTTCATCCCTCTCTGTACACTGTAATAATAATACACCTGCGTTTTTATTCCTCTGCAAGTGAGACATGGGAAATGAGGCGAGTAAAGGCATTATCAAGGAAAACAGACAATGGAAGGTTGACCTAGGTGTATGATCAGCTAAATCAAGGAAGGCGAATGTGAGAGAGACAAACAAGCATCTGGGAAGACAGCTACTGAATTTTGCCACTAGTAACATCTCTTGAAAGCTGCTATCAGCACCAGTCCAATCTCTTTGATCTGAGAAAAGACAAGGCAGAGTGCACAGCTTTTTTATGCTCCTAAGCAGCTTTCCCCTCAGAGGCAACCATGTGATCAACTGTTCACAGGGATATTTGAATGTGAAAATCAGGAATTAGGTGAATTAACCTTTATACCAAAGAACCTCAGATACCTTGGGTTCAAAAGCTTAAATTGCACTTGAATGTTGTTGAACTACTTTTCCATTTATCAGTCAGAAAAGGGACAGCAAGAACAAACTGAAGGAGAAAATGGGCTGGGATGGAGCAAGTACCATGAAGAAAGAGATAAATAAATAGTGACAGGAGACCCAAGCAGGAACAGGAAGATATAACACAAGAAGAGTACGGTCTTCAAGACTATATGGAGCAGGCTATTGTTTTAAAATATTTGGCTACTCCTAGAAACATAAACTTCATTATTTTCTCTAAAAGAAAAAAAAAAAAAAAAAGAAAAAGAAAACCAAAAACAGTGTATGAAAAGTAATTTTCACTGAAAAATAAAACAAGGTGGGCTAACAGAATTAAAAGTCAGTAAGACTAATTTGCTCTGCAGAAAAAAATGCAGACATCTAACACGACTCCTGTGAGCACCTACAGGACAGCAGAGCAATAAATTACCAAGTGGAAGGAAACAAAGCATGCCAGATAACAATACAGAAAGAATTGAGGTTAATAGGACTTCTGGATAAAGCAAAGAACCAGGTGTCATGTGTCTTGATTTCATTAAGATTTTTGACACTGTCTGACATGATGTTCAATAAAAATAAGTGAAGGATACATTGTCAGAATGTGATTGTGTGGGAAACTGTACAAAAAAAGTAGTTATCACCCATTCACTATCTGACCAGAAGGGTGGATTCTTCAAGCTTTTTCTTGGGCCCAGTTCTATTATTTAGTTTAATGAAGAACCTAGATAGTAGAGTGCATGTGGTGCCAAGTCAGGAGGGACTGCAAAGGCTTTGGAGGATGAAAATGGTCTCGAAAACCTGGGGCAATGGACTAAAGCAGAGAGGGTGCAAAGCAGTGTGGAAGAGCAGGCAGTGTGCTTGGGCTTTAATGGGGGCTGCAAGGGGGTGGAGTGGAGGACAAATTAGTTTTTCTTCAGTGAAGGAGCTGGGCGCCAGAGCAAACACAAAAGGAACATGAGTGAGGAAGGTCAGGCTTTTACGAAACCCCCAAACATCATCCTGGGTTGTATAAACAATGTTGGCATATGTAAGAAACATGAAATACTCCTTCTGCTTTCTCACCTCATCTGGAGCACTGAGTCCAGTTTGGGGCACTGCATTTCAAGAAAGATGCAAATCAGTTGGAAAGAGTCCAAGGAGAGGAGCATGAGTGATCGAGGGTCTGGAAAACGTGACCTGTGAGGAAAGACTCAAGGTAGTGAGGTTGTTTAGTCTAGAAAGAGGCAAACTGAAGGGATATATGATCAGTCTTCAAATGTTTAAAAGGTAGCTACAAAGAGGAAAGTAATAAACTGTTGTGAATGTCCAAAAGAAGTAGTGGGCTTAACTTTCAGGAAAAGAGATTAAGGGTAGACATGAGGAAATGTTTTCTGTGATAGTATCAGAATTGATTGGGTAGGAAGCCTGTACAAACTTCACTGTATGAGGGCTGATAAACAGGTTGGACAAACGTCTGTCAAGAATAATTTAGCAACAGCTGATCCTGACTTGGTAGAGGGGATGGCCTAAATGATCCCTTGAGATGCCTTCCAGGTTTATTTCTGTAACATTACAGTGAATGGGTAGAAGAAAGCTATGGGTTTAAATGAATTAGGACAGGTGATGCATGAAAGAGCCTGGGAAAGAAATATTCACTCATAGCATTTAACAAAATTTCAAGTTACATGTGCATGATCTTCCCTTCTTAAAAACAAGAGGTTCTCATAGGGACAGGTGCCAATCTCTGACCCAATTAACATTTCAGGCACAGTAGAATTTGGGGACGGAGACTCTGTGTTGGACTGTACCAGCTAACCTTTCTGCACAATTAGGGTGTCTCAGACCTCTCATAGGAGATACTGATTAACTACTTGTTTGGGTTTTGTTATTTGGTGGGTTGATTGTTTTTTTCCCTTGGCAGTGAGATAGTTGTGTTTAATCAAATATGCTTCTGGATAGGTCAGGACTGCTATAAGTGAGCTTACTTACCAGTGCATATATGCTCAAAATCTGGTTCCAAAGCAGGACTCATTTAAATTGTTAGTCTAAAAATATTTTGAAAAATTTTCCCTTCTTGTCATCCAATAATTTATTTCATTAAAGGACAATAATATGTACATAACTGTTTCATCTTCTTACCTAAGATAATTTGTAGTAATCATTTTATAAAAAGAAAATCCTCGTGATATGTGACCATCATTCTGGATCTTTACCTGTCCTCGTGATTTGTGTTTTCTTTACTGTGTCATGAAATCTCTAAAGGACGTCCTCAGTGTGTACATTGGCTTTCATCTAATCAATTAAATAGGAGTTTTGTGAAAATAATGCAAGCTTTTTCAGAGTTTTTATAGGTCTACTGGTTGGCATTAATTCAAAGTTGTTTGATCTTTAGGAAAAAAAGTCACGGTTCCCAAAAATACTCCCTGAAAATAGTAGAAGTGCAATGTATCTAAGACCTTCTGATTCAGACCCCTGCAAATGACTGCATGCTATAGATCTCTGCATATGGCTCATGTTGGATGCTTGTGAAATACTTCTATCAGCTACAGACAGTTACCTTAAAAGGGATCTGCATCCAGGTGGATGGTTTATAGACTGTCAGGCCACACTGCTGGTTTAGATTTGAGGAATTGCTTTGGAAGAACAAGGCGGGTTCTATTTTTGACATTTCAGCAATGAGACCACTTGTACATTATGACCCAGTTTGATTTACTGTAAGAAAATAAGAGTGCTGTAATTTGTAAAAGACATTTATTACATGAGTCAAAAAAAAGAAAAAAAAAAAAAGGGGAGGGAAGGGGGAGAGAAAGCAGCTTAACGTCTCTGTCCATCCCCATCTGGTTTTATTTTAATCTCACTCTAGTCACATATGAAATTTTGCTTAGCTGTCTTCATTTTCTTAGTCAATCTTGATTAATGGCCTTCAAAGTAAAAATAATTGGACTGCATCAGGCTTGTTTTATAACTCTTGTTCACAAAGAATGTGGAAGGCTGGAAAATGAGCCTAAACAGAAGGAATGCATTACGTTAGCCTTTGAGAAAGAGCAGTCCTCCAGTTGTGTTTCACTGTGTATTTTTATAACAGGCGCCTCCTTGACTGTCCATGCTATTGCAGATATGCAGTGCCAAAAGCTTTTGTGTGTGCTTCCTCCGGCAGCCCGTGTCACCTCGCAGTGTCCCCGCAGGGGCGGGGGGCAGAGCCAGCCCTGCCGGGCAGAGCGCCCCGAGGCCCGCCCAGCCACCGGGCACTCCCTCAGCCTGGGGGGATGCTCTCCCAATGGCCCTGCTCCCGCTCCTCTGCAGGGCTGCCGTGCAACAGTGGGGAGCCTGGATCTCCCCTGAGCATAGAGGACTGGCCACACGTTGATTTTAGCTGAGGTGAGTGTGGCCCTGTGGCTTTATAATTGCCTTTATTCCCCTCCTGTGAAGGCAGTCCTGGTGGAACAACATACTAAACTGAGTACAAATTTGATGTTTATAAAAATCTGTTACATTATGAAAGATTGTATCAATTTAATATGCTCAATTAGCTTTTAAATAAACAGTGTACGTTTATATTTAAGGAAACAGAAAACCAATAAAACCAACCACCACCACCAATAAAAACCTCACACAAGACAAACAAACAAACAAAAGCTTTTTCTTTGGTGTAATAGGAATGGACTTGATGCAGGAAGTTTTTTTTTTTTCTATTGGGACAAGCATTGTTTCAAACTTGTACTCTTGCTGTCAGAAAGTTCAGGAGATTAAGTGTAGCCCCTCCTTTGTGGAATGCACAAAACAGATTATTGTGCTTGTATGCTTGTGGCAAGATTCAGTATTGTGTCCTGTTCACCAAAAAGGAATTCAGCTTTCTGTTGCACAGCTCAGGGGTGAAACCTATTACTTTGATATTAAGCAAAGAGAAAGAAAATTTCTTCTTTTAAATTATTTATGTTAAGGTAGGAATATTTGAGTAACTCATGACATTCTTATGAAGTTATTATACCGTATACTTACTTCCCTGTACAATTTTGAAATGGGAACAGTTCATGCTTTTCCCAATGCCTTTTCATGTAACAGCCTCAACATATGAGCTGAACTTCCATTAAGCTTCCTAAGATTTCTCTGGAGTATGCATGTGATATAGTTATAATACTTTTGCCAGATATGGCTGGATCCAAACTTGGTCTGGAGATGAACATTTTCCCAGAGTAGCTGAGACCAGCTGCTGAGTCCTGTATCTTCTCTTCTCCCAGCAAGGCAAGCCGGGGTTATGCAGATGGTATTTTCCTGTCAGTGCAGATCAAGCTGTGCATTAACCTCATGGCATGGACCAAGATCAATCTGCAGGGCTGCCTGTGTTCAGTGGGAGAGGAATGTGTATTTTCTTCTTATCACAAAGAGGCATGAAAAATACAGATATCAAGAGATACCCTTGCCTGCACAACAACATTTTATGTGCTGTTCTTTTAAAAAGTTAATGGTGTATTGTAACCCAGACATCTGATCTTCAACAAAGCACCTCCATGACACTCCTCCATAATGTGTCACCACAATTTGGAATGTTGGTCTTACAGCAACTTCTGTTGGGCTCAGAGCAAGTAGCTAGGATCCACGAAAAGCAGAAAAACCTCCACCACCTTCCTCTCCATTACTGGCTGGAACATATCGGATTCTTCATCTGCAAAATCTTCTTAGACCCTAAAATCTTTTCATCAACAGAATTCTTGACCATTCTGAAGAGAGGAGAGAGACCTTTGCCAGGCATGAAACTGAGATTGCACCAGCTGGAGAAACAGTAGTACTAACTCCAGAAAGTTTAAAACTTCAGAATTATGGCAGTGCCCTTTTGTTCCATGGACATATTTTTTGAGAATTAGTTGTTCCCACTTGTCATGGGTTTGTTCGAAACCGGGCAGAAACACCATTTAATGTAGCGGTTTCACATTCACCTGCTCGCCTGCTCACACCAGGCGAGAGTGTAGTGTAGTGGTTTTATGAGAATAAGGATTAAGAGAAATGCAAAACAGGCCTAAACTTCAAAGATAAAAATAGTTTATTAACAAAAGACAACAGAATCAAAATCAACCCCCAGGTGGTTTCTTCTTCCTCCCCCCAGCCCCTCACCCATGATGGTTCCTTTCTCCCACCTCATTTATCTTCCTTTACCACCATCCTTCTCACCAACAACACAGAGAAACAAACTTAGAAAACCCCTGGTCAATTTACCACTCTTGAAATAGGCTTTCATCAGTCTAATTGGAAGAAGAGTCTCTCTTGTCTCACCATGGAGATTTTTTNACCATTCTGAAGAGAGGAGAGAGACCTTTGCCAGGCATGAAACTGAGATATCACCAGCTGGAGAAACAGTAGTACTAACTCCAGAAAGTTTAAAACTTCAGAATTATGGCAGTGCCCTTTTGTTCCATGGACATATTTTTTGAGAATTAGTTGTTCCCACTATTAAAAGCTCTGTTTGAGTTTTGGTTTGGGCTACATTATATGGTTGTTCCATTAGACAGCTATAGGATGCATCTACCTACGTGAAACTTCTGTCAGTCTCTTACGGCAGCTGCATTTTTCACATGGAAGAAATGAGAAGCTTCAACACTTAGACAGTTACTGTCCATGTTACAGCAACAGCTGGAGTAACCAATCTCTTCCTTGCACTCTGCTTCTTTTAGAGCCCACCATGATACCTCCTCTGCTCATTCTTCATCTTGGAAAGACTTGGCCATCAGATACTGTTGTGTTCATGGATGATGCTGTCTTTGATGATACTGCCCACGTGCTACATCTAAATCTTACAGGCATAGGAAGTGGTCTGAGCTCCAACTGCACAACACTGTGTGAGGAGCCCAGTGCTGGCTTTAATGACCTAGACTCCTAATGCTAAATGTCAGTGGAAACCTGCCAGGTGCATGTCCTAGCTGGCTATATCCAAGCAATAAGAATAACAAATGTATTGATAGGGGTGCTTAGATTAGAGGGGAAAACCTAGAGCATTCTGGTCTGATTTATAAAGTCTTGCTTATATCCATTTGCTCATATTGCTCCTTCTTTTTATTATTCACTGCAGTCACCTGTTTGGCCTTAAATTTCAAAAAAAATAAGCTTACTTTTCCATAAGTTTTCTTAAAAACTGCTGAAGTCCTTAGGATAAAAGAAATTTTTCCATCTCATCTGAAAATGATAGGGCTTTTAGAACTACTTTGTTTGCTTTGCAGAAATAAGTTATTTTTTGGTGTTGTTTGCTTCCCCTTGACTTGAAATTAATTTTTCATTTGGATTACTTTTTTCCACTTGACAAGAAACTCTCCCAGTCAATTATTTGCATAGTTCAAGCTGTGGCTGCCTATGTGAAACTGAGTATTCTGTTCCACTTGTAGTGGAAAATGACTGAAAATACCACTGGATTATCTTATAAATCATCAGCATGGTATGTCTTGTATTGTGTGCAAAAGGTCTGGTAGAAGTAGGAAAGGTATCCTAGACAAGGGTAGCAGATACCCATAGGTATGGTATGGCATTTGTATGTAAAGAGACTAAACAGAGTACGACTTTTCAGCTTAAAAAATGTTCAGATGATATGAAAGAGGTAGATGAAGTCATGGATATTTCAGAGATTATAAGCAGGGAGCTCACTGTTTCTCACACTGGAAGAATAAGGGGAATCCAGTGGTGCTACAAAACAACAGGTCTAAAAGACAGAGAAATACTTCTCCTATAGCACCCACAGTATCATTTTGTAAAACTTTTTGCTGAGGAGGCTTAGGTTTGGAAAGGATCAGTAAGAAATTAGATTTTCTTATGGTTTGATCAGTTTGAAACAAAATTGAAAAAAACATCCAAGGGACATGGGAAAATCTTCCCTGCTGCTGCTGCTTCCTGTCAATTACTTTGGCTTCACAGGCAGGACCTGACTGAGACCTGTTGATGCAGTGGGCTGGCCAGGACATGTGCTGGTCCTGCCTGGCCAGAGATACTGGGCAGCCCAACATCAGCAGCTGTTTTCAGATGTCAGAGAAGAAAACCACTGACTCGGTGACAACACGTGGTTACAGCCTGTTCCTGCAGGAACGCTTTACACACGTGTGTGGGGAGCACAAGTGTGTCAGATGCTCTGGAATAACACAGGAATAGAAATGTCAGAGAAAAGTAGTGTGTAGTTTGTTGTGCTTCCACAATATCTGCCTGAAGATGCTAAACAATTATCTAATTATTGGCATTGGGAAAGTAGAAATCACCATGCACCATCTCTGTGAGAGTCCTCAAAGGCTATCATCCTTATTTAATTTTTCCCAGGAAAAGCTTTCTGAAAGGAGTGGTGCATAATGAAGAATGCTGAGAGTCATATGCATATTTTCATACAATATTTTCATAATTCCAATGTGGTATGTGATAGAAGAGGGCAGCAGAACAGTGGGGATGCGGCCATTATATATTTTATAATTTATAAATTAGTTTCCTTTCTTCTGTTTTGTTTTTTTTTATTTTATTATTCTAATTGGCATATCTTCCTTTCTGAAAATTGATTTTTCACTTCAAAGCAGTGTTCAAAGGAATATGAAGAAACTGAAGACATTTTGAATGCATTTACATACTTCTAGATAACTAATCCACATTTTCAGAGAAAATGAGAGACAAGTATTTACATTTACTCACCTCAAAAGAAGCTGTGAGAATATTAACACTTTCATCCAATTTTACTTATGCCAGCAATTCTGTTTTTTCTATAAGAAGTCAGCACTTCTTTTACCTCCATCTAGGACACATTAAGGAGAATTCTCAGGTAATAGCATGGAGTATGTAGGTATGTATAAGTAGCCTACAGCTGCTGGACTTTGGAGTTGGCCTTGCCTTGCTCTTTGATAGCAAGAACTTTTTGAATTATTAAAACCTAAGGATTTGGGTTTTGCAGTGCTGATATACTTGCCTCTTGAGCTTGAGCAATGGACTTCATGTAAACACTGTTAACAGTGCCAGCAGCCTCTGACATGCAGACGTTTCCAGTTCATTTAAGGTTCAGAAATGAAGTCACCTTCATGCTAACTCTAGATCATTCACCTCATACAATTTCAAATGTTATTGCTTGTGGTGCTGTTGGTCTAAAATGTCAATATGGTGCTCACCTTGGATGTGGGAATGGATATTAGCCTGAAAATGCTTTCTGTTGGTTACTCAGGCTGAACACTACCATGTAAGACTGCATTTGTTTGTTTGTTTGTCCAAAAAGATTTAGGGTTGCACATCATCTTTATCAATGGTAAACATTTTGTTATATACAGTATACTAATTATTGTTGAACTGAAATGTTTTTCTAGCCCTAGTGGCATAATGGAAATTATACTCCAAACTACATAATATTCTTGGAAAGGGAATATAGACTTAGTGAAGAACATCATCATTTTGCTATAATGATAACATACCTATTTACATAATGATAATGTACATATTTACTGCCAAGAATGTTTGTTCTGCATTAGTGTTCATCGTGTGGCAGGGAGAATTGCAAAATGGAACTTCAGTTTGTGCCTGGTGGCTGTTGTCTTGCAGGGGAGCAGAAAAGGGAGAGCAGGCGATGGCATGTTCCTGGAAAAGAGGAAGAAAAAGGAGTAAGGCTATGTTCTAGGCTTGCATTTTGCACAAGACCTGATCTGCACATGCCCGTTTGCTTTTTTTTTTTTTTTT
>VZTR01006234.1:124928-194597 GCA_013400775.1 Chaetops frenatus | reverse complement strand
AAAAAAAAAAAAAAAAAAAAAAAAAAAAAAAAATTCTGGAAAAATGCCTGAAATTTCCCTGTCGCAGATGTTTCAACAGAAGGTGCTTGCATGCCATTCGTTAATGTAGCGCCATACGGGACTCGGTATGACCACTGCAATAACCAGTAAGTAACACACGCAGCGTGCGCAACGCCGCGCCAAATCTCCCGTCTGCTGCGCGGGGCTTCTATCCTGCCGATTGAGACGTACCTTGATAAAACTGTATTGTCATTGAATGATAATATTTGCGGATCACTCTGCTAGAAAACATCCTACCGAGGATGTGGGAGGTCTGTGTAAAGTCGGTGCAGCTCATCGGTATTGCAGTTGGTTCGGAAGGATGGGGATGTTCATATTTATGCCCCTTTTTTAGCCTGTCTTTCAGATGCCAATTTACAGGAGCAGCACTTCAGATGTTAAAGCACTTTCTCTTTGAGAGAGGCTGTTGAATTTTAATCTCAGACATTATGTAATTAAAAGGGGCATGTGAAATACAGTAATTATCGATACAGTGGAAAAAATTACACAGATATAACATTCTCTTGGGATAATTATTTTTAAGTTTGTAAGTTTAAAAGAGGAATGGACTAAAAGGAAAAAGAAAAAAATTCTGGAGTACACTGTACTTCATCACCTCTGGTTTTGTATCCAGAAAGGCAGAGAAGCACCTAAATAACTGGATACATATATTTCCCCTGTCCACACAGATGAATATTGTCTTCTTCTCTTGGAAGGGAAGACGTGGAGTATACTGCTTTGATTTTTTTATGTCTGAGGGAGGTGGTGTGGAGTTCTCATATGAGCAGAAGTGGGAGTTGTGTGTACAAATAATCCATGCTCTGGTGAGGATTTACATGAGTGCTTCTCATGGATCAAACCAAAACCCTTCGAAACACTTCTGCAAGAGTTAAATCTTCTAATGACAAGGAGTTTGAGATGCTTTTGTGATCTTTCATAGCCTTCCCCTCTGTTCAACAGTAGGATTTCCTGGACAGTTTGCTGGTCCTTTTTTGCCACAATGATCAAAACAGGAAAAAGTGCTGAGTCTGACTTACCTAGAAATTTGGTTTGGGTTCAAAACTGAGGAAGGGCTGAGATTCAACAGAAATCAGACTTTTCCTGTCAGCTAAGAGAATCATTAAGGTACTATCATGTTTGATTAAACCTGTCTTTAGGAGATTTCATTCACATTTTAAATTAATCTGGAAAATTGTTATGGGCTTGACACAGAAGGAGAATTACTGAAACAGATTCAGATCCTAGGGTTGTGACACTACCTTCAGAGAACTTGAGTTTACACTTCATATGAAAGGCAAGGCTTTGCTCAATTTTGGCTCCTTGAGGCATCATCAGTTACCCTTGCTGTGACCTTGGCAGCAAAAAAGACCAGGCAGCCCAACTCTCTGATGCTGGTCTCCATCCCAGTTCACCTTCTTTGGACCATTCTTCCTGTGGCAGGAATATCCTGACCATTCTCAAGTTTCTGCCATGCCAATGTTGAAAGACTTTGAGTCAGCTCCACCATCAAAGACAAGGATGATAGAGTTTAGGCATACCAAGTACACAGAGCATTCCTGGGACTTCTGCGTGAAAACTACATAGAGGCCAACATAATCTTGTCATGTGGAAAATTTATTTAATATTGTCTCTGGAAGGGTGGGCAAGTAAGGCAAACAGAACTGCCTCTAATGCCTTTGCAAACTGAACCTCAAGAAACTTGCAAACAAAATGTAATTGTATGAATGGAAAAAAATGTAATTATCAAACCCTTCCTTTGGTCTGGGAAGAGATCAGCATTATTAGAATGGATTAATTTCAATAAGTCAATGGTCTCTGTTGGTTCTACAATCATTATTATCTATTTTTCCTGGATATAGAATTGATTGAATTTGCAAATCAATTTCCCTGCACTCCATAAACCTTTTTTCTGAAAGTTAAAGTAAGTGACTATTATAAAATTGTTCTAAGCAAAATAAAAGTATGAAGCAGGAAGAAGAAAAGAGAAGAATAGGAAGTACTTTGATTAGTGCCCACCAGGCTAAAACATGCTGCAAGGGTTATGTTCTAGCCTGATGTCCCAGAAAAGAGGTGTGCTGTTTTATTTCTCTAACCATATATTCATTTGTAATTTGTTTTGCCTTTTGTAAGATTTCATTTTGCTTTTGTAAACACTCACATGCTCTATTTTCTCACTGGCTTCAGCAAGTAGATTCCTTTCTATATTGCCTCTGGAAATATATAATTTTCTTCAGGTGTTTTAACAAACTTGGATGACATTAAGGGGTCAGAGGAATCAGTTGGAAATGACACACAACATCCACTCCCACTTCCCAGGAATTCCTTGGCATGCAGGATGATATCTTATATTCCTACCCAAAACTGCAGAGCCAGTCTTCATCTCCCAACACTGTTTTCAACTAAAGTGTTTGAGGACCTGAGAATTATCCTCTATGGGATTAAATCCCCTTTATGGCAGAATATGCACACTTAAAGGTGAGAAATCTGCAACTACAACAGTGGGAATTTGCAAAGAAATTGTAGGAGCCCTGCCCAACCCATCCATTTGCATGAGAGCTTAAATAAGGGCAGTGCAGGGAAGAAGACCAAGCAAAATGATCACGTAAAGTATGAAATTTCCAGCCTGGATGATAAAAAGAGGACACAGATGCCTGCAAAAGAAGTTTGACCTGGCAAGATTTCAAGTAAAATCTTTCTATGAGCAGAGATTTTAAGGCCATACACCAAAGCAAGGGCCTTTCTCTCCTGTAAGATACTGGGTTAAAGAGCTCAAGAACATTTCTGATTCATTGATTTCCTTTCTTTTGGGAATCAATCTTCCTCCCAATATCTCTTTCATTAATTTGCATTTTTTTATCATCATGCACAACTTTTCATAGTGATAAGGCAAACAATTGTGATAAGGCAGTGCAGTTTGCTAGGATATGGTTTTTTGGAAGGAATGAGTCTCCTAAAACTTCTGTACTTTTCTTTGGGACCTGTGTAGTGCAGGTTTGCTGATATGCTTGGATGTTTCTCATTAGCAGCAACATAAGTGAGATTTTTTTTTGTACAAACTTGGTGTGCATTTGTGTGTGTGTAAGAAAGTAAAACAAGGAGAGAGCAAGGGAGGATTAGTTTCATTCATTAACCCTGAAATTTCCATTAAATTTGCAAAGTCAGAGGCCAGCTGTGTTACTGTTAATCAACCTAAAAATATTTACTCTGTGGCAGCAATTTTCTCAAACACACTGCACTGTGGCAAAGTCCCTATGAGTCATTTTGACACATAATTCATTTGCTGAAAGACCATTTTGTATATAGAACGACCATAAACACACTGCAAATTTCTGGTTTTATGGGATACTCATCTTCAAGAGGATATAAAGAACCTCATCCATCTCTTTGCTAGGACAAGGCTGTTCCTTTTACAGTAATCAGTACTGTCCTGTACATTTCTGCAGAATTCAAGATATGATGCTTTCACTATTTATTATTAAACTAGAGATGAGAACATTTACATATTTTTATTCTGTTTCATCTACCATGCACTCAAAAATGCCCACAAAGATTTTTTTGTGTCTGTATTTTGCCTACTGCACTCTCTGCACCCAACAAGATTTCTTTTAGAACTCCTTATAGCTCAAAACTTCCATCTGCAAGAATGTCTTGTTTTTCTACAAACAGGTGGTCAACTTCTCTAATTTAGCCAAACTAAACATCCAAAGCTGTTATTCTTGGAAATAGTATGGAATGCAAAGGGTTTACTTTTTGGAAAAGAAATGGCTGGCAAGGAAACTAAAAAATAAAATTAGTTTTACCTTGTCAGCCCTCCAAATCCACTATAGATTGGTACTGCTCAACCTTGCCTTGATTCTGCACAGGACAGTGGTAAAAATCCTATTGGTATTGGTTATTATGAAATGACTTTGGAGAACAAGCAGCTCTTTCAGACTAGCTCATAATTACATCTTAAAGAATCACATGATCAATTGTCATTAGCCTCTATGTGTATTTTCTTCCACTGCCTCATGCTATACATTTTTTATTTTATATCTTCACTTTGGAGTATCACAGGGTAGATAGAAACTATCCTAGACCCTAGTATTACTTATTTGTTGTAGATCCAAGGCCTTGGAAAGCATCATTTTTACACCATTTTCCTAA
Source organism: Chaetops frenatus (assembly GCA_013400775.1). NCBI lineage: Eukaryota > Metazoa > Chordata > Aves > Passeriformes > Picathartidae > Chaetops > Chaetops frenatus. The sequence continues at coordinate 190,412 of VZTR01006234.1, read as the reverse complement.
AATCCTTTTGAAATATCTTCTTTACTGTATAAATACTGTTATTAAAAGATTGGTAACTAAAAGGTACAATATGAGAAAGTATAAAGGAAGAAGCAATGGAAAAATGAACTCTTCAAATACAGTGTACATGTATGTATATGGTAGAAATATGAACAAGTTCTTTCTATACGATGGGAAACAAGAAAAGTAAAAATACTTTTTAAGAATAAGAAAAGTTTGAAGGTTGTGTGTACTGTCTGAACAGTCAAAAGTTTTTATTTGCAATTTTCCAGATGATATTGCCTACCTGATCTAGCAGTATTGGCATTATTCTGTGAGTGTGTCACTGCTGGAAGGGAGCAATTCAGAACTTCTCTGTTCATTTGGCTTCTCAAACATAAGGTAGTACAACATGCACAATTGCTCAGCATATTTGCCCCATCTGTATATGGTATTCCAGCTTGCAAGTTGATACATGAGATATCACAGAATCACAGAACAAGCTGAATTGGAAGGGATACACAAGGATCATCAAGTCCAAGTCCTGGTACTGTCCAGGACACCCCAAGAATCACATCATGTGCCTGACAGCATTGTCCAAATGCTTCTTGAACTCAGTCAGGCTAGTGCTGTGACCACTTTCCTGGGGAGCCTGTTCCAGGGGTGCCCAACCACCCTCTGGGTGAAGAACCTTTCCCTAATATCCTACCTAAGCCTCCCCTGGCACAACTTCAGGCCATTTCCTCAAGTCCTGTCCCTGGTGACAATTAGGTATCATTTCATACCATAGTAGAAATGTTACACTTAAATAAATTCAAGCACAATATTAAGGCTTAACCTATAAATATTTCTGTATCTGTTGTAAGGTTGTGTGGCTCTGTAAGCAACCAAAACTTTTTTTAAAGTATAAGGCTGTTTGATTGATGGAGCTGTAACTTAGGTAGCTTTCATTCATTTGGGAAAAGTAGTCTTTGCTAATGAGACTTTGTGTGTATTTCCTAGAAATGTGAGTTACTTTGCACTGTAAAGAAACCTTAAGGCAATCAAGTCCACGGTCTTTGTGCTGCAATACACCAATAGACTATGTAGGCAAGTCTTTTTACTCTTCTTATTTGCCTTTTTGAGGTAGCCACGTACCAACATAGCAGAGAGATATCATTTCTGCTGTTTTAAACATGATAATACCCTCATACCATATTTGCCTCTTTTTTTTATGTTGCTGTTTTTCTTCAGGACCACATTGATAGCTCATAGTCATCTGTGGCTGATGGACATTGCCAAGTCCATTTCTTCTGCCATCTCCTGCTGGTGACTTTACGTGTCCTAGCAAGCTGTTGTCAGAAGCAGATGAGGTGCTGTGGATTCAGACCTGTGCAAACAGTGTGGTTACTGTTATGTGCTTGCCTCCTTCCATCCAGCATCAGAGCTCACTGGTCTTACCCCACAACTTAGCTTTATGTCTGCCACCTAAAGGAGCCCTAAACGAGACACCATGAAGTATCACCTTGCCCTCATATCAAACATGGAGATGAGCCTTTCTTGAAGAGGTGGACAAGGTGTGCTTTGCTTACTCCTGAGAAGTGCTGTAGCATAAGTGACAATGTTTACCAGTGGAAACCAGCCACCCAGCACTGGCAGAGTCCCAGACTGCTTCCATTCCAACCAGCCACACGCCTTACTTGTCGCTGACGGATTCACGGTGTGTGTGCAGTGGATGAGTAGTGGTGGCTTTGTGTTGCCAGGGCACGATGCCACAGAGCTGCATCTCCCCTCCGCATGGCCTCCATTTGCCTTTTTCCGCATGATTATCACCCATCTGTTGCCCTCTGCCATGTGTGGGAGGGCAGCAGATGGGCCAGAAAACTGGAACACAGGAAAGCAAGTTCTTCTGAGAGGCAAGGAGAGAAAGCGTAAGGTCAGAAGAGAAATCCTCAGACTAGCTCCAGGAAAAGGAGAATTCTGCGAGAGGGTACTTACCATCAATGGAAACCCCAAAAAGAGAAATTAGGCAAAAAGAAAGGGAACAATATGGATTTCATGCCTTTTATTTCTCACCTACAGAACCATCAGTTTCATTCAGTTTGTTGACTTACCTGTAAAGACAATAGTATTTATTTACCTACATACTACATCATTGCAAGCCCCAGGCTCCAGCTGTGGCACTTTAGCTTAAAGGCTACACGATGGGGTAAGAGACCAAGACGATCTCTACAGAGCCATCACAGTGCCCTCAGCATTTGCAGCCTCTCTAATAGGTTGGTAAGAAAAATAGCTGTCAAAGCAAGTGTTTCCTAACTAATGTTTTCTTTACCTGCAGAAAAAATAACATTTCATAAGTGCATGTCACCAATATAACAGAGATCCTACAGGTAGTAAACCAAGTCATATTTCTTCAGCACTAGTTCTATGAGGTTCTCATCAACAGATGCTTGTTGACGTTCCCATTGGTCATAAACGTACTCATTAAAAGAGTGTAAGCTTTCTCTTTTAATTTATTTATTTTTAACTGACAATACCAGGAATTACTTTGAAGTAATTGATGTTTTTAGCAGGGGCAGCTTGTGAATCTGTATCTCTTTTATTTGTAGTAGTCAGTGTCATTCCATTTGATTCCAGTGAGAAATTAAACTTTATGCTCTCAAATCCACTGATGTTACATGCTGATTAAATGAATATTTCAATGTCCCTCCAGCATCAGGTAGAAATTATGTATGCAACTCCCATATCCCCTCAGAAAGAAGTCTCAGGAAGACTTTCTCAGAATATGGAAACACTGTGCTCATCCTTACCTCCACCTCTTCCACTTGCCCAGCCACAACGCAGACAGAAGTGTAAAAAATTGTGCCTTAAACAGTATTTCTGAGTGTTCTCCCTAATTATCATGATTTCCCAAACACCATAATATTCGATACTCTCTGAAGCTGAGCATCACTGAGTTGTGGAGAGCTGAGTATTCAGCAAGTGCTCAGCTCATACACAGCATTTCAGAGGTTAAAGTCCTCACTCAAAAGAAGGTAAATGCAAGGGGAAGTATGAATTACACTGGAGGGGAACTTAAGATACAGGTGACAGGAGCCTAATGACGAGAAATATAGCAGTGTTCAATGAAAGAAAAGAAGACACAATTTTAATATATTTGGAAGTATCCAATTAAAATTAGTGATATTTTTCTTGAATGGCTACATGTGCATGGATATATTTGTAATTAGCACTGATTAATGCCTAACACTTACTTGTGATTAAGGGCTGAGGATCTGAGGCCTTCAGCATCACACAGGATCATGCATCTTCTGGTACAAATGAACTGCATGCTACCTTCAAATAATATCAGATACTAAACTCAAAGTATGCCCTGATTTATTCCTGCAAAAGGCTTGTCAGCAAGCCTTATTCTTTCATCATGAGCAATAACCAGTGGTACAACACTACACCACAACAGAGCTCTGGGTGATCTAGGGAGAGGAGAACAAAGGGAAGTCCTAGTAGTGGCAGAGTAATGTCTCATATTTCATACTCTGAATCTGGCAGAACAGGAACTTGAATTTAGGTCTTCCTTGTTCACAGCTAACCAGTCCTCTACGTCCTCTCAGGTAGGAGCCAAACAGAACATTTTCAGTGAGGTGTCACTACCAAATGTGGTGGAATTGGACTCAGTCTCCAGGCATAAGAGGTGAAGAAAGACATGAAGCAAATGTTGACAGCCAGCTGGGCAGGGGCCCCATTTCTGGTTTGGGGTCACTACAATTTGTTGACACAAGCCATTTTTATGTTACTGAAAAAATTTATATTTCCACTGAAAAAAAAACCCTAAAAAAACCCCCAAAACAAAACAAAGCAAAAAACCCCACACACAAACAAAAAAACACCAACACCCCCCCCCAAAAAAAAAAAAAAAATTTGAAACTGAAGGCTGTGAGAAAGTGGAACTGCTCTCCCCTCCTCAGCTCCTTGAGTGGTTTCTGTTTCACACAGAAAGTTGACTATCCTTTGGGCCATCTTGCCATGCAAGCCTCTGCAGTAATAAGTGCCATGTTTATAATCAGTACTAAGATACAAAAGAGAAATCTCTGGCTCCTTCCCATGTTCTGTAGTTAACAAAAATCTATTCAGAGGTTTGAATTTCTGTGCAAATAACCCCCTCATCTGCAATAGTCAAAGGAGTGGAAAATACAGGAGAGTCTTTGGAGAGCTAACACCCAGACCCTGTGAACATGAAGATGATTATTTTCCTCTGCAAGGCTTTTTCACATGTGATAAGCTTGGCATGTTGCCTTGGTTAAGTGTCAAGCCCTGAATGTTTTTGGTTTTGCCCTGGTGGTCCTGAGGAGTTACTGGAATACTTGCTGGACCTGTTTTATATCACTGTGTGCACTGATAGTGACATTGAGAAGAAACAGGTAGAGAAGTGGAAGGGGGATCTGGATTTTCTCTATTTCAATTCTGATAGCAGTCTCCCTGTCTGCTCAGGCAGCCCTACAGCTTTCTCCAGTCTTTCTTTGGCTCTTTGACTGTGCTTTTTACATTATTACATTGTAATCTCTTGGTTTGTTTTCTTTTTCTTTTTTTTTTTCCTTCTCTTGCTCCCAAGGGATAATTGTCAAAACTCCTTATCTGTTGATGAATGAAAGGAATTTTTGTCTCCACTGCCTGGAACTGGTTAATGCAATTCTGGACAATACCGCTGGGTCACTGAGTCAAGTGAACAGCAAAAGTTTAAATATGTAGAAAGATTTTGTTTGGTGCCAGTTTGTATCGTCATCTGAAGATATTTTCTGCCATGCAAGAAAGTGAAAAACACAAGACTGAAGGCAGTTGTAAAGAGTTTCTAGAATTGAAGAATAAACATTACCAAATTCTGCAACTTAAATGTTGGCAGTGGAAATCAAAAGAGAGATGCTTTAACATTTGCACTAAAAGGCATTTTCATTCTGTTGTTGGAACACTTTTCCTCATTACTGTTCATTAGAGTCTGATGCCAATCATGTTGTTGTGTGTCTGGTGTGAGAAATGGTAGTTCTGGCCAAAACCTGCTTATCTGGGTAAAGACAATAGACATTGTCTATGAATACAAGACCAAACAATAACAGCAATGCTCTTTGGCAGTGACCCAAACTCAATTCTGTAAGGTCCTGTGAGTTTAACATCCATTGAAATGACACCTTACAGAACTGAAATTTAAAGTAGTAAAAAAATACTTTAAAACTCTCTAACCTAAAACCCAAGTTCAGCATTTTTTTTAAGTTACAGTGCTGAGAACAATCTTGAACCTGCCTTTGTTGAAGCCAGTGACAAATGTGCTATTGCTTTCAGGCAGCATGAGGCCAAGCTCTACCTGTTTGCTGCAGACACAGTACTACTGTGTCCTAATCTTGGACTGACAGCTCTGTTTGGGACAGGAAAGTCTTTGTCTGAAAAACTAGATAAAATGCATATGTCTATGACTCCTGAACTCTCCACAGTTCATTGAAATCATTATTAAAAATGATTACTCATAGATTCTTGTGTTGATAACACTTCCATATGACCATATGTAGTCATAGAGAGAATTCATGTATTTGTGCAGAAATGTGCGTTACCCTGAGTAGAAGCTTCGTCCCAGTATTTGCACAAACAAAGCTTTGCCTGGATAAACATGAACAACAGACAATCAGCAAGCAAGTATTCCTTTGAATGGAAAGTCTTGGCTTAAAGCTTAAGCCAGACTCCTGGAAACCAACAGGAGTCATTCCATGGGTTGCAAAGAGCTTTGTATCGTGCCCTTTATTCATAGCAGTGTTTGCAAATCATCTTTTGCAGTATTCACCCAGCTGAAATCATACTGCAAGCATATTCATATGGTATATTCACATAAATATGTGCTGTGATTCATAAACAAATTACATTTGCATCTGTCGACTATGGCTGAGGAGCAACAATAAAGAAAATAACAACAGAGAGGAAAGGGAGAAAAAAGTGATCATTTTGTGACAGTGAAAGAAAGAAACTCAACTACATTTCTTTATCATCCCAGGTATCAGGTAACAAGGGTTTAACAGGTTCCCTTAGAACTTTCAGGAGAGTTCTATGCAGAAAAAAAGCTATTTAATTGCTATAGACTAAAAGTGCCATTGTTTATTTCAGACCATTTCAGGAAAATGTTTATACAATAACTCTTGCACTTTCAATCTCATCTCTTGCACTTCCAGTCCTGTCTTGACTTTTCAAGAATGCCCTTTTTATACATCTGAGTTTTCGTTTGAAAAGTCAGTGTGAATGACAGAAGGATTCAACACCAAATTTAAGGTTCTCTGGGGACAGCTGTTGCATTGCAGTAAAAAATTGCATATTAGGAAAAATAAAAGGCTTTCTTCGGTGTGTGTGTATGTGCATGTATGCTCACACTCTAAAAAACCCAGTTTTAACTTGAAAACTATAGCCAGTTTTAGCTTGAAAACAATAATTTTTACTTCTGTTTCCTTAGGAGAGTGCCAGCATTTGTTTTTATTAATTCTTTTTGTAACATTCTTCTAAGCTGAGAAAATGACCTCTCAGCTGATTCTACCACCTCTGGTTTATGAAAAAGTGTGAGTACATATGATTAAAGAAACACCTACTTAATCATCCTCCGAGGTACTCCAGGACTTGTAGAGAACCAAGCAAGGTCCTTGTCATCCCCCCACCCAGACCTGTGTCTGTGCAATCCACTGAGCTGGCTAATCTGCAGTGTTATAATGCTGTTTCTTCCCAAGCCTTGAGCCAGGCTTTGAAATGCATTACATGTTTTCCCTTTTTCTTGTTCTGAATCCTGTCCACTCTGTACAAACTATCTATAGAATTATTCTCAAAGCAAACTAATTGTGTTGGATGCCCAATTAAAGACAAACTAAACGGGTCTGATTTCAGAAGGTGTGGAAACACATAATGGTAAGACATCTTGGTTTAGACTCCCAAAATCAGTCTTATCCTCTGAAAATCTTATTACAGATTTTTATAAGCCTTTGGCTGTAAGGACTGAAGAAACTTTCACTGTAAAACGGATTCTCATGACACAGTGAGAATCTATGTGAAACCTCATGTTGCCTGTCTTTGGTTTAAGAAATAAATGAGTTAATCATGAAAGCACATATCTGGGGAGTTTCAAACTATAGAATCATGCAGGCTTTGTACAGCTGAGCACCCATAATCAGTTATAGCACAAAAAGCAGAAAGGTCCTTATTACTTTCCATATAATTTTTTATTTCTCTCCAAATATCAATGTTATATTGACTGTTAATCTGAAAAACCTCATTTAATGTCAGCTTGCTCACAGTTATGAAAATTCAGGTAATGTATTCCTGCTACTAATTGTATTTGAGAAAGTGTTATTAATTTCATATATCAAGTTCGTAGTGGCCATCTGTTCCCTCCGAACTGCTGCGTCTCCCTCCATCTGCCCTGTTTTTCTTCTGCTAATCGGGTGGCAAGGGCTCAGATGATTGGGAAGTTTCACTCTGACTTTTGATTTGTCACTCATCATCAAGCCAGCTGTGCATTTTTAAGCAGACTCTTGCAACGGGTGGTGCTGAATTTAAATCTTACTGTCTGATTTTTTTTTTAAATAGAACTTTTTTATTAAAAAAAAAATAAAAAAGAAGACAGATTGTATTTTCTACTGTGTAAAATGTGCTTTGCTGCCACTAATTTGGCTGCATCTGCACTCTCATGAATAAAGATGAAGGTACATGTCCAGGATATTATTAGGGACTGTGGAGAGCGGGGAAGAATTTCAAGTGTGGAAAGACACCACAAGTTTCTAGTGCTGAGAGCAGTGAGCAAGCACATGTCATGGTTCTGGCTTCAGCTGGCACTGACTGAAGTTAGTGCAGACCCTTGCAAATACAAATAATAGAAAATGTTCATGCTTTAAGTAGAGAAAATTATTAAAGAAAGGTAGAATTTTCTTTAAGTGCTTTTCTCTCCTTTAGTCCCCATGAATCCAGACACAATGAATAAGGGTTACTGGTGATCACTGAAAAACTTTTAGGATCTATCTTTCATATTGCTGTGAAATTCACGTTTTCCCTGTTTTAAGAATGAGGGAATTATCAGATTGTCGCAGGCTTTGAAGTTCTTCTGAACCCCAAATTCCCAGAGTACTCCAAGCACTCCATCCCCAAGGATGGCCTATAGCAGGTGCTGGGAAGAAAAGGGAGAAGAAGATCAGAACCATAGAAAAGATGAACTCCGCATTCAAGAACGTAATTTTATAATTTCTCTTAGTAGGGAGGGGGTCAAAATTCTCAAACATAGCTTCTATCTCCTTTCCAAAATCCACATTGTTTTTAGCTATAATGTTTCTAGATATTTCTGTTATTCATGCAAATGCTCAATTCCTTTTGACTGTTGTTGAAACGATTCAAACCTCAAGTGAAAGATTAAATATTTATGCCTAGCACAGAGAGGGGATATTGCAAGAAATGATTGGCTGAAACTAAAGCAGACAAACTTCAAGCTGTATGACAGGAGGAAATTCCCAGACAATGAGATGTATTAAAGTACGGAATAAAATTGTAAGGGATATTATGAAAGCCTCACCACTTGGCCATTTTGAAACAAGGGCTGACAAAACAGCCTAAAACATGCAGCAGTGGAAGTGAAGTGAACAGGACAGTTTATCAGTCTCCTTCTACATCGAATTTCTATTGTTCTGCAATCTGATTTATGAAACCCAGACAGCACAAGGACATTTGCAAGTGGGATTTTATCATAGTACCTGAAGCATATGATACTGTTTTACAGCTCAGAGGTGAAGTTTGATGGCTTCTCTTTGCAGGGGTTCATGAGAACATTTCCTCTGCTTTGTATTTATGAGAGGTCTGAAAAAAAGATCACATGTGGAATCCTGTTTGCATTAGGCAGAGACAAAAAAGAGGGGCTTGCCAAATGTATCACCTACTCTTTGCAGTGTATTCTCCACACAGAGAGATCCAAGATGTGTACCTTGGATCTTTGGCACAGCTCTGTATAGCAATAGAACCATTTTCTGTACTGAAAAGTATTTCTGTTAAGGCTACTTCTGCATGAAAGTACATGCAGATTTTATGTGTATCTATTCCAATGTTACAAACATCTCTGTTTTGTTTGGTTTTCCCATTTCAGCAGTCCCAGCATTCTGATAAAAATATCTATTTAAAATTGCCATGTTTCTCCCCGGTCTCATCTGCAGCCAAGGAATACCACAAATATTATCTCTTCCTGTTGTGAAAACGTACGTGCAGGCCAACCTGTTCTGAAGTTTTGAGAATCTAATCAAGCACCTCCCTTATCTTGGTAGCATCCAATAGATCAAATGGTCTACCCAGTTTCAATGGGTGGGAGCAGAAGGGGGCAGGAGCAAGAGGAGGACTGTCACAATGTCCCCTGCCTAACAGTATTACCAGGATTTTTACAATCCTGTATGCATCCTTTCATCTCATTTTATTCACAGCAAACATAGTTTTTGTTCATCATTATAATGCATTGTATTCACAGGTCAGGGCATTTGCATGCGCAAGGGACCAGTTCAGCTTGTGGTTGATCATTTCCAGGTAGACTTGATACACTTGTGGGTGTAACCGTGGTAACTGTGCCACTTTTTTTGGAACTTTTCCAAAGACGTGTACCCAAATACTGGATTGGCAGTGTGGAATGAATCTCTAATTAATTTTAAAATAAACTGAGTTACAGTCCAAGATTTGCAAGGTAGCAAAAACTCCTTTCGGATTTCAATTCTTGCCAAAAGGGTCCTGTAAACTAAAACTGAAACTTGACTCGCTTTTATCACTGAACATTTTTATGTTACCAGTGTTTCTTTCTATAAAAAGACATTATTTAGGAAGAAAAATCAGAAGGCAAAGCACAATAAAGCTACCCAGTTTTAGTAAGGTTCATAATGTAACTCCCTTATTTACTTTGCATTTGTCTGTTTGTTCAGCTATACAACATTTTAATGCATCCCATGAAGAGAAGCATTCCAATGTTGATACAAAATCATGGAAAAAAGTCACATCGTGTTGTTGTTTCCTGGCTCCTCTGCAATATGAGGTCTAACTTGCTCTTATTGAATTTCTTGAGTTGCAAATGTGTCTTTTTTAAGGTCTTACATGTGCTTGCTTTTGTGAAGGGAACTCCATAATTGCCATTATTAATAGCAGTGACAAAATATTTACCTGGCATCATTACTTTGACTACAGTCCACATGTGTAATCTCATTCTTCTGTTTATCAGGTAAACAACCCTGAGACAATTAGTGCCATAACAAGTAAAAAGCTGGAGGAAGATCAATATCTACTGTAACAGCTCCCAGCTCATTACACTTCAGCACAGCTATACCTTGTTGTGTGAAAGGAGTCCATCTGTCTTTCCAGAAATCCAGTTAGAAGTCACAAATGCAATGATTACACAACATATTAATACAACTACTGACATGCAAAAGTAGGTAGAAGCAGCAGATGAAAAACATTGGGTAACGTTTTTAATAAAATTAGCCCTCATAGAGAACACTGACTCATATCTTGTGGAAATTTTCAAAACAGGGAAGATGCACAGCAGAAAGACCCACATATAAACCTGTCACAGAAAAGGTAGTTCTGTTTTTCATACGTGACCTGGAATCCAAAAGGGAAGGGGTTGCAGTACTCATCAAGGCATGTCTCAAGGTGATTTGAACGTAGATGGTGCCCAGGAAAAGAAGGTTCAATAAAACCAATATATTTACTTTATTTCCAGGTCACCTACCAAGCTCAGAACTGGTGTAGTTGCCCTAAATATTCTAAGTGGCACAATGTTCTAGACAAGATGAGGCCACTACATCACTGGTCTGTCCTGAGGAGTCTCTCTTACAACAAAAGAGGCATGCCAATGTGCAGTGATGTTCTGCTGTCTTGGGGGCACTGAGAAACACCCAGTGCAACAGGATTCAGAGCTTTCACCAGGAAAAAAATACTACCTCCCTGAATTAACTAAACACTTTCAGTTCATCTGTGACTTTTCTTTGTTTTTATCTGTGATTTGTCATTGTTGAATCCCTGAAGAAGGTGATCAAATGGGGCTGGAGACCAGATAAAAGCAAGACATACCCTAACCCTTTCATAGTCACAAGGATGAGAGTCAGAATCTTAAAGGAATGTGTCTAAATTCATTGATGTCAATGAATATTAAATGTCTAAATACCCTTAAATAGCCAGTTTCAAAGGACTAGCCTAGAGGTCATTTGTCTGTAAAGAATATGTTTGCCACAGGAATAAGCTGATACATCCTCTAAGAGGACTTGATTAATCCGATCCCATGCTTCCCAAAGGAGCTCAGCATTACTTTCCTTTCCAGTATTTATGGCTGAGGACAACTAACAAATCTGGCACCATCAATAATGTGGCATAAAACCTCCAAAATTCCTATGTAGAAGAAATCCAGGCTAGCAATGGCTCTCACTTCTTTCTTGCCCATATATGGCCCATAGATTACCATAGACTGTTATAAAAACACACTGTAGGACAGTGAGCCTGAGAGATAACCCAATCAAGGCAAGAGACCTGTGTAATTAATGACTGACCAGAGCTGTTAGTGGCCAGGACAGTCAGATTCCCCTTCTTGAAATCCACCTGTGGGAAAGAGAATGAGCAATGGCTGCAGAGACAAGACAGAAGTGTACAAAGCCTTTATATAAACTTCTTTCCCCCTATTTTACAAGACAATCATTCCAGGGGAAGAGTTCTTCATTTTCCAGACAGGAACAATGAAGTACAGTATATGCTGGGTTAAATTACAGACCAAAGTAATTGTACGGTTTTTGTAATGCCAAAAATTGGAATAGAAGTTGGGCTCTGGCCATGTACATACCAGCACAGTAATTTCTTTTCCAAATCTAGTCCTATGCCTTTTCAAATCAATTGCTAAGCTACTAGATCAGATAATTGATGACTAACAATAAAATATGTTTCTCTCTTCTGATTTCTTTCCTATCCTTGTGACCAGTGGGAAAAAAAAAAGTTATGCTATGTTTTGGGAATTTATATGTACATTTGTCAATAAGAGCAGACTTAAGTAAAAAGTCATGTCCCCAAGCTAAAATACCACTATCCCCTCTCTGCATGGGTAATGGAACAGATTCACCTTCACCATAACATTGGACTGAATTACATGTTATAGTCCTTGACATGCTTTGACGTGACTAATGTGACCCAGCTGGTCTCTGCAGCAGAAAAATGTGAACATAGAATGTGTGTTTTATGAGACGCACATATAAGTTGACAACAAAAAGTACCCATAGTTTTGTTTGTGTGATTCATCCAAAAATAAAAATAAGAAGATAGAAATCCATGAACTTACAAAGCTCTGCAAATACACAAGCTGTCATATTTCAGTATTTACAAGTATTGAAAGGTAGTGGGTAACGGCGTGTTTGTAGACAGTGGGTTTCCAAGTGTACGTGTGTGAACTGTTCCCTCTGTCGTTTAGAGGATGACCATATAGCCAGCTTTTTTTTTAACTGCAGTGTTTAAGCAGGAACCATATGATACTATGTTTTATTTAAAATTGGGCTTGTACCACTGAGGCTGGAAACTTGTATCTTTAGAACAATTTCATATTGCACAGTGCCACCATATGTTGCCTACTTTAGTGTTTTTAAAGAGATTGCTTACTGCCTAAAGGTAGCATGTCTCAAATTTACAAATCACATATTGCTTGAGGGCACAAGTGAAACCATTGATTTAAGAGAATGCAATATGCTTAGTTTAAAGGTGTTAACTCTACCATCTTCCAGCTTTCCTTACATTGAAATATATATTAATATGGGGCCAGGAAAATTAAAAGGTTGGGACTACAGGTTCTGTAATTGTGTTTCAATCTTTAAGGGAAAGAAGAAACTGGTTGATTAGGTAGACAGACACATTTAGCATAAAGTGTTCTTGGAAGCTCTTGAAATGAACACCCTGAATTATGAAGCTGGCCTTTTACATTTCTCATCATTAGTGTAAATGGAAAAGTAGCCACCAGTGTCTTGCAACTAATTTAGCAGATGGACTTGTTCTAAGATTTTCTCTGAATTACCTTGTGCATATTTTAAAGGGGAAACTTGTCATTTATTTATATATTTTAATATTTAACTTCCTTTAAAAATTTGGATTGCTCAAAGTAATTTAATATATTTCTATTCAGTGTTTGCCTTCAGATAGCTGCTGCAAATTTGAAGACAGAAAAGTCCTAATCCCTCCAGAGGTAAAATTATTACCCTATTCTCTACTGCTTTATCTATTCTAAATTAAAACATTTTAAGTGATGAAACTTTGACTATTTTCCTTAAATATATACCATACCAAAATAATTCTCTCTGGCTTCATAGCCTAAGGGTGATAAGCAGCTCTTACAACATTATCATTATTATTTTATTTTGCTGTATTTCTATTAATGTACCTGATGGCAACTGATGCCAAAAAAACCCCCAAATATTGTAGCCCCATTGTAGTGCAGTGACCCATGACAAAAATGAGTCTGTCTCCAAGAGCTCACTGTGTAGCCCTCGGGCATAAATACACAGGTGGACGAAAAAGCAAACAAACAGTACAGAGTGCTGAAGGAACACAGAAAGTATTTGCACTCAAGGGTTCAGACACAGAGGGAATCTTGCTTTCTTACTGCTTGTAAGGAGGGAGATTGGGTGAAAACCAGCCTTGCCCTCGGTTTCCAGCATCACCTGTGCAGATCTGGAGCACCAATCCTGTCCACCACAGTGTGAGCAGCATGCAACCTTGGAGAGTTTGGGCTATCACAGAATGAAATGCCAGAATACTGTGGAACCAGGGGGTAAGTGCCAATTTTCTACATTTAATGGGGAAAAACACGTAGAAAAAGCTCAGACATGCTTCCTAAAGAAGTCAAGGTCTGATGCTGTTGCTACTGTGGCCTAATGGAAATAAGGGTGCTCTGCAAGAAGGGCTCAGGGCAAGGGTCAGTGTTGGCAAGTTGTCTTTTCGTCCCTCTTATTGCCTCACTGTTAAATGGAATGCTGGTAAATATGTCAAAAATGAACACAGAAACAGAGCCTGAATAGGTCATGTAATTATATGTCCTGGTTTCTGCAGTGTTTCATTGTGGCTAAGAGATTGGAATGTGATGTTTCAGAAATAACCTTTATTTTTTGCATTAATCCTGTCCATGTTTCATGTATTTCTCGCTTTCTTAATAAATTTGATAATAAAGGCATTTTTAAGCCCTTTGGTGACAGGTTCCAGATAGAGTATATTTTTTGGGAAGTGCTGACACCGGCTGCTGGGACTCACACCAGCAAGTCAGGTAATTCTTTACAGGAACCGGCTGTGGCGTATGCTGAACAGAGCCTCCAGTTTCCAAAGCAAGCATTCAGTCTATGCAGCTCACAAGTCACCCCCATTAGTAAGGACCAGCACTGGCAGCCTCTTTACAATGCTCACACATCGCTCAGCCGCCTTCAAAAATACCGCTGGGGCTTAATTTACTTAATATTAGTATACATGTTAACTTAATACCTTTCTTTCTTTAAAAAAAAAGAGGACAGTTTGCAGGACGCTTTCCTGTCAGGTAATAGCTCTCTGGATTAATTTAGAGAGCCCTTTCCTGTCAGAGCAGGCGGCAGCCCCCCGCCACGGCCGGAGATTAGGTGCCCCCCAAGGCTGAGCCGAGCCGGTTGGCGCCTTTATGCAGGCGACCTTTGTGTGGCCCATGCTGTGGCTGCCGGTTTGAAGCTTGTGAGGAGGAGATTAGGCTGTCCCCAGCCGGCCAGCCGGCGCTGGGTGTGGCTCGTTCCCCTTTTGGCGAGCAGATGGTGGCAGCCCAACAGGTGCACCCCGGTGGCGCAGCGGGCCCGGCGCATCTGCTCGCCGGGCGAGGGGGAGGCTGAGCCCCAGCCCCACACCAGCTGCACTGCACAGGGCAGGGCACAGGCAAGGTGCTGAGAGATGAAGGCTGGTGACCTTCAACTATTAACCTTTTTACATTACACTCTGGAAAGGGATGGCATGGTAAGAATGCTTTGATCTGAATGTTATGGGATGAAAAATGACCAGAGACTAGGAGGTGATTGATTAGAGGGTGTAGGAAGCGGTGGGCAGCTTCATTTTAGGCTCTCCAGCAAGGGGCAGGGTCTCTTAGCCACTAAAACCAACCATCTCCTCCTTTGCAGCAGTTGTTTCTCAGGGCATCAATGAATGGAGACTGCCCTGGCTCTGCATTATTTTGGTTTTCTACTCAGAACCAGAAGTAGAGCAATCAGACTGGGATTTTTGAAGCCCTTCATGCTCAGTCTCCATGCTCTTTCCAGCAAAAAAACCTGACCTCCTTTTTGCCAAGAACACAGTCCCTGCACTTGGGGCAACATCATATATTAATCTGTTAGTTTACTTAGAAGCAGTACTGGAATGAGTGGACTCAAAATGAAAATAATACTCCATTTCTAAGAAAGATTGTCTTAGCTTTTAAAGCTTATGCTCTGTATTACCTTCTCACTTTATACATGTCTGTATTCAACCCTTTCCTTCCCAGCTTGACCAGATCCATACTCTGCTGCCTCACACTTGCTTTAGTCCAGCCCTAGAGCACCTCAGCTATCACCGTTGTGCAAACAAGCAGCTCTCCAGCTGATCTTCTTGGCTCAGATTTAGACTTTTTAGCTATTCTCACTTTAACTTTTCTCTCTTCCTGTTTCCCCTTTTGCTCTGCTTTTGGTCTGACTTGAGGTCAGGTCTGCGCTTCCCCCAGGGCCCTTTAATTCTGCTGATGTTCTGGGTCCCTTGCAAGGTCTTCGCAAACCTGGCAGTTTCTGCTAGACTAACAGCTGTCTCCATCTCTTGTAGCTCTGGGGCTTTCCAGGGTCAGAAGCACATCATGAAGCAATGAATTTCATGACTCTCATGTGGAAAAAATATTGGCTCATATAAGCTTAGATGTAGCCTTCTGGTCCAGAGGATACAAGACAACCTGACGGAGTCCCACAAAAAGAAGCTGCTGAAATGCAGTCAAAGATAAGAAAGTGTACTGGGTGCATTTGAGGTGGGGTAAAAGGGTGGGCTATTGCTCTACACACTCATGTTTTCAGAAATTCTTAATGGCTGGGCTGAGCTGCAAGCAGTTGCTTCTTTCTGTTGGTCAGCCTCAGTTCCTCCTATGGCTGGAGAAGGGAGACGCAGATGCAGCGAGAAGTGTTTCCATCAAAGCAAAAATTGAACTACATAATGTCTGGAAAGATGAGTGGTGGCGTCCAGACTTGTCTGGGTGCCTATTTGGGGAACTGGAGAACAGCTCTAGTTGCAGTTACATGAATCCTGAGTGTCCTTTAGAGGGTTCATTTGGAAGACAATATAACTAATATTAAGCAGATTGCAGTCACACACCAGAATTGCCAGGAGAGGGTACAACAGCCTTCCAAAGAGGAAATTCTTTGGTAGAAGAAGGAGCTGGCTATAGTGATGGGGAAATAACTTCATTAAGTGAAACCAACCTGAAGGAATGGTAGACAACAGGTTACTGGATCTATAATTATAGTAAATTCTTACGTTTATAGGTCTCAATTCTTTAAACTCCATTATTCCTTTTATATCTTTGCAAGGTATTGGTAGTTGCTCTGCACTTAAAGGTATCAAAAAGCACTTTATTTTGGAAGAGGAAAGGCTTCTCCTCCAATGTATTTTCTTCAAACACCTTTACTCCTAATTTCAAATGATTATTCAGAAGATTAGTGTTGTGGAAAAAATAGTGTAAAATTTTAAAATAAATTCTTACTGCAAACATAGCTAAATTCATACATAGACATTTTCAACAGAACTACTCATGTATAATTTTTGTGATTTTCTCCAGCAGGTAATAAATACTTCAGCCATCACAAATACCTATACAATATTGACCCCATGTCTCTGAGGATTTCACAAGCTCTAAGAATAAACCCTTCTGAAGATGGTCTCCATCTAAATGGTTTTTAACCACTACAAAACAGGCTTAAAAAGTGACAACAAACCAGTAGATTATTTTACAAAATAATTAACATAGTTATAGGGCAGAGATCATTCCACACCAAACTCAACAACTTGTAAATAATATCCATAAATCCTTAATACACTTGTGTATGACATTATCATTTTCAAGTCTGCTTAATTCTCTCACATCCTTTTCTCTAAGCTCTATAAAGAGTTAGGCTTACTACATGATAGAAAAGCCTTTTCAGACCATGGCAAGCTTTTCTCCCCAGATTAAAGCCTATACTGTCTTTGCTGGTAGGGATGCTCCTATTGCAAACTCTGAGAGAGTCCTGGAAAGCTGACAATGCTGTTTCCCTTTACAGGGTTGTGGAACTAGCTCAGAAGGGGTTAAGTGGCTGGAGACCAGCTGGGCTCTGTTAATCTGCAGGGACCAGCTGCTTTGTATAAAAAGGAAGACAAGAAACAGAGTGGCTAGTGCTGAGGGAAAGCTGAGGGTATTGAATTGCTAAATTTGGGAAAGGGGGAGTGAGCACTTGTGCATCAGCCTTTTGGTGCGCTGGAAAAGGAAGAAGAGGTCTGTAGGTATTTTGGTTTTCCTAAGGAACTGCTATTGCTGGTGCTGATTGGCAGCCCACCCAGGATACTGGTTTTAAATTCTTAGGCACTCCTGAAAAGGTGGCCCTGTTGGTAACTGACCAAGCTAGGATTGATAAATCCCAAACTGTCTCTGATTTCAATTTAATGCTTTTCAAAATATATTTTAAAAAAAGAGCAGTGGAAGCTTTTGGTATCTTCTGGAGTCCTGAAGTTAGGAGCCAGTGCCCTCTATTTTGGCTGCACCAGCAAGTGGTCTGATAAATACATCTTCTATTTCTCAAATGTGACAAAGGCTTTCATCTGCTCCAATGTGCATTGATTGTACTTGTCTATATCACAAGACTTCACCTCCTGTAACACTTGTCTGTGACAAATAGGCTGCAGAAGGGAAATCTTTCAATAGTTTCTACTGCTTTTCTTTAAATATTAACTCTGAGAGACTTTAGTGTTTATTTTACTGAAGCTGCTTTGAATGAAAAAACTCTTTAAGCAGAAGTTGAATTGCATAATACAAAGCTATTAAACTATATTTAGTGATTCCATTAGAAATCTGCTGTTGAGCAAGGAAGAGCATATGGAGAGAAGTTGGTGAAAACCTGATTAAACATTTATATGGGACATATTTTGATTTAACTTGCATAAATAATTCATTTTTGGGGGCTTTTTTTGTTTGTTTTTGTTTTGTTTTCTTTCCTTCAAAGCCACCCTTTTCTACACCTGCTCTGCTAAAAATAATACTACTGTATCTGTGCTGAAACAGTAGCAGGAGTGAGTGGGTACCTCATACACACCCATCTGCACTGGAAGCTATTCTCTCTAGCAGGTTTGATAGGCCTGTACCCTTTTGAGAAACAAAGAACTTTATTTCTATAAAATCTGCAGTAGTTTTCTTTTGTTCTTACAAATAATAAGGTAGTGATGTTCCAAGGACAGTAATTATTATGCAGAAGTTAAGTTGTGCTAGGAGTCCAGATCAATAGGAGAATTTCCCCAAAGCTAATGGGAATTACAGCTCACATATCAGATGACTGATCTATTTTCTAAACTCTGTAATAGTTTTAAAGGGAGATTCATTTCTGAACTTTACCAATGTCTGGGTTTGATATTCTAGTGCAGACTCAGTTTTTGTACTCGGTTGGGATTCAGAGTTCGATTTGCAATAACAATAAAGGCCTTTTATGACTTCTTGATATTAATAATGTGGTATAAAGTGGGTCTAAATCCTGCTTTAAGGCCCCCTCTTGCCACTAAATATATGAGGGAATTCAAGCTTTTTCTTTAAGAGTTGATCTGAGTGAACATTCAGATGTCCCAAAGCATGGATTTTTCTGTGAATCTCCTGAGAACAAGGTGTTTCACAAAAACTGTATCTCTTTTCCCTCCCACTGGGTTTCAGAGTTCAAACACTGGCAATTTCCAGTGCCATCTTTTCTTGTCTCCTTGTTACAAGTACGATTTCATTACCTGCAGAACAACCAGTCCCTATTTTCCAGCACCAGCATTGTCCCAAGATCTTTTCTCTGACTGCCATGACTCATTACAGCAATGTGCTGCTCTTTCATGGTGGCCCAGCAGATCGCAGAAACATGGGGCTCTGGATCATTACCAGGGAACAGAGTCACTTTGGGGTCATTATCAGAGAAAAATATTACCTTTTTTCGATACAAGGGGCATATTCTCTCCAGCTCTGTGTGGCTGCTGTTGTCTTCAGAATCCCATCTAACTTCTGCAACCCAGTGGTTCCAGCTGACGTGTTTCAGCAGGGATTTAAATTATGAAATTTTTTTGGAAAGAAGCAGCTAACATCTTTTGAAACAGAAATATTATCTCCTGGGTGGAACATACTCTGTTGAGTACTGAAGGGCCTTATGAAGCTACTCAGATAAAAGCTTCTGATAGTGTGTGTTTGGTGAGGTATTAATCATAATGTGGTGAAGCAAAAATCCACCCCAAACTCAGAGAGGCTGTGCAGAGTAATTCCTCTAGTATTTTGGCCAGTCTGTGGACGATTGCTTTTGGCTTCTATGAAAGCAGACTGTCTGCTAGACTGCAAAAGTGAGCTCTAGTGAAAAATAATACTCTGGGACTGTGGCTTTGAGAGTGGTATCTCATTCCTGCACTTCTCAGCGTGGTGAGAAGTTTCGTACTGCAGAGCTGTGCCTGAGCAGCCCTTGCAGCACAGGGTGAGTGCACAGGTAGCCAGGGTCATGTGCACCAAGAGCTGCCAATGCTGCAGTAGCAGCGAGCATGTGGGGGAAGCTATGTTGGTTTCTGAATTTCATTAAAAATCTGAGATGTCTATGCACACAGCCTTATTCACAGTTTTTTCTGTATTGTGATTTTAGGATATAACAAGGTGTTAACAAGAAAAACATGTTTTCATTAAAGCTGTATACAAAATGTATCTTTGCCCTGAGCCCTTCTGTGTGTTTATTTTTCTGAAACAGTCTGTTACTTAAAGAAACAAACAAAAACTGAAGCAGGGAAAGAAACTTTTTTCTTTCTGAGTGAAGGTCCATTTTCCACCACCCCTTTTATTTCCAGACATTGAGAGTTGTGAGCTGCTGGGTGGGCTGTCCTGGCCCAGGTGAGGGCCACACCTCACCTGTTGAACTTACTTAGTTAAGCTGTTGTAAACATTTACTCTGTTTTCTTTCTCGAAGTGAAAACACTGTAAAAGTAATGGCTGCCATAAAGACTGCATTAAACACTTTCTAAAAGGTTACAGTTTGCAGCTGTGAGGTCACTGCCCTCTGATTACACTGCAGCACTGCCTTTCCCTCTGCACTCTGCAGAGCCTGGGAAAGCATTGCCCTGCCTTCCATGCCGGAGGCGTTTGTCCTTCAGGGTGTTGAGCATTTCCTGGGGGTTAGGATGGGGACGAGAACCAGGTTGTGGAGGCCTGTTGGCAATCTGCTCCCACCTGCTGTGTGTTGTGGGTTTGTCCATATATCCCATCGGTGCCTGTCTGTGAGCTGAGGGTAGCAGCAGTGGGGGGAATCTCGCTGATAGGGGTGGGTAGAGATACAAGAGAAGAGAGCAGATGAGGTGAGGAGATGACATAAAAAATTACAGAAACTGGAACTCCCATAGGAGACCAAGACAAAGAGTGTTCTCCTAATTTGTGGTGGGCAGAGCAGGGGATGAAAACTGGAAGCTTCAGTAACTTTGATAATTTTGATTAAAAGAGGTGTGGGCAACACGTACAGACCTAGGTAAGGAAAACTTTCACTGGTCCAAGCTGGAGTTCATAAAGAGTCATCTAAACATGTGCCAATAAGAAATGACTGGTTATGAGCAAGCCCTTAACCCCACTTCCCTCAAGTCTCACTTGTCTGCTTTGCTTCTCTGCCTCCCTCCTCATCTGCACAGGTAATGCTGTAACAAAACCAGGCTCCTGATTCAGGTCTTTTGGAACTTGAAGCAGGAGCAGTGGGCTTGTGGAAAGAGAGGAATAAGCTTGGACCTGAGAGCGTGCTGTTTGTTGCTCTTCATATTTGTATGTTCTGTACTTACAACTATACACATTCACTTTTATGATGTGACAGAAGATAAAATAGCCTGTTTTGTCCCATATTCCCAAAGCATTAAGGATCCTTCTGACATAAATGCTGTGCTCAGTCTGCTACAAGAAGGATTTTTTTTTTTTTTTAAGTAGGGATATCAGATTTAGGCAGAATTTCCATTTTGTCCTTAGCCTTAGAGTTGTTTTGCACGGTGGCATTCCTCACATTTTAGAATCAGGCTGCTAAAATCATGCTAGGTTTTAAAAAATAAACAAACCTCAATTCTGTCTTACTAAAGCATGTGGATTGACTAGAGAAAACAAACAGGTAGTCTGGGGCAAATCCATAGGTAGGTGTGTTGTCAGGTCAGATCCAGTGGAGCTATGATCGCACTGAGGAGCCTGCATATCACTTGGGTAGCACAGGTGGAGCTGTGTGCTTCTCAAATTCAATGGGCCTGTAAATTCACATTCCAACAAGGTAAAGTCCAGACCATCAGCAATAAGGGACATAAGAGACAGCCACATGCTGGGATCAGTCTGTTGAGGGCTGGAGATATTGAATTGGTTCTCTAAGTTAACAACCCCTCGTGTTTGTTCCTGATCACTTATCCCTCTACCTTCCAGTTGTCATGCTTTTTTTTCTCCCATACCATAGACTTGGAGCTAGGGATATGTAAAGACCTTTGGGCCAGTGTAGGCACTGTGGAACTGAATGGAATTGGGGGAGTAGCACTCTCCATCCCAGCCATGAAATGCACCCTGGAAGGAATTTTATACTTGAATTAATTTAAATTCAAATTCAAAAAAGAAATTAATTTAGCACTCACATTTTTGCCTACACTACCAGTTTGGGGAGAGAAAGAAAAGGAATACTTGTTGGCAAGTAACTATTGTAGCTGGGCACATGAAAAGCAGTTTTATTCCACACTTAGTTTAGCTGGCAACTGTCCTTGTCATCTGCTTGGAAGGTGCTTAATGAACACAAGGAAAAGAGCAGCCCCTTGTACCTGCTGCTACAAAGAAATGCAGAACTGAAGGGTACATTACTGCTCTGAAATATGTGGGGTGAAGCTGCATAAAATTTAGACCAGT
Organism: Chaetops frenatus; assembly: GCA_013400775.1. Classification (NCBI taxonomy): domain Eukaryota; kingdom Metazoa; phylum Chordata; class Aves; order Passeriformes; family Picathartidae; genus Chaetops; species Chaetops frenatus. The sequence continues at coordinate 168,292 of VZTR01006234.1, read as the reverse complement.
CAATGTGCATGATGTTCTGTGCACTTGAGGACACATCATGCTACATTGCTACTTTGTGCTTATTTCTTCAAATCCATTAGTGCTGCACTTTCTTGGAATGTTTTATTCAAGAATTGAGGGAATAGTTTCCCTCTGCTTTGTATTTATTACTTAACCTTTATATTCAGAACCTTTATTGCTTAGCCTGAGGAAACTAGATTGGTTATACCTTGTACAAGTCAGTAGCCACAATGTGGGAGGCACAAAGCTGTCGTCAGTCTGTCTGTCTGCACAGGGCTGTAGCACTTTTAAGGCTCTCAGACCTTTCTCCCCTGTGCCACCTTGGAAAGGAGGTGTGTGGTGATGCTACTGTGACTTCTCCCAGCATCAGAAACAGCAGAATGACTTAGCTTTGCCCAGGACAACTGAAGAAGAGTTTTAGCCTTTGGCTTTTCATCCCCCAATTGGGTGTTTGTAAGTAAGTCTTTACAGAGAAATTATTGGTGCTGTTTGAGCCCATATACGTCCTTACTACTATTGATAAGGCTGCAGATGTCTTTTTGTATCTGACAGTAATCATTCAGATACCAGGAGAAGGGTCTGCTCTTGCCGGCATCTGTTAAATCTCCATCCACCATGATGTCAGCAGAAGCTGCTTTAGACTGGCAGGAGCAGACTTTACACCTAGGTGAGCTTACGTGTGCCCAAGGGATCTGTTGCCCTTCTCTTACCATGCTCCATTTTGTGGTGCACAAATGGTGTCAGGCAGAGAGTGGGAGAAGCAGGTCATGGTCATGGTTTGAATGAATGAACCCTGAGCACTGTCAGCTAGTGCTGGCTCTGGGAAATGCTGGCAGCCAGTACATTGTGCAGCAACATGGAATTTGTCATCAGCTCTGTGTGTGGAATGTCCCACACAGGAGCACCTATTTCAGAGGGATGGAAAGGCAGTGTGGCCTGTGCTCCTTGAAACATTAGATAGAAGGAAAAGCTCATGTAAATCTTTACAACAAATGAGAGGCTGCATTTTCTTCTGCAGCATATTTTATGTCTGGAGGATACTTCCACCTAGGAATGTAGTTACTCTTGCCTAATATCAGCCAAGTAAAATGACATTGTTGGATATGTGGCTACCTGATCTGTCTCCTACTTATACTCTTTCCATAGAGGTTGGAGAGACACAGACACCTCCAGCAGCAACTGATTCCTTAAAATGGAGTAGACCTTGGAAGATGCCTGAAAGAGGGCCCATTCGATGGACTTGAGTGGATGGGCAATGCTTTGGTCTGAGGCAAGTTCTTAGAGCTTATCTCATTAAAAGATACATCCAGTGCAGCTATAATCTCTTCTCCTGGTTTACTTATTTACCACTTTTTTTTTTAGAATATTTTGGAAAAAAAACTCTGGAAAAAAAGGCATGGAAAATGTTGAGAGTGAGACCATAGAGGCTGGACAGGAGGTTCTGTGGATAAACACTCAATAAGTCCCATGCTCATACAAGTATCTCTTCTGAGCTTGGCCTGTCGGCATCTCTTCATGTTATTCCAAACAATGCTGTCTGTTTTGAGCTGGCTGGGAAGGATTCATCATCCATGAGACTTTTTTTTAATCTGAATGTCTGAAAGTGGACACCTTCATATATCCCCTCTTACAATACACCTTGTTTGTATGAAATGTCTGCAGTTTGTATTGCAAGGGCTGGACATTTCAAACCAACTTTTTTTAACAGAATTTTTTTTTTTTTCAATAGATTTTTCATGAGATTCTCCCACTTTCTAGAATTCAAAATAAAACAAATCCCTACTGTGGGCTGTTTTTCCCCGTTGTCTTCGGCAATCTTTCAGTCATTAGATAGAAAACTAATGACAAATAGCATTCAATAAATGTCTAAAAAGAAAGCATTTTATTGTTCTCTTCTTCAAGTATAACCAACATTTCTTTGTACTCAGCTAAATAAATTACGTTTGTTGCAGGAGTCATTACAGGGGCAATTTCCGCACACTGCTTGTTACAAATAGACTAACCCGATGCCTACAATTAGAATAAATCAAGCCAGCTGAGAAGGTTCAAATACATGACACAAACTTGACTAAATAGCAACATGACATAAAGGGATGCTGTAATGCCTCCATGATAATAGCATGCAAAATGTAAAAGACCGCTTTTCTGTATGCTGCCATATGTCCACTGCAGTTTGTGGACATATGGACGTAGGACTCTCTCATGTGTAATGTATATCACACAGACAAAAATAAAACAGGAGTAAAGGGCTGATATGATGAACACTGTTTAGAGGACAAATTAAAATGTTTGTTGTGGCAAAAACATGGGTGTACTAATTAATAGCTCTAGATTGCTTACCGGCACTGGCTGCTACAGCCACAGGTTTTTGATAGGTTTCAATAAAGACAAAGCTGTATAAAACTAAGTCTCTGAATACAAATGTAACTGCTTGGATAAGGTCTCCTTTCTGGGGAGACACATTGCTCGATCTTTCAAATTGCAGTTTACAGTATAAATTAATGTATTTGCAAATTTACTTATACCGATAGTGTATTTATTGCTTTCTATTGTTGCTCACTGGATGCAAAAGTGGTGTTTGAAACAAGCAAGGAATAAGAAAGCTCACAAGAAGTTTTCATATTGATGAAAACATTTGGAACATAAAGTTTAGTTCTTAGCCAACAAGAAAGTGATAATGTACATCAAGTGATACGTGCATATTGTGCTTTCATTCCTCTCAAATACAGAAGCTGCCTGTTAAGTATTTTCTTGCCAGCAATCAAAATGGTATAAGCTTAAACCTTGTCTCTTTGAGAATCTGGGGAGCTGGTCTAAATCAAAATGGATGCCCTCTTCACTAAATAAAGCCAGCTATTTGCACACTCTTGTTAATAGCTACAAGCTAAAGAAAAGAGTAAGACTACCAGGCACCTAGAATGAATGGCAAACAGAATTACAGGTTAAAAATTAATAGTATGTTATTTCACTGTACTATTTTAATGGTTAATTTAAATTTTTTCCTTTGGTTTTGCAAGCAGAGCTGGAAAAGCACATCAAGTTGTGGAAAGACAAAAGGATTTTTATGGCAGATAGAAGCTGTACCCTGAATATTAAGACCATGAGTGAGATCAGCAGCTAATGTGCACATAGCTACTTGCATCCATAGGAGAGACACCAATTTCTCCCCCAGAGAGATTAATCTCCTCATACATGAGTCATTCAAGCATGAAGAAATATTCTTTGGACATGGTGCACCAAATGGAAGCCCATACATCAGACAATGATGGTGTATTATATTGAGACGTTTATAGGACTGGGACATGCCAGCTGGAATGTGCAGCTTTAAGGGAATAAAAAAAAAAATATTGCTTTTTAAGGTGGACCTGCAGAGAAAATCAAGCAGCCAACACTATAAATGGGTGTACATTCACCTTTCCCTTCAAATGTGTTTCCAGTATAAGGGGAGTCCCTTCTGATGGAAAATGTTTACTCACATTTTTATCTTGGCATTTTTCAGCTACGTTTCCCAGTCTTCATGACAAAATGATAGGATTCTTGCCCCTTATTAGAGCTGTACTCTTGCCTGGCCTCACATCCATGCTATAACTCAGCTTCTTTCTGAGTTAAAGCCATACTAGTTTGATACAGCCTGCAAGGACCCTGAACAATGGCAATCTGCGGTTTCCTGAATAAATTTTCATGTGTTGGTTACAAAGTGTTCAGAAACATGAATTGTTAGCTTTTGAACTGGAGATAGCAAGGTAAATGTGAGTTTTTCTGCCATTACTAAGGAAGACTTTTGGTCAGTGTTTGGCTGAGCAAACACTGCTGGGCTCCCTGCAATGCAAAGCCTGTCTTACTTCTGTCAAGCAACATAAACCTATGTGTTCACTATTGAAACACAATTGACTCATAAATCTTCACCTACAAGTCAGTATAGGCAAATACTACTCAGTGGCCATGTTTTTTTATCTGAGAAAATTCCCATCTGCAAAATCTTCCCTGGATTGACAGCCCAGGAAAGGAAAAGCACTGGTTAAAGCAGGCACTCTCAAACGAATAGGAGCACTTCAAATGCAATTTCTATTTTTGCCAGTAAGTATATAGATGTACTAAGTAAATTGCTATTAATTATTCTGTATATAATTAACTTTCTCTGCTCTTAGGCAGCACTCTTCCTTAGTCAGACACACACAAGTCCTGGTAAGTCTACTGATGTATTTCACAAAATATGATACTCAAAGGCTTTCCCAAACTGATAGAGGACAAATGTCCTTGGATTTTGGCTCCATCATCAAGGAGTTCACTCCCAAGAAGAGGCAGGCAAGTGGCTGTGTGCATACCAATCTAAGACAGCCCTGAGGGGAACTCAGACTCTCAGGCAACCCCAGAAATACACCTGCAATGTGGACTGGGAGAATAGAGCTGTGGGATTGCTGCAGTAAATATTTCACGTTTGGAAGAACATAGTAGAAATATCTGATATTGTTCATATGGTTCAACCCTTTTTTTAGAGTTCAAAGTGCATCATGATGATGCTCTTAGCCATATGTTTTAGTTTCAGGTAGTCCTGTGAGGAGCAGGGAGTTGGATTTGATGATCCTCATGGGTCCCTTCCAACTTGAGATATTCTGTGTTTCAGCAACTGGAAGGGGCAGACATGAGAAAATGCACTTTTCTATTCCTAGTTTCTGCCATTCACTTGTGGCCACTTTAATTATTCCTGCTTCTACTTGTCCCAGACTAGTTTGTGATTATTTTAATTTCAGCATGCTTCTCCTGCACAACAGAGATGGATGGTAGAGCCTGCTCATAGGAAATATCTTTCAGACCATATTTGTTCTTGCTTTTGGGATAAGGATTTTCCTAGGGCAACTTCTCTGTCTTCTCTGGCTTAGATTTTTAATTCTGACTTTACAAGAGAGACAGATCTCCCTTCGCTGCACTTGTATCTCTTTGTAATGAGTGCCAGCAGAGCCCTCAGGATAAAATACAGCAGCTGAGGTGTTACCTGTGCTCACTCATGGCTCTGTCAGCTCCCTGCAGCCCAGCTTCCAGTGTGATTTCTGCCTGAAGGTGTAGCATGAAATGGGCATCCACTAATCCTGCACACAGCATGAATGACTGCTCTCCCCACTCCCAGACTCTGCCAGAGTGGGAAGCAAAACAAAAACAGATAAGCCCTCCAAAAAGTTTAATTTTAATTAAAACAAAAAAACTCCTCACAATCACAAAATATTGGTCAAACTTTGCCAGGTCTGTGTCCTTTTCACTTCCCGTCATCCTCTCTCTTACAGACTTGTACTTCCATTAAATAGAAAAACAAAACAGTTTCAGGTTTTTACAGACTATCTGCCCTCTTCAAGGTTTGAGCTTGTGGGTGTTTACCTTGCAAAGTATCATCTTTTCATGTCATAAATATTTCTACTGGTAGATAGTGCCTATCAGGCAAGCTTCCTGCTTGGGATTTTAACTCTACTTCATTTCCCTGGCAGGAAATCTGGATTCTAAGAATGTTTCAAAGTGTACTTTAATGGATGGTTGTGAAACACTTTCAATTTTAAATTCCACTTACCTATATCAGGAAAGCTGTGTGTTTTTTCAATAAAATATTTCATTTTAAATTCATTCATGCCTCAGAAACACATTATATTTTGATACATGATATACAGTAAGAAGAAATCATACATATTTTATGTGCAACATACTGAATTTGTAATATGTGTCTGATAATGACTTTACACTACGTTCTTATTCCTCTACAGTTGTAGAGGAATAGCAGTGTAATTGCTGTCCTGAGCTAGACAGAGTCTGCTTTAGTGGTGCTCACTTGCTTATACAGTTGTGGGAAACCTATAAATCTGATTTGAGTCTCTGATGAGACTTTCACACACCAAGGAGAAAAATGATACATTGTGATAAAATAAAATCCAGGACTTGTTTTCTTCTGGATGATTCTTCTCTTTTAGTGTTTGGAGACTTCATTCAGGCTTAAGTACTTATTGTGCATGTTTTGTTTTAGATATATTAGGAAAAGTTTTTCACTAAACATGGCTCCACTTGGCAGAGAGACCTTTTTAATGATTTCAGCAGACTGCGTTGGAACAAGTGCTCAAGCTGCCATAAGGAGAACTAATTATTAGATTTGAGGGTTTATGTATGTATATTTATACATGTATCTGTAAAAACATAGGGGAATAAATGCTATGGACGGACGCCTGACATCCTCTGCAAGTCCTGAATGAAATAAAAGCATTAGCAAGAACATGGAGGTAGGACAGCATCAGGAAAAATGAGACTGAGAGTTAGGAGTTATTCATTTTCCCACAAGATGGTTCTGACTTCCTGCCAGAAGGTCAGCATCTGATAAAGTATTTTACACTGGTGCCTTTCTTTTTTTCCATGATCCTTAGGAAAGTGAAGCATGTGGGCTTAAGCTGGTAGAAGACAGTCATAGATTTAAATTTCAGCATAACACCATTGAGAGATTGGTGGAAAATAGATAATATTTTCAGTTGTGAAATAGGAGATGTAAGGTCTTTGTTAATGCTATGCATTGAATAGTGGTGGCACATTTTCAGAATTTAAAAGGGAATCCTCTCATTTCAAAACGCAACATGAAAACATGGTCTTATTAACATCTTCAAAGGGAGAGCCAGTAGCTCCTCCTCTCCTCAATTCTCAGCTTTTAGTCAAGAAAAAGAACTTATATTTAGGAAACATATCTCTTCTCTCCACCACAGCTGGACTTCACTCCTGCCATGCAGGGCAGGATATCACTGTACATTGGCTTTCTCTGCTTTACTGAAAACACACATTGGAGCATTTCTCTCAGTCAGAGACTGTGGTCTGGAAAAGAGGCAATTTTTACTGACATCTCCTACTCCTGATACTTAGTAAGCTGTTCAGGGGATGGCACAAGGATAGGATCTCCTCCAAGCCACTTGCTCAGAAAATGGGAGAAAATGTATCCTGAGTGGTCTGAGGGAAGTCCCCTCAAGAATGTCCCCAGCTGAGAGTTTTCTGGCTTCAGCCTTGAAGAGGTTCCAGTCAAATGCCAAGCATCCTAGGCCACCCAATTTAAAGTGTCAATTAATTAGTGCAGAAGAGGAGGCTGTCATGACTATTACCTAAGTAATATCTAATATCTTTTGCATTTAAATGAAGATGAATGAGGGTGGAGGTTACTCTTCCTGTAAGTTTGTACCAGAACATCAGGGCTCTGATTCCTGTAGGTATTTATGTTGCTCCAATATTCCTGGTTATCATCACCCCTTCACTTCTGTTCCTTTCCCCCAATTCATCACCTGCACCACTCCTGGGCAGTGATCTCTCCTTCTGGGTGCCTTTTCTGCAGCTACCTGCACATAAGCATTCTTCATCCTTCTGAAAGCTGCGGCAATTTCTGGGAGAAAAAAATAGAAAAAAAAATGTTTGGAAAGGGAGGATCTGTGCTTTTACTACTTTTCAGTGATTGAATGAGGTAGGCATGGTCCTCTCTATAGACACATGCAGCAGGTGTAAATTTTTCCATGGCTGTTTCAAAACCAGGCCTTTCCTGGGGAGTAAATGAATTCTTTCTGTCTGCTTTGTACCTAATGTCAGAGGAATCATCAGGTGAGATTGGAAGGGGAACTACCAGGTCACTGTAATGATAATATTAACCCGCAGACTGTCATCAGGCTACAGGGAGAGCCTATGTTAGAGTCTGACTGCAAACTAAACCCCCAGCTGTGGCAGAGGTGATGGTAATTGACATTATTCCAATTGGAATCTTCACCCATAGGCATGGGTTACCTCGTGGGGACTTCACACACTGTGCAAACACCAGCTGATATTTTTTCATCCTGGCCAGAGTTTCTGGGTGTGAAATCTAAGGTGGGAACTACATGACTGTCATCTGAGAACTATCTTTTATACAAGCCTGAACTGTGTCAGTGATGAGCATATTAACTGCTATGTTGTTACCCACATAATGTGGGAATTTCTTTCCCAAAATAGGTTGATGTGTGTCAGAGCTAGCAGAACTTGGTTTCCTACAGGAGTACATCCCTCACAGTTCTCTGCTGTCTAATCAAGCGTTGCTTTTTGCAAATCCTTGTCTGTGTTTTCTGTGTGAAGTTGGTGTGAATTCTCTGTGTGAAAAAGGAGCTCATTCTGCTGGCCCTCCTGCAGTGGGCCACAAATAGGGTGTCTCTTCCCTACCTGGCCACCTAATTTTCTGTAATCTGTTGTAAAACAAATTGTTTGAAACAGAACTCCAGCCAATTTGGTTGAAAATGGCCAAACAGTCCCAGATTTACAAGCAGGAAGAAATACATCCTAACTGTGTGAACACTCAAACCTCATTTGTAACCAGGACAAAAAAGGACTTTGATATCTGAAGCCATCAGGTACCAGTCAATCAGACAAAGTAACAATAGAAAAATGACATCAGGAAAAATGCAAATGATTAATAAAATATTTAAATCTTGATTCTTCCTCAGTTTGAAAAGGTGAATTAATGAATGCATCAATCAAACCCCTGAAATTCTGAAAACCTTCAATTTACTCTTATTATAAATGCATGGCAGGAAAGTAGCCTTCAACCTGAGAAACCCACTAAAATGTAATTAATTTTTTGTTTGTGGAAAAACTTTCTTGGGGAATTTCAGATGCTTATTTGTAGCTCTCAAGGGGTATTGAATCTTTAACAAAGACATCATTTCTCTTCAGTGTTCATTTGTTACTGGAGTTAAATGAGTGTTAAGAAAAGTAAAGAATCAAGAGAATATAGCTAAAAACATCTGGTTTCTGAGCTGCTCAGATTTCTTCATTCTCTTGGGAGGTAACTATCTGATTGGTTCTGCAGCTAACATGTTGTCCTCTAGCGTAGACAAGACATGGATTTTTAGCATTAAACCTCTTTAAACTTGGCAAAAAAACACCATTTCCATGACTTGTTAAGGATTTGTTTTGGCCTCAGAAAAATTTCAAGGCTTTCATATGTATCTGTCACAATCATGAACACAAATACACAGAGAGAACGAACACAAACCCCTTATTTTCTTCTCTCCAGATGACTTTCAAAATTCTTTAACTGAAAATCCATACAGCCTCTACTGTGACCTGTTCTGTGTATCTGAGAAAAAAAGGGAAACTGAGATAATTACATGGAATACAACACGAATTCATGGAGCAACAAGCAATTGTGAAGCACCTACACGAGTCTTCACAGATTTTTTTACCTAGCATGAGTTACATGAAAATCAATTAACTTGGGTTAAGAACTCTAGTGTTGATGTATCTTGGTAAGAAATTTGGGGGAGGTAAATCAGCAGAGCTCCAGTCTCCAATGTCTTAGAACCATATTGCATGCCCTAGGTGAGAAATGGTCTCATGCATACAAATGTAATTTGATTTTAGCTATGGGATTTATAAAAAGTTGATAATGACATGTACATATCTTTATAAAGAGATCTACAGGTGAAAGCAAGAAACATGTTAATAGCTCTACTTTACAATGAGCAGCACTGATTCTTAGCTGAAAGTCTTCAAGGATTCAGCAGAGAGATGCTTTGAATAATATACAGGAGGCCTAGCCCAGAAGTTTGAAAGCAATTCTGATTTTATTGTTATTGTAGTCAGAACAATTAATATCAGGATGGATTTTGTTAGAGGTTTTTGGACAATATTTTGTTTCTATCTGTGTCACAGTGTCATATCACGCACTGTTAGTTTATACTTTGTTAAGATACAATACTAAGTAGTGTAATTTCTCTATTTTAGTGTAGAAACATGAACATTCATGTTTCTGGACTCAAGCTGTGGCACTGGTAGCTTGTAGGAAAGAACAGACACTTTCTTAACATTACCCACTTCAGCTGGCCAGCCCAGGGTGTTTTCTGAATGTGAAGAACAAAGAATGGTGTGCTGTAAACACAGTGGGGAGTTGCACTCATACTCCATCCCTGGTGCAAGGCAAGGGCACGTGCAGAGCTGTGCTTCTCAGCACTCAGCCTGTATCTACATGGATAGCAGGGGTGGGCCACTGATGGTCTTCCCCAAACTCTCCACAGAGTGTTGGCAACCAGCCCCAACCTTGAGTCTGCCCAAATGATTCCTGAAACAGCTTGGCTTTGCATAAAATCACTGAACATACACAGGATATCCACTGCCTTTTCATTTTTGGACACTGTGATCCACACACCATCATGATCTCAATGTTGTGACTGCTGGTTATAACTTAAGCTTGGATTTGTGTTGCCTGGATTAGAGTGACACTTGTCCTTGGCTGTCAGAGAAAAGCCCCACTGCTAGTAATAATTTAGGACCTAATTTTGCCAAATTCCCCCTCAGCCAAATGAAGGCTGATTGCATAAGGGAAGATTACAGCACTGGCCCTCTATGACAGAGAAATGTGAAAAATCCACCTGTCTCTAGAGTTCAATTGTTTCTCATAAACCTGCTACTAAACTATGCCTCTCCATCCATCTTGTTCACTCACTGTCATGCTCATTATCTAAGTAATAGCATCAAATGTGTGTCCAGAAGGTTGTAGCCAATGTACACTGGTAGAACAGGGTAACATGTAGAATCACAGCTTCAGGTGGCTGGGGCAAAAGACCCACCATAGGGTAGTGGCATTTTCTTAAACCTCTGAAAAAAAACATTTTTAACTTTATAATACAGTCCTTGTGTACTGTTTTATGCATTTCTAACACATTAAGCCCTCTCTCTCTTTGCTCACACATTGCTCAGATCTCCCATTTTTGAAACAAGGCCTCCAATATTTGGGTAAGATGGAATTTTGTTGCTTTTATTTATAGTTCCATGTTTCACACCAGAGTTTCATGGGATCAGCAAGGAGCCAGCATATATGGACAGTGAATTCTCTACACAGAGAACTTAATTTCTCAGTTCTAAGATTGGAATTTTTTTCTTTCTAGGTGCTGTTAGAAGTCTTCAAATATTGCGTTGTTCTGTTTAACTTTAACTAATGTAATCCCCTCTGGTGAAAGGAAAGCTCATTTTCATTAGTAGGTGAGCAGTGTGGTTGCATTAGTAATCAAGTCCCATTCTCCTTTACACTATCTGGAAATCCAGATAGTGATGCTGAAAGCAAAATTCAGCCTAATGTAGACAAGGTAAAGTATGATTTTGAGAAGCCATTTTTCCTTAAAACTGAGCACAATTCATGAGGTCCTCCTCTTTATCTTAAAACAGCATTTATGTGTCATTTGAATTCCCACTTTTCTTTTATCATTTTGCTGTACTCAGTTTAGCAATAAGTAGCTGAGTGTATCTAACTTTGGATGGATTTGTATTTTTAGGCTGTTTACAGCTGAGATTGGTTTTTTCCCACTTGCAGCTGTGGAAAGCTGAACTTCTCACCTGTACTCATGTTTTAGGGTCACTCTGTACACATCAGAGGGCTTGCTCTGGGCTGGTTATCCCTCCCTCTGGTTTAGCCAGCATGGGCAGTCCAGGCATTTTATGCTGACTCTCTGGTTTTACATGGCTGAAATGAGAAGCATCGACAGTCCCCTCATCCTTCTGTGACTTAGAACCACTCCTAAACCACTGCTTCATCCCAGTGTGGCATTTCCATTTTTCCTTTCCTGTAAACTAGCAGAATTCAGCCTGGCACTACGATTAGCTGCTCTTTTACTCACCTTCCCCTCAAGCATTCAAAGTTGGGTTTGTGTGCTGTGGAAAGAGAGGTTTAATAAATCACACAAAAGCAATGTTTTCTGCTTCTATTTTTAAAATAAACTCTGCAGAAAATGTAGGTAAACAAGGCTTTTTTTCCTGAATCAGGTCCTTGTTTACAGAAAAATTGAATGTTCCCCCCAAATTACTAATGATTAATAAATCATGTTCTTTGTTCTAGGTGTATGACCTTGCAAAATTCATTTCTGTTAGCCGTTGAAGTCTTGTTTTATTTTGTTTTTTTTACTTGGCAATGGAGACGCTTTTCTTTCATTTTATACACACTTGAAAGAAATTATGTTTGTGTACATACCCTATGAAAATTTGCTGTCATTCTACCCAATATACAGTCGGATTTTACTAAGATGAAATGGTTCAGAAACACTTTTCTTGATATGGCAAGCAAATTTTAGATTAGCATGTTGTATTTTTAACCTTCATAATTTTCTGGATACAAAAGTAAATCTTAAGTTTTGTTATACCTATAATTGCTCTGACAAAAACGTTCACAGTGACATGAGTGGTGGCTTCGGCTACCAAGACAGATTTTTATAATAATGAGTTTTTTCCTGTAGGGGGCTGTGAACTGCTAATTAGCATCTATGACCCAATATTCTTAGCAAATAAGAGTAATAGCAGTAATTTCTAGCTTTATGCAGGGTGCAAGTCTAATATTACCAGCACTTCTGTTTCATTTGTAATTAACTGCAAGCAATTATTATAGAGTCAAGGAAGTATATCCTAGTGCTCGTAGGTAATAAAAAAAATTGAAATTATGTTTGTAAAACTCATATGTTTCATGCTGGGTGCACTGATTTCCTTCAGAGCACTGAGATTATGTGCCTATCAATTAAAAATTCTTCTTTAATGTTGCTTTACATTGATATGCTTCTGAACATTGCTGTATAAGTATCTCATCCTCTATTTAATTCTCTTCCTTTTTTAAGAAACAATATCCTTGAAATTTCAATTAATATTTTGAACCACAAGACCTTACTGAATACTTAATTTAGCTACTTGATCTCAGCATAAGATTTAGATGGTACTGAAAGAAGTTGTTTACGCTTGATTTCATGAGGTCTGTGGCTTAGTCCCATTAGAACCGTGCCCCCCAAGGCTGGTGACAGAGGGGCAGCATGGCTNTAGCTTTCCCTTGTTCGTACTGGTTTCTATGACAGTGGGAACAGCTATGAAATAGTAGCTTCCAGTGGCAATTCTGTAGTTACCGGGATGGCACCGTGACCTGTCATTGCCTTGAATATCTTTGCAGCACAGGCCTCAGTTATTTACTCAGACATATGATCTTATCTGAATCTGGGCTCTGCATAGAGGTGAATACCTTTTCCCAAAGTTTTGACAAAGATTCAGATATTGAGGTGTCTTCTCCTTTGCAAAATGTACTTCCCTTTTGGGATGCGTGGTGTTTAACCACCTTTGAACACATAAGAGCACAGCACATTCCTGAACTCTAGACACTGTGGTTCAGCTTCAGAGGGGTTGGGCATGGCATCTGCTGTGCTTTGGTCCTAGGGAGTTTCCTCAGCATCTCTCAGACTGTCACTCAAGAGATTTGGAAGGCAAGAAGCTGATGTCTTTACATAAGCCATAGGTTCCAAACAAAGTTTTTCAAACAATGATGGGCTTAAAAAACACCCTTTGATCATACATGGAGTGTGATAATGACTCTATTGTGCAGCTGCTTGAAAAGGAGGCTGAAGAGACCGAATGAAAAAAAATAAGGGGTTTTATTTTCGTGTTATTTGTTTCATTCTTCTAGGCTATGTCTATGTCACTGCCTGTTATCAGTGTTGTATTAATCTATCTTCAGGCATTTACCTGGACAAGAATGTGAATTAATCCAAAATCTATCCTGCAAACTAAGCCGCAGGATCTCTAACTAACTCACTTTCTTTTAATCACTGAAACAATTGAGGCCAGATTCATCAGACAGATTAATCATTTGGTCAACATGGCAGATAGAAAATATGACAAAACCTACTGATTCCATAACAGCCCATGCTGACATCCATCTATCCAGCACCTTAGCTCCAAAAAGCAGCTTTCCACCTTTCCTTAATATCCATTTGGACAATTTCTTGTGCACTGTATCACACACTTTTCTACTGGTTATTGCCTTCAAGGTTGTGTGGATGTTGTTTGTTTTTAATTTTATTTTTAATTGAGCAATCAATTTTCCTATTGCCGTAACATTAGCAAAGGTTTGTCTGCCATGGATATTTATATCTGGTGTTATATTTTGAATTTTCTAGGAGTACATTTTCAGCATACAGTTACACAGGTCTGATTTAAGTCTTTTGTATTTCCTTGTGTAAACCTGAATTTATTTTATTGTTTAGACCTGGATCAATCACTTCCTCAGAAACTTTTTCTTGTAGTGCTGTTGCAAGAGTGATAAAGAATTTGTGGATCTGCCAGAAATTTGTTATACTTCCTCTGGAGGTATATTTGCTTTCCAATCAGAGTTAATTTAAGGAAATCTTATGGTCTGTATTTATCTACATATTCTTTGCAGTACAAAGGGATTTATAATATGTAAACTAAGTGACTGAGAAGGTTTTGTCCTCATTGTTAAAGAATCACAACAAATGACATAAAATATGCAAGAAGAGACAGAACTACTAAAAATTTTGTGTAAATAATAAAGAATCTGAGAAGATATGAGTTTATGAAAAAGTTCAGGAAAGCAACTCACCAGACATTTTACACTCACAACAAAAATCACACTAGGTAAAATCTAAGTTCTAGCACACCGATAAAAACATCCAAAAATTGAAAGAAAATTTTAATGTGGTGTTTTTTCTTAGCATGGGAAGACAAATGTTAAAGTTTAAAATTATATTCTTCAAAATGTTCTCCCACAAATATTTTAGATGGGTTATATTTAGAATAATCGTGGGCTATTGAAATGTCTCATTCTGCGTGGATCTGTACATTGTAGGCCATATTTATTATTGGTCCTTAGTCCCATGTTAAGTAGACTGAACTACAGTATCTTAGCTATGTATAGGAATGATCCAGCTTATTTCAAAGTGGTTTATTTCTCTCTAGACTGAGGAATGCAGGTCCCTTCTGTGCAGCAATGTTACACCTAATTGCAGGCATTGCAACATTAGATGCCTGGTCCAGGGCATTTGCTATGGTTGATGGAAAGTATAAGAACACCTGAAGGGTTGATTAATTTCAGTCATCTGAGATGAGTTTTGGGCATAAGATGATCCAGCTTCTGGTGGATCCTTCTTGTCTATAAAATACAAAGCCATCCCAGACAATTAACCTAAATTTGTAACTTAATGTGTAGATGAGTGAGATGAAGATAAGTCCCATTCTAAGTATCTGTTTACATCAATTTCAGTTTTTAGGAGAAAAATATTAATTATATCAATTTTCATCATTTTAATATAGCCTACATTTTGTCCATTTATGCATAGAACAACTTCACCTCTAATCCAAAGTATTTTTGGCAATATACTCACTTTATATTTACTTAGTAAATACATTTGATAGTGGGCAGTTTTTTTATGTTCTAAGTTATATGAGAAAGTATTACTTAGCTTCAGTGTACAGTTTAGTGCTGTTATTTTCCATTTTCCCAACATTTCTATAGTTAGAAGGGAAACACGTTTCCATGCTTTTAGGCTTCCCAGAAAGTTGATATCTAAATCTGTAGCAAGAGCTGTGCACAGGAAGAAGCAGAATATAAATACAGTTATTTATAAATAGCACTTGGAAAAGTCCACGAAAGGGCTGTAGCAGTGGTGTATCCAGTAGAAAGCATTTACCATTAGCTCAATTTTGCCTGAGAAGATCTAAGTTTTTGCACTGGTGTTAATACTGACCATTTAATCCATTTATGTGCACAGATCAATAGGGAACCTTTGAGAGGTAGAACATCACACTCACATGGATGACCCAAAGAAGCAACATCAGTTATGACATTGAAAGATACAAAATGCTGTCTTTTTGTACCATATGAAATTGGAGGGCTCATTCTTCTTGTATAATTACAAGGGAATATAATTAAACCCCAGGTTAGTATAACCAAAACATGTTGTGGGGTAAGAGTTCTGTGGGTCACCAAGGAAGCCTTTCAGGGAATGTATTGCACCACAGAGCCTTTCTCTGATGTAGGGCAGGATGAGCAGGGCTGCATTCTGTTTGAACTGTCTTGTTTCTCCAGGAGGGAAGCCCGCCTCACCTTTCATATCCACAAGTGCAAATCATACATGTGTCTACTGCAATGAGGTGAAAGCAGAATCTGCCCTACTACCTAGGCAGAATTGACATTTCCCTATATTTTATATTCCTGCAGGTGCCTTGGATGAGGCAGTCCTAAGTCTTCATGTCATCAGCATACTTGTTTGCAGGGCTGTGCAAAGGAGATTTTTGAACAGTAATTCAAAATAGAGTAATTATTGTTCTTTTTGCCCCAACATTCTTGCTTCCCCATATCAAAGGATGATGAAAATGTTTTTTAAGAACTTCTATTCTTCCTGGCCATATCTTCTATTACTTTACTTACGTGTGCATTTCCTTGTCATCTTTTTCCTGTTATGGCCCCTTCAATCATCGTTATATTCTATCTTTGTGACCTTATAGCTTCCTCTATTATGCCCATATTTTCCTTTGCTCTTCCTTCTCCTTAGCTTTCTTTCTTCCTTGGGAAACCCATTTCTGATTTCAAGTTGACCATCTCTGGATGTCTGTAGGCTTAACTCCAACATTTAACCTCTTGCATGTAAATCCTCAGGAGTCTGTTTAATGAAGGATAGGCACAGGGAGGGAAACTTTAAAACAAGACTCCTCCTTTTCCAGGAGTTAGTAAAAACCAGGTTCTATAAACAATTAAAGTAAAGTAAATTCCAAAAAAGTTACATTAACTAGAGTTTTATGGACTTCTTTAAAGAGACCTTCTGTGAAGCAACACTGAGAGCATTTTTCTGTCTGAGAGAAGCAAGTTATGTTGAAACTCTGGCAACTAAGGAAGCTGCATATTCTACACCTGTCCTTCACAAGAATAATTTCTGGAAATGCTTTTATGTATTTATTTCTGTGCAATCTCTAAGAGTGCCTCCACATTATTTCCATGGCAGTGCTTTATTTGATTGATCCATTTGCACATGCCTGCCTCCTTCTACAGCACACGAAGGAGCAGCTGGTACAGCTACTGAAGAGCTTCTTTCTGTTGCTACAGTCAGGTTGATCTCAGTGTAAGAACACCTTGTACTGTCTTCACTCAGCATGGATTTGGATGCCTGTGAATGAGAAAAGTACACTCCATTAGTGTGATCCAACTCCCACAAGAGATAATGGGCAGCTCTCCATTGACTTTAATGGGAAGTAGGATCAGGATGTCAGTGCTTTGAAAAAAGCAAAGGTTTTGTTAAAAAAGTATTCATTGTAAGGAGAGTGACACAATAGGGAAGTAACATTCCCTGTAGCCTGTAAATGGCTTCTGCAAGCATAGTCTGCCAGCATAGTGCTGTTTAGCTTCATAATAACCATGCTAATCAGAGTTTCTGTTTAATCTGAAACACATATTCACCTTCCAGACAACACAGGAAAGAAGAGTGCATTTATTGTGCTTTTGGCAGGCTTGTAGGGATTCCTTTGAGTGGATAAGAACCTGTTTTTCTTCCAGGTAATTTGGACCATCTCCACTCATTTGATTTTCACTATCACCAAAAAGTGATCCACGTAGGAGTTCCAGAAAGCTGCAAATTACAGTTCAGTTCAAATCCTTAAAGGCATTTCAAGTGCACATTGTAACAGACTCACAGTAATCAAGTTGCAGAAAGACTCTTACAGCAGCTATCTCTCTCTCCTTCTGAATTGCTGAGGAACAGGCAGATGTGGAAATTATGAGTAATGTAATTGATGATCTTAAGGCTTTTAAATACCCAAGCTCTCAACAATCAAGATCTATTTGAGTTCAGAATCTAATAAGTAGTAAATACAATAGGTTTCAGTAGGATGTTTTATCAGGTTCTCTGCAGTGCTTCCCCCCCTCCTTCGCTTTTATGGGCAGCATTACCATCTAATCAGCAGACAAGTTGGAAAATGTTATTGTGACAGATGATCACTTTTAGTTCATCATATTTCATTTTCTTAGATATGTAGTTACTGTGAGTTCACTTATAATGCACATTTTCAGAGGGTTTGTCCCCAGCTTTTTTAAGCAGGTGAAAAAGAGTGTAATGTTACTTCAGTCTGTTTATTGTCAACTAATTTATTATGTACCCAGAAAGAAAAATGCTGGTACAAAACTCCCACAAATAGTAAATTAATGCCCTATAGATTTCCCAGATGCCTTAATTTATAAACCTCTTTTTCAGTAATGATGACAGACCCAAGATTTATCCTGATTATGTACTGAATAAATTCTAGAAGTACTTTTTCAACCCAGTGAAAAAACTGTGTACAGTGAAGAGTTAATTTCAATTTTTCTTCTGTTTTCCTTTAATCTCCAGACCAGACTGAAAGACTCCTAAATTCCACATTATGTTTCAGCTAAAAAAATAAGAAAACATTTGCCAGTGAAGAACCCAGCTCATTCTATTACCATAGGTACAGAGCCTAACACCCTTGCTTACGTGTTAATTTATCCACATACAAAAAAAAACACGTTAGTGTGAGGTGAGTAAAAAATATTTGCACCACTGGAAAAACTGCTAAATCACATTTCTTCAGATTCTCTGAAAAGCAAAATATGTTGCAGCTTTGCCTCTGATATTTCCTAGTTTGGTAGAATGAAAACAGAAGGGTTTTTTTTTCCAAGAAAGAATTTATTTTCACTGCAAAAAGGGACTTTTCTTTCAAAACAAGAGAAGGAAAACTGTGAAAATTTGCATAGGCATGAAAAGGCACAGTTTTTTTAAAGGGACATTTTTTTATTTTGCTACAAAAATTTAAAAGTACTCCTTTTGTCTTAGATATAAAATCTGAATATTTGCCATTAACTAAGGTTTTACAGGTGTTCTTCCTTCTTGACATATGGAGTGGTCTAATACTGTTGAACTGTTCTTTTAAGGTATGACCTGTCTGCAATATGTTCCTTGTCAAGTGCTGAATCAAATTCAGGTAATACAGTCAAACCTGTGGATGTGTGAAATTGTCCTTGGACCGGCTCGGACAGCAGTTAAAATCTGACACTCTGCTTGTGCTCGGGTTGGTGTTCCACTCAGAGGCATAAATGGGGACTCTCAGATGCTGGTAGTCTTCAGGTGCCAATAGCTGGCTTCTCTTCCTGCAGGCAAAGGACAGGCATATGTGCCCTGGAAGTCCTAACAGTGTGAATGGCACCTGTCAGGGCACAGTAACTTGGGTTTTGCAATACGTCCCTGGCTGTCCCAAGGTGGAAGTGTCAGCCTCAACGGGAACACCCGTGATCCTGCAGTCAGTGATCCTTCTCCAAAGTGTTGCCTGTATTAACTCCATTGACAGAGCAGTGCAGGCAGTAAAAGACAGATCTTACCCAGCTCTGCAATTTGCAGGGGCTGCAGATCTGCAGGAACTGCTCCACAGCACCACTGCAGGCTGCTCCTGTACAGACACTTAGGCAAACCTGAAAACTTCTCCAATTTTTGAAAAATTTTGGAAAAACAAAGCAAGCCAGAATCTGTTAGACTTCTTTACATTCAAAACCCAAAATCTGTTAGTATTTCTCAGAAAAGCATTTGAGATCCAGAAGTGGGAAAATCCAGGGTGGTGGTCCTTGCTCAGCACTTGGGTTCAGATTTCTCTGCTGGAAAAGGCCAACACAGGCTCCAGCTGTTGACCTGATGGGTAGCTCTGGAGGGGGAGCATATAATTTCCACCTGCACATGTCTGCAGTGAGGAGGGAGGGGAAGCTCTCTGTTAACCACCCTTCTGGACTAAAAAAGCTGTTAAGTCAACACATTCTGTTTCCATGACCTTTGTTTCTGATGAATCAGCATCTTTCGTTGAAAAAAATAAATTCTCTGTTGTAACATTTCCAACCTATTCTACTATCAATTACAAAATTATGGCTATTGCTATAAATGGTTTACTTTGGAAATAATCAGGAATGTAAGCCCAAATTGAGTATGCCTTTAGTAGGGAAAGTGTATCATTTTAAGCCTCCCAGAGTACATACAATTTCTCTGGGTTCCCTTGTTCTGAGTATTAGCCCTGCAATTTAGGACTGTGTTTGAAGCATGGCAGGTTGGGAGGTATGATATTAATGCATACATTGATTATGAATGCCTGGGTTAAATGAACAATTATTAACTGGTGAATGAGAGAGTTAAAGATTTTCTTAGTTGCTGTTGCTGTATTTGCCAGTGACAACAATGAAAGCAAGCAAAAGAATCTTTTGGATGCAGGATTGTTTTTCCATGGATGAGGGATTACAGATTGGCTTTTTAACTTCAGCTTTTCCAAATAGTTTTTCAGTTATTTAATTTACTCTACATGGAGTCTATTGATTATTCAAGTTGGCAGTCAATTTTATAGGGCACCCCGCTGTTTCTTTGCTTAATGTAGTCAATGATTGTAATTGCTTGATCAGTGCAGCCCATGAAATAGGTTTTGTGTCTTTTTTACAATGCATTGATGGCTTTATCTGATGCAGTCTTGGCAGGGTCTAGGTTTTACAGCACGATCCTGAACTCCCAGAGGTCTCTAGATTAATGGCTATGGCTTTCTGTTGGAGCTGCTGATACTGCTCTCCAGAATGTATTCACACATCTGGCATGCCACACTTGGCAGTTGTGCCAGCTTTTTGTTGCGCAGTTACAGAATATCTCACCAGTGCCTAGTTAACTGTTTTCACTAAGGGAATGAGATAAAAAGCCATCCACAGAGTTGTTGGCACACGCTCTATGTCATTGTAATCACAAATTTTTAATTTTTCTATTATACTTTTTATACGGCCAATTGATGTTTAGAAACAACAAAATACGTGTTATATTTGTTCTATGAACTCTGATTTGATTCCACAAAAGATTCCAAGCTCATTGTGATTTCCTGCAAACCTCCCATTAACACTTTATTTCCAAAAAGAGGAGTGAGTTTTCCGTGGTATTGTCAGCAAATAAAGGGATTAAAATTACATCTCTTTGGTTCAAGTTTTTCTACAAACAGAAAGAAAGAAAATGTGGGTGGAAGAGCAGCAAGAGGAACCTCGTGACCTTGCCTATGAGCAGAGTAATTCTTTTGTCTTTCATTGGTTCATGTTAAATTACTTAAGCTCCATTTAGCTCTGCTTGAAAATCAGTGTTTCATATTTGGTAGAACTTGAATCGTATTATTAGAAATGTAAAATGTCCTAATATGCAGGCCAAGGAAATGTAATGAAATATGCAACACAGGTGCATAAATCCATGGACAATATAATTATATAGCACACATACACCATTTACAGGGCCTAAGGTGACATCCTGCCAAAAATGTAAAAGTGTGATAGATTTTGGACCAGCTGTGGTATGAACTGATTTCCTCAGCTGAGCTTGACCTAGAAACTGGACATGTGCAACCATTATATTAAATATTTTCTCTCCAGGTAGTAAACTGTAAATGCACAATGCATCTTTGTGTAGAAAAGGTCTACTGAGAAGACATCTGGAAATCAATATTTAAAATTCCAAGTGTGTCTTTCCACTGAAATCTTAGTTATGTTGGGAAATAACACAGGAATCATATACCTATATATGCACAACATTAATAACTCACAAACCATGTGTTAACAATAAATAGCCTTAATAAAATCTGTCACAAGGAAGAATAATGAGAATAACATGGAAAAACTTTCAGTGTAATGGTCATTGTCTCGACATCACTACTGGAAAATTTTATGATTTTATGGTTTCTGATGATTTTAGTGCAGTGAAATCCAGTCATGTTCTAGAGGCCATCCCAAAAACTTTAAAGCATTTAAGTAACAGCTCATGTGAACTGTTCCGTGGAATTTATATGTCCCCATTTTATCAGTGTCAAGGCATCAAGGAGATGGCTCCTCTCCTTCAAATACTACAAATGAAATGCTTCCTTGGATGTTCTTTTCCATTATGAAAAGCTTATCACTTTTCATTTAATATTATGTCGAATCATTGGCTTGAAAGATTATGGATCTTTAACATGGAATATGTAAACTCACAGGAATGAAGAGCCAAACGTTAGCATCAAAAATCTTACCAAAAGACTATCAAACCTAGCTGTATCATTTCCCTTCAGTCATGGAGAAAAGATACCATCGCCTTTTCATGTTTCCAGACTTTCTGAGCAGTTGTCATGCTTTTAAGTGTAAAAAATCCCAAAAATCCTGTATAGAAATCTACATTGAACTTCAATCTTTTTCTCTACACTAATAATTTATGGCTTCTGGAGTTGCAATGATTTTCTTTTTACCCTTGATGAAACAACAAATTAGAGCAATATAATTTCTTTAACAAATGGCAAGCCAATCAAGGGAAATCTGAGAAATATAGATGTTGCAAAAAGAAAAAACAAAACACCATAAACTCATTTTTATACTGTAGGTTTCAGAGCGGTACATTCTGCCTTTTCTTTTACACACTCTATTTTGCCACTGAAAGTGAAAGGTGAAGAAGTAGGATGACAAACATTGACAGATGAAAACGTTGAAATAGATGTGTGAAAATTTTCTGCAACATTTTTTCCCTTAAAATTCACTTGCAAAAACACTCTTTGTGTTTCAATTTCTTACTTTTCCTAGTGTGACTAAGTAGATACTGATACGAATACTCAAGATAACCTGATAAACCTCAGTGGAAAGCTCTGTGCCTGTTGTGGGCTAAACTTTGTACGTTCACTCAGACAATGATTGGACTTCTCCTGAAACAGGCAGCACCTACAGTGTGGCAGAAATCAACTCGGTACCTGTATGGAGACTCTTACATGAGGTGTCTGTGAACATGAGGTTCAGTCAATCCTGCCCCATAAACCTAGCAGGCATTTTGCTCTGGCTTTTAAAGGAGGCAGAAGGTAATCTATACTTCTTTACTGCATGCTATATTTGTTGAATTATCTTGGAGCGTTGAACTGACATTGAGTTTTGTAAATCTGATGCAAAATAGTATGCCCCACTCATCATCTCTTTCACATTCACTGTTAATTCTTCACATGTCATCTGGCTCTTTCAGTCTTGTCTCTGTGTTTGAAAGTCAGTTCTAGAAGCAAAAGGTCACTATCCCTCTTCTGAAATTCCAGATTTCTGGTTAAGTTATCATATGTAGGAGCTGTATGGACCAGCAAGGTCTGAGATGGAGCATTAGCTTTTCTTGTCAGCCTCGTGTGGCAGTCCCTGGTTGTCACTTGTGACCTCTAAATGTCATAGAATATCATATGGCTCAGGACAGAATTGTCACAGTTGTCTGAATTTGCTTAAGCAAGCTTAGAATTGTTTTGCCATAACTAATAATATAGCTAAGAAACATATGACTGATCTTCCCTGAAAAATAATCTTCTGTACCAAAATATTCACATTAGTATATTCCATATGCTATAAATAATAGCAATTAAAATTACTGGTTCTTAATTTGCTTATTCAATCTGTGTGCTAATTTTTTTAGGTATGGGTCCAAGACACAAATTTGACATCTTGAATTTGGTCAGCTTTTGCTTTCCGTCACAGTTTGTTTAAAGGACAGATAGGTAGCCCATAAAGTACAAGTGTATTGATGTCTTCCTTGGGAGAGATCCCACTTCCAGTAAAACCAACAGGAGGGGACTTCTGTAAACAATTTAAATGTAAACATTGTGTTTGAAAAGACTTAGAGATAATCAAATTAAAAACAAGTAAAATGGTTTAGATCAAGAGCAGGTCTTTTTCTTTAATTTTATTTTCTGCATATAAAAGGCACATGATAGGAAAAGACCTTCTTACACCTTGAAGCTCAGACTAACTCAAGACAAATTTATAATGCTCTGGAACAGAAATCACCTCTGCCAAAGGACCATAACAGAGGTGTCTTCTTTCTTTAGCCTAAAAAATCTCAGTGGTACTGGGAACCTGTAGATGAGCCTTACTGTATTTCCAAACCCATTGTCAGACTAGGGGTGTAATTTTGACCTAACCTTGGATACAGAAGTAGTCTGGTAAGTCAAGAGACAGAGGTAAGATTGAAAGAAAAAACTCTGATCTGTCAAAAGTTCAGTGTATGTCCTGTATAGGTCTTTGTACTTTGTTCCTCTGTTTTTATGTTCTTTACTGGAAACAAAGCTGACCTGAGTTGATTGTTGGTGGGGGCTGCTCAGCTTGTGTGTTTTGGAACAGGACACCACCGAGACATAGATTAGTTGGCCTTTTACATTTCTGTACCCTTATCCTCTTCCCCATGAGCGGCATTTTTCTCATGACAGCAAAGAAACTACAGTTTCCATTTGTTAGGAAGCTGAGAAGGATGATTCACTTGATGAATTCTTGTCCCAAGTATTACTTTTGTAAGTGTAAATATTACATTTCAGCACTCAAGAGCTCAAAAACAATCTTAATTCTTGAAATATTTATACATAAAGAGCATTACTGAAATAGGAGTGCTTGATTACTTGGATTGGGTTACATGATTGTGACATACTTATTTTTAGTTCTTGTGCTGAATGGTAACAGGAGACAGAGATTTAAAAAAAAATAAGGAGGATAGATTCATTGCTGGTGAATGTTAACTGTTAACAACTCATGTGCTTCTACAAAATGGAGATGGCACCCCTTTAGTTTCAAATTTCTGGCCCATCTGAAATTTGCTTGTGTTTGGAACAGTTCATACCGTGCTACACAAAGCATAAAGATGGGCACATAAAGGCAGTGCAGATATACTGAAATGAGACAGACACAGTGACCTTGAAGACTCAGTAGAATAAGTAAAGAAGAGGAGTGAGCAAAGAACCCCCTGTGCCTCAGTAGCTGGCACATGGAGCTGCCTCAGCAGAGGGAACCAGGGCAGTGCTCAGAGCACTGCATTATCTGTCCTGTTCCTATCTGACCACAGAGCATAGTCACCATCCCAGGTAATTACTTTGCTGGCACACATTGGAGTTTTTCCATCTGAGCTGTTTCCTGCAGGTACATTGCCATCAATCAGGCTTGTCCTTGAAGGCTTAATGATATAGAATTGCTGGGCATTTATGGGATATGCTCATGCCATTATCAGACAAGTTATCTAAACTTTTGCTTTTAGTCAGATCATTCCAGATTGATCCATCTTTCTAACAATACTTCAGCTGTTAATTGAATATGGGCAGTAATGTTTTCCATGTTTCTTAATTATTTTACTCTTCTGAACCAGGTTCCTTTAGTAGATATTTATTTATTCAGCCACAATGATGCATACACTTACTGACTGAAGCTGTATGAGCTCTAAAATCCTGTCTGTCTCTGCTGAAAGCATAGCTCTGCTTTGAAATGAGCCTGCAAGAGCTGCACAGAGCAACCAAGTCTCTCGTGCCAGTGCTTTTCATATCAAGTGTGTTTGATTTACAAATACAGAGTGATTTCTTTAATTGCAAGTCCTTGTTCTCTCTTACCTGTCATCATCACTGTCAACAAAGTCCTCTTAGAGCTCAGTCACCTTGTTGCCCATTGTCTCCAGAGACAGTCCTTAATGGCACCTGTGCAACACCACGGACTCCCCTGGGCTCAGGCAGTTTGGAGGGGTAAGGGTTGCCAGTGATCCTTTAGAAAACGTGTGAATGACTGAGCCTCCAACCTGGGTAGCAAGAGAAAACAGTAGAAATGGCTTTTTCTGTCACTTCTCTGAGCAGATTGTCCCAAGTTCACAGAAGGAATAAATCTGCTTTCCATTCTCTGGAGAAGAACATCATGTATTTTCAGGAAATCAAGATACATCCCATATACCACCATCACTTGGCTTTGGGGAAGGATGTCAGTGAATGGGGTATCAGCATTCTTATGACATCGGGGCCTTTCCTCCANAAAAAAAAAAACAGGTACAGGCTTTGCAATGGAAAAAAAAAATGAATAAAAGAGCAGCCAAGAAAATCTTTCTTTTCTGTTTGTTTAGTTTTGAAAGACTTGCCTGAAGGTTCATTGGCGTTCCTACTGCAGACAGTTTGTGCCTGGGCTTCCTTGCAGAAAAAAAGGGGGATTTTCCAGGCACGTCAATATGTCCTTGGCTGCACAGATACCTTTCATACAAAAGGCAGTTACAGTTTCTCCCACTTCACAAACAGTTGCTCCTTACTTATAGGCCCTGGCTCAGCTTCACCCTGCGGTGTTTAACCGGTGCTGTTTATGATGGTTATATTCTTACCAGTTTCTCTGACATACTCTCACCTTGTCAATACTGTCACGCAGTTCTCCAGCAAGAGGGATTTTTATCTGATTTTCTTTGTCTGTAGGTGCTTTTTCCTCATTGTTTCACAGCTGCACTGGCTTTGTCTGCCTGCCCATCATCAACAATTTTTGAACCTTTGGACATGTATAACCCAAGATAGCAATGTTTGTCTGAAAAGGAAGAAACCTCCACATATTTTCTGGAACTTGGTGACAGAAGAAGGAAGACTTGAGTGGGACCCCACAGAAAGGAGAGGCTGCAGGGTGAGCTCAGGCCACACCTTTTCTTCCTGAGTGCAGGTATGTGCTCTCAGTGCCAGGGACAGGGGACAGCATGTGACACAGGGTCAGCCCTGAGGAAAGACAGGGTGATTTTAGGAGAAGCTGACATCTCAAGGCTTGGACAGGTGGACTCTGGGTTAGAAACTGGCTGGATGGCTAGACCCAGATGATAAGTAGTGCTGCATCTTGTTGGCAGCTGGTCACGGTGGTGTTCCCCAAGACTCAGTGTTGGGGCCAGTTTGTTTAATAGCTTTATGAATGATCTGGACAAGAGGATGGGGTGCACCCTCAGTGAGTTTGCTAGTGACACTGAATTGGTCGGGACTGTTGACCTGCTGGTAGGAAGGCTCTGCAGAGGGGTCTGGGGATGCTGGATCGATGGGCTGAGGGCAACAGTATCAGGTTCAACAATGCCGAGTTCTGCACCTAAGAGGCAACAACCTCAGGCAGCACTACAGGCTGGAGGCAGAGCAGCTAGAAGTGCCCCAGAGAAAAGGACATGGGGGTGCTGATCAACACTGGATGAACACAAGCCAGGGTGTGCCCAGGTGGCCAAGAAGGCCAATGGCACCCTGACCTGTGTCAGCAATAGTGTGGCCAGCAGGACCAGGGCAGGGATTGCCCCCCTGCACTTGGCAGCACTGGTAAGTCCATACCTCAGGTGCTGTGTCCAGTTCTGAGCTCCTCACTACAAAAAGGACATTGAGGTGCTGGAGCGTGTCCAGAGAAGGGCGGTGAAGCTGGTGAAGAGTCTGGAGACTAAGTCTGATGAAGAGTGGCTGAGGGAGTTGAGGTTGTTTAGCCTGGGAAACAGGAGGCTCAGGGAGGACCCTATTGCCCTCTACAACTGCCTGAGAGCAGGCTGTAGGCAGGTGGGGTTTGGTCTCTTCTCCCAGGCAACCAGCAACAAGGCAAGAGGAACAGGCCTCAAGCTGTGCCAGGGGAGGTTCAGGCTGAACATCAGAAGGGGCTTTCTTTACTGGAAGGGTTGTTAAGCATTGGAACAGGCTGCCCAGAGAAGTGCTGGTGTCACCATGTCTGTAAGTGTTCAAGAAGTAACTGGAAGTGGAGATGTCTAACAAATCATAAGGCAGTCTTTACTTTACCATGAGGCTGTGAAACCCTTGCAAAGTGTGTCCGTGTAGGCTGCTGACCCTTCTCTAATTCAAGAGCATCATCAGGTCCCTGTGCCATCCCCAGCACAGACACCAGCCTGCCTCTCAGCGGCTCCTAGTCTCCTCTTCAAAGCCCATATGCAAGGCTCACAGAAGCAGGGGTGAGCATTACACACTCATGAATAAGTGTAATTGAAATTCTGTTCATAGCTATTTGGGGGGAAAAAATTGCTAGTGTAATTAAAATGCACGGGGGAAAGAGAAGTAGCCTGTACAGACACATTATGTTACACAGCACCCACCCAGACAAAGGTCTTTGTCTATAAAAAGCTCAAATATGTCTGAGATAATTGCTGTTCATTGATTGTGCCTCTGAAGTGGAGTCATTCTGGCATATTCCACCTTGAGGCTGTCTTATACGTTTCTTTGAAAGGGAAAAATTCAAAAGTTCAAGTAAAGACACAAGTTCAGTCAAATACGTGGCAGTAAAATCTTGATTTACAGCATTAAGGTTACTTTCAGCTGACCTAGCCCTGAGTGGTGCTGGGCAGTTTTGTCTGATCTTGTGTTAATGCTGTTAGCCTGTGTTTACTAAATGATTTAGCACTGAAATGTTGGGAGTTGCCAAATATTTGTCTTCTGTCCTTTATGAATATTTGAACAGCTCTTTCCTCAGCCCACTCTGAATGCAGAGAAGGGTGTTAAAAGTATCGCACTCTGGTAGCGCTACTTTGCGGAGGCTGCAGACCAACAACATTCTTGCAGCAGTGACGCCTTTGGCGCTGTACTAAATAAACCAAAGGTAGGAGCACAAGAAATGGGCTTGCATCTCGCTTCTTGTGTCCTACAGAAATTCATATCTGAAAATAGAGGTCTTTAGTTGGTGTATAGTTTTTTTGCTTCCTCTCCTTTTAAATATAAAAGCATTAAATAACCTCTAGTTGGACCCGTTTTATGCTGAAGGCAACACCCAAAAAGGATGGGAACCTGAGTTCAAACCCAGACTTCATCACAGATGTGTGAGATGAACTTGAGTATGTCTCCATGGTGTGTGTTTTGTCTAGACAAAAAAGAAGCGTGAAGTTTTTAATCAATAGTGTGTGTACAAATGTACTAAGACATCACAAAAGAGTATTTCTCCTAGATGTGGTTCACAATTTTTGCATGTAGCCTGCATTACTGCACTACCAGATTTGTCACAGCATTTTTTATACTCGCTTTTTTGGGGGGTTTTCAGACCCCACAGTAAACAAGAACAGTGCTATTCATGCACCCAGAAGTGCAGATCATTTTCACTTTCAAATGTGATTGCACAGGGAATCAGGGTTACTACACCAGATTTGATTGCACCCAGCAATAGCAGTCTGCAATATTTTACACACAGGTTCAAAGTTGAGATTAATTTCTCTGAAAAAAAGGTTGACCCATAAAGTAGATAATTTTAAATGTCAGCCTTCCTAGAAAAGCTGCAACTTTTCACCTTCTGTGACTTAATCTCATGTCTCATGGGTAGGAAGTAATACACTTTTAGTGTAAAAGGACCATCCCTATTTTGATAGAGCTGCTGGATTTAATAGATCAGGACTTGATTAGAATACATCTAGTTATCTCTGGTAGTTCAGGACATATAACACTTTATGTTTATTTTTCTTACATTCTTGTACAAGGATAAATTAATTTCATGTGAACTTATTGGTAATCATTTACATTTAGTATGTCTTGAAGAAGCCAAAAGTAATGAAAGGAGACACCTTCTCATTCATTATTTGTTTTTAAATATTCCTNTTTTTTTTTTTTTTTTCTACCTCCACATGCTGATATTGCATGCATGGCTTGCTCTCAGCTTGCTATGAAACAAGCTGGGGCAAGCCTTGTAATATGATTCAAATTGTAAATCTCATGTCTTGCATCCCCCAAACACCTCATCTCATATGCAGTCTGGAACCTTCATTCCAGTACCAATTAGACTAATATATCCACCCAGCTCCGATTGGGGTGATGGATCGGCTGGTGGGGGAAATGGAGGCGATTTTCTCAGCTCCTCTGCATTCCCATAGGCATGCAGCATTTGACAGATTGGGCAGAACTGCCACGAAAGAGTCTGACACAGATGGTGTAATTAGAAAATGCGAAGTGCGAGTGTGAAATTTATCTTTGATCAGCACCTCCTTGCCAGATTGTCATCTATGTTAATATGATGATGGCTTCTTGGAGATGGATAGAAGAAAACAGCAGCCTTGAGGAAGAAATGGAGACAGTTCGCAATGCAGAGAAGATATTTTGTTTAACTCTGAAACTCAATCAATTTCAACATGAGTAAAAAGTGATTTAATGTATTTAATTCATAGGAAAACAAATTGAATCTAAATCTGATACCTTACTTTGTTAGGCCCATAATCAATATGATAAAATCTTAGATTTTGTTGGAAGAAGGCAGAGATTAATTTTTTATGAACAGTTAAATAAAAAAAAATCAATTTATAGCTATAGGCACACTTGAAGCTACTATATCACCCTTTGTAGAGATGTAATGTAATCTAAATATATAAAAAAATCATTACAGAGTTGCCTGGACAGTTTTAAGGAATTAGGAGAAATTTTTTCTCGTTAAGCTTTACAATTGCAACACCATCCTCACTAGTAGGTCATGGAGTTTATCTACATTCACCATAGAACCACAGAAATCTTTAGCTTTTTCATTTTCCCTCTTCATTCCAGAGGAAGATTTTGACTGGTTTGAGAGTTTTTTTTTAAATTCAAAATGGAGAAATATTCTTTCCCTGAGCCAAACATTCTGATCATTTATCTGACATTTCCAGCTTTCCTGAGAATCTGATGCTCAGTGTTCTGCAGCAGAAAGGATCATCATCCTTCAGGTGTTCATGAATCAAATGCTGCTCTTCAGACACGAGGAGATTCAGCCTGTGTGAGACGCGGGTATAATTTTCCACAGGGAGAAACTGAGGCAGGGAGCAGGTAGGCACAACACATTTGGGGTGGCAGAGCAGAGTGTAACAGGGCCCCTCACCTGCCAGCCTGGTCCCCTTTCCATGTCTGGCAGCCACTGTGATCCTGTGTTCGGGTGGTTCAAAAAGGTTTAAGTTTACAAACCACTATTCCATAGTTCATTTTGCTAAAAACTGCTCAAATGTTCACATGAGTGGTGCTAATTTTCAGGAAGGTAAATTAGCATAATTAATGACCAGCCAAATTTGGGGGTAATACAGTATGTAATTAACATTAGAGAGTTCTGTTGTACCACCTGCCCCCACATTTCATTGTTGCAGTGTACGAACTGTACAGGAGGCTATTTTCCCCTTTGCTGCACTGAGCAGAAAGCAGCTTTCTTCATCAGAATAAGCCATTAGCTGTAATGGCATGTAGGTGTAATGGAATGTGCTCGAAACATCTGTGCTGAGAGCAGGGGAGAAATTGCTGCATGCAGTCGTAGGCCTTTGGGGAGCTTGATTAAGGATTGCTTCAGAGAACTTGAGATCTGGCTTGGGATGCAAAAAAGAGAAGAAAGGAAAATAACACTAATAGATTTACGGATGTACTGCAGGGAGAACAAAGGATTTTTAATTTTTTTTACTTCCCTTTATTGCTCTTATATTGCATCTGTTCTCTGTTGGGCTTTCTCTTATTGAATTGATCTGGAAAAAAAATGTAGCTCAAAATGCAGTTTAGCAAAAGACATTCTTGTTGTATAAATGTGAAAATAGCTTGATTTTTTTTCCCTTTGTTTGCTAATGAAGACCTCGTTGAAACCACAAATAGTTCTAACAATAAATATTTATTGCATATGACATTTACCTAAATCTGTTTTCAAGTGATATGTCCTCTATCTAGATATCATGTAAACACACACATTAAAAAAACAAAAAAACTGTACATAAAGACAATTCTTGCCTTGCATTATTTGCATTTCTGGAGTATTCATCTGCTCCTTGTGCTGATTTTTTTTTTCAAGATTTCTTTAAAATGAATTTTTGATTTGTTTTTCTTCAACTCTATTTGTTTGCACACAGTTTTAATAACCAATGGAATATAAACTCTCAGTACACAACAAGAGTAATTGCAGAACCACTGGGCTATAGCAGTTCTGGCTATTGACCCATCAAACTGTGAAAAATCTGAAATGCGGTTTACAGGATCTTAGGCAAGGTGACAGAGAGGAGAAAAGTAATGTTATAAAAGATTACATTGATGCCATACAAAGAGAAGGGTTAAATGTTTGAAAAATCCGTATTACAGAAAAGGGAATTAATGTGCTGCCTGGGACAGATGTGGATGTATCACACAGAAAATGAGAAACAAACCTGCAAATATTGGGTGGTTTAATGATTAAGTAAATCTTACACTTTCTAATTATAAATGACAACAAAGCTCTATGTTCACTAGTATCCATCTTCCTTATGAAATAAGAAGCTTTCTGAGTTGGTGCCAAAAATGCCTTGCAATGAAGTTTAAAATATGTAGGGAGGCAAAAATGTAATAAAAATGCAAAAGCTAATAATATTATGGCGACTGGCATTGTTTACAATGTAGAGCACCTGCTGTTTTCAAAAAAAAAAAAAAAGGAGAGAGAGAAAGAAAAAGTGAAATCATCAAACTGTTCTGAAATGGAAAATCTGGGCTCTCTGCCAATTACACAATGTGTTTCAGGTGCACTGTAAATAGGAACAATAAAAGGTGCAGGGGACAGAATCTGAAATGTTAAATCTCGGATACACAAGAAAATTATTTGATGATGTTACTTTGAAAGGAAGTCTTGGGTACCTTCCAAATTTCTTCAGTGTGGAAATAGGTTTAAATTTTTGCCTCTGTAAAAAAGTTGTAAAAATCTAATTATCCCTTTTTAAAAATTGATTAAATTAACCCCAAACAGAAGAAGAGCAAAAAAAATCCAAGAAACCCACCAGGGACTTCCCTTCTACTAGTCTATTCAACATGGGAGGTGCTTGGAGACTATGGTGAAATATAGTAAAACAAAATTCTATGATAGAATAATAAAAAGCTAAGCCCACCCACCCCCTGAGTTATAAATTTGGATTTCAGGAGGCCAGTTATAAATTTGGATTTCAGGAGGCCAGTGGTGAGATCTGGCTCGTTGAAGTCAGAGCACGAATTTGATACACATTTCAGAGGAAAACTCATACTGTCCCGACACTGCGTATCAGGGAACAAATGGTGGCCAAGTCAACACTGGGCACTGGATGCAGGAAAATTTGTCATCAGCTGGCTAAAGACCAGACTTGCATGAATTTGCCTTGTGGCTATAGGATTTCAGCTGGAGACAAGTTGTCTTATACATATAGAGACCAGAGGTGGGATAAAAATTGGTCTTCATTCATATAATTAGGAGAGTGGGAAATTAAGTATGCCTTTCTTTCTTTAAGAAAAATACTTTGGTTATGTGTTTTGTTTCAAGAGAAAACGAGAAAGCGAAGACATGCCTTAAGCACAGTTAGAAAGTAGTAGTCAGGGGACTCTTTCTGAAATAAATGGAATGAATTATGGCACACCCTCTGACCTCGAGCCCTGTACTGCTCAGCTCAGCTCACGCTGCTCCTGTCTCACCCTCTTCTCCCCTAGAACAAAAGGGGGTTTTGTCCCCACTGTGTTGGGGGAGCAGTTGCTGACCTGTGCACCTGTGTAGTGCTGTTTGGCAAGAGCCAAACCCCAGAGACAGGGGAAAGGGTTAAACAATATAGATCTCATGGAGCAGTGCTTAAACATGTCCTAAGCCTGTTTAGTTTACTAGTATAGATGTAGCCTTGGAGACCAGAGACCAGATGCTGTGCATCTGCTGCACTCCCTGTAAGATCAGCCCTGATTATTTCCACACCCCATATCTACAGGGAAGGCCTGTAATAAAGCAGTAATCACTTTCCTCCCATCCTCACCTGAACCACGAGCCAGATCTTCATTTCAGTAACCCTTGGATAAATCAATAATCCTTCTATGTGACTGAAATCAGACACACAATCTTTGTATTACTCTTTCTTTTGGGTCTGATCCTGCCAGTTTTCTGTCGTTAACAGGAAACAGGATCATATCTCTTATCAATGGCAGTTTGTTTTCCATTTCATGTTGCGATTATCAAGCTATCTGAACAATGTTTACAAGGGGCCACTTCTTTTAATAGAAGGAGAAACAGGGAACACCCTTGGTATTCTCATTTTACCAGGATATAGGTTATCAGCCTACTTCCATGTGACATCCCATCCCCATAATCATTTCCCTTTTTGCTTCCGTGCCTAAAATAACAGTGTTTCATGGATGGAGAAAAAAAAATAGGTTTCATAGTCTTCTTCCACTTTTATGCAAGTTTTTTGGAGCACACGCACACCACGTCATCTTAAAATGGACAAAGTTAAAAGCAATGCCAGAGAACAGATGCAGGGCTGAAGCTTGAGCAGGGCTAAGTAGGACTGTAGCTACTATTACCTCTGTACTGATGTCTGGTTTTCTGGTACCAGATCTGAGTCCCAGAAACAAAAGCTGCAGATCTGTTGCAATGGTGAAAGGAGGAAGAGCATCTGAAATGAACTCAAAGAAACAACAAAGTTAGAATGTATAGTGAGTAGGAGAAAAGCCACTAGATTATCTCTGCATTCTAAAGCTGTTCAGGATATTTTTCCCTCTGAATCAAGGGTAGTTACCAGGCTGAACACTGGTGAATACAGTAGAGGCTGAACACAGGGTTTTGGGCAACTGGTTCTACGTGGTCGTGCTTAAGGACTGGACCAGGCGACCTCCAGAGGGCCCTTACAAATTCAACAATCCTGTGATTCTGTTATTCTGTGAATCTATAACTACACTTGTTCAAGGGATTTGAAAAACATTTATGTACTTTAAACCACTATGAAATAGGAGCAAAAGAATAAGTTTAAAGTATATCTCTCTCCTCTGGTGGATGGAGGTGGACTTATTTTCCTCTCTGCCCCCTCTATTATGTGGGAGTGGTTGTACTCCTTCTTCTCTTTGTGTAACTTCAGCATCTCCTATGACATTCAAATAGTGTGAAAATGCAACCAAAACTCATGGGTGATGCTGACTCCACTAAATTCAGTGTCTAAACTATCTATGACTTCACTGGGCTCTGTAGCCTTGATTTTCAGCCTGAGATGTTTTGATTTCTAAAATTCTGTTCTCACGGAATGCTAAGTAAACACAGAGAAATGTTTTTGCTAAGTTTATCTTGTTTTGAATTCTTGTTAAGAGGAGGGGCTTCTCAGTGGCCCTCCATTTTGACCAATATGATTGAAGAGGTGTTAACTTTGCCTATCAATCTTATGGACCTGTGTAAAAAAGTATATAAGGAGTTAAAAATTTCAATAAAAGAGTCTTTTCAACTTTCTGATAAATAAAGTCTAGTTTCTGATTGGTGTCTGATTTCATGTCTTACGACAACAGGGTTCAAATTTTTATTCTTTGTTGAATGAATTTTCTTTCAGAGCTGATTCTTGCTTTTAAGATGGACATGAGCAGATACAAAGGGAGCACTTCCTGGAATCACTCCTAAGATGCATTTAAAACTGCTTTGAAAATAAAATTCTTGCAGCAAACTCTTTAGTTTACTGAAGATACATCCACTAGAACATATTAAGACTATATAGATTGATAAATATGCATAACTCTTACTGTTCTTTCTTTTAAATACCAGGTAGCTTCTAACAATCCAAGTCTAATTCCTAATGAAGCTTTCCCTAGTGGTTTAAATAAAACTAGTAGTAAGAAATAAAACAATTTTAGTTATATAGTTATATATTTGAAGACGTATATAACCANTAAAAACACACCAAAAAAAAAAAAGATTAAGGCCAACCTTTCAGTTTCTTAGGGTTAGGTAGATCCAAGTTTTTGATCATCATAATTTAACCTACTTAAAGTCTTTTTAATGGCCTTAGTTAGTATAGTTATTATAGTTAGCATAGTTATTATAGCCAAACTTTTCTTCCCAATACAGGGAATATGAAAATGGCACAGTCAATTTGAGCCCCAACAGTGAATTTTTAGTCCTATTGATTTCAGATTTCAGATCTGGCTAGCTTAGGAGATGCTTAGGACTGTGTCCATAGCAGAAGACAGTCTGACTTAATGCTGCTTCAAGCTGCTTCAAGGGGAGTGTGACAGCAGCTCATTCTACCACTTCAGCTATTTATTCTCTTCTCATAGACAGTCCCACATAAGAAAAAATAAGCATCAGAAAACCAATGGTTTAAGTTCACAGTGTGAAATGCAACTAAATCAGGAACCTTGTAAAATAAAGCACAGCAACACCATGACCGTGTCTTCCCAGATGTTGCAGCAAGCCATAACAGCCTAGCTTCAGGTTCAAACCAGGTAAAACCAAAGATAATAGCAAGAGAAGTACTGGGAGATTCTGGTGATGGTACCTCTCTGCAACTATTGAATGACTTACTCTCATGTTTCATCATCCTTCATCAGAAACCTTCTGGAAACTCTGGTTCTATGGGAACACCATGGTATGTCTTAAAACAGAATATGCATCAAACTGGCCAGTATTAATAGGCAAAGGCAGAAACAGGCCTAAAAGAACTTGTGCATAGTTTTTAGTACTCCATTAACATAAAATATAAAATTTCACCAAACATTTCTCACATCACACCCACACCATTCAAAGGAACTCTGGAAGTAATTTTCTCTAGAAAGCTACCCAGTCCTCTTTTCAAAATTTGAAGTAGTGAAAATTCAACTCTTTTCTAGATGATCCTTAAGTTAAACACCCTTGTTCTTCAAGTAATCTCATGCCCAAAAAGATGTTTACACACTCTGATCAAATCACTCCTTACCCTTTGCTTTGGGAAGCTAGCTAGGTTGAGCTGCTCTGCAACCACCACTTCCCTTCAACAGATCTAAATTACCTTGTGGCTCCTTATTTGTTTGGGGGTTTTTTTAAAACATGATTTTACAAAAGAAATAGTACTTCACAGATAAATTGGGTGATGCTGTATCTGCTAGGTATCCCACAGCATTCCCATCCAGGGATTTTGTTGGTTTTTTGCACTCCGAGCACATGCTCAGGTAGGTAACCACAATGACTCCCTCTTTCACAGATCTGCTCTTGTTATTCTTCGTGCTACTGATTTTTTAGATATGGGAAAGACAGCCTCTCTTCCCCCAGATCACCGACAGATGTGTGCTATCAGTCTGAGTGTCCAAGGTTGGGTGGTAAGGTGTGGCAAATGGAAGGCCTTTAGCTCTACAGTCTGCTTCTCACCCCAGACTGACAGATCTTGAGCTTAACCTTCAAGGCCCTTACGCTCTTCTTGAGCTTTTGCCTGAGGGCTGCTGCAGGCAGCAGTTGTACTTTAGTGTATGTGTGAATCCATGAATGTGGTTCCACATGTGTTGTACAGACACAGCCACCATCCCCACACAACCCCAACCCCTCCATGGTGCTGGCTGGGTCACCCCACTGGAGCTCCTTGCCTGGCCAGAACTCGAGTGAGCATCCACCCACAGGCAAAGGTGGCAAATGCCACTTGCAAGTGGGAGATAGATACAGTGGGGAAGAAAAAGCATCTCACCACACATGTTGGTGCACAGCTTGTCACATTTTACTGCTTATATATGAACATCCTCACCACATCACATCAACAAAACAAGATATATTTACTTCACTGTATCCCACAAAAACAACCCTCTGGCTAAAATATGCACTCACCCTTTAAAAAACATTGCAAAATGCCTCTGATTTCCCTCAGAGGGGTTTCTTTGAAAGTCTGATTTTTGACACAGCTTGTTTTGCTGATATAAACATGTTAATAGTGAAAATGTCAAAAAGTTTATTGATTTTAATTCTTGAGATTCAAAAAATACATAAAAGTTCTGTTCTGTGCTCTAGGTAAATAAATGAGCCTGTTGTTTCTACATTGCAACCAGTGAACCATGGTTTATGTTAAACCCTTCCTACACATACAGGAGAGTGAACAAAGCTTAGTAGTGGAAAGAAGACACAAATTACCTCCAGCCTTTTAGAGGCACAGTAGAGGCTTCAAACACTGGAATATACATGACTAATACATCCAGAAAACCCTGTTTCAAAAAAATTATCTCAAGCTTTGTGTTAACTGGTGTAATACTAAATAATACTCTTTGAAGAATAACAAGATCAGACAATGCCTGTTCATGTTACTCCTGAAGGAAAATGAAGCTATTTCATGCTTATGTGCTAAACTTGGGGCACATACATATGGGTACACACGTGAGCATTTTCACATATATGCACAGGTATATATGTATATTTAGACAGATGTTTTTGCAAACAAAACAAAAATAAATTACTCTATATATGCCCTTACTTTCTTCCCACCATGAACGGTCTTTTTGTTAGTCCACTGAATAACCATTTGTCACGGGCTTTACTGTACCATGAAGTTATGATTAATATTATGGCTCATGTACAGCGGGTTGAAAAACCATATTCATTTTCAAAGTCACGTTGCATTGATTAGAATTCACTGCAGGTTATTCAAATAACGATCCTCTCTTTTCCCAGGAGAATCTCCGTCTGATTTTTCTTTATCCTCATTAAAGATCCCAGGTGCAGACAAAGCTTTACATACTT
Source organism: Chaetops frenatus (assembly GCA_013400775.1). Taxonomy (NCBI): domain Eukaryota; kingdom Metazoa; phylum Chordata; class Aves; order Passeriformes; family Picathartidae; genus Chaetops; species Chaetops frenatus. The sequence continues at coordinate 130,335 of VZTR01006234.1, read as the reverse complement.
CTAATTTGCATTATCCTTGGGAAGGAGGTAATTCACATGCCTTCAGTATATAGCACTTGTTTTCGTAGTTTGCTCTTTCCTATCTGTCTATTTAAATAAATCAAGAAATTTAGCCTTTATAAATCCTCTGACAATAGAAAATGCCAAATTTTATTATGCTTAGTAATGAGCACATGTATTCTGAAATATCAATTATAATTCAGATTAAATGAAACAATTTTTTCTTTGCTTCTCATCAGGTTTTATTTAAAATAAAACCTCTGCTCACTCTCTCAGTGAAGGGAAAAGGTGAATTTTTTAAGCAAAGATATAGATTTCATATCAGCCTTTGACTGATGTAAGAATATCCTTTATCAGTCTCTGAGAAATCATTGACAGGATTTAGTCTTTTTCTTTTTACTGGGCAAATATAGAACAGTGAAAGCACATAACATCTGTAATTGCCTGGTAGAACTCAACAGTCCCATTAACCTCCAAAACACAGCACTTGCATGGATCCCACATCTGTTTTCTGAGGCATAAGTTGTGTGGGCCTATGTTTTGCAACAAAATAATCTGTCTTGGACTATTTTTATCGCGAGCCTTTGTGTAATGAGTTTAGCCCGAAGCAGACTGACAGCATTGTTGACATTTCATTGAGTTTCCATCCTCAAGAGAGAGGAAATTTTAGCTAATTAAATAATGTTATAGTGTCTCAGAAACTACAAAGGCAATGGGAAACCACACAGCAGTCATACTGTTTTTCTTAAGACCACTTGTGTATTCCCTAGGTTTTATTATGCAGAAGTGATTCTTCTAACAGTCTGTAAAGCAAGTCACACCTTGGATAAACTTTTCTTAACTCAACCTTGATAGCAATATTTGTAAACTGGTTAGTGTATATATGAAATGAAGCCAAATGGGGAAAAGAGTTATTAGAGAAATACTGAAACAATTATTACTTTTCATCATCTCAGCACAAAAGAACAGAACACGTTGCACATGTGTACTGGTGACAGAGAGACAGTAAAGACCTTTTCTTTGTTCCTTTGTGGCTACCCTGCTCCTCTGTACTAAGAGGATAAGGGAAAGGGCAGGGAAAAGACAGGGACAGGCTTGCTTATTGAAAGGTTGATAATACAATGCAGGTCCCTTCGGGATGGAGGGAAGGGTGGGAGTGGTGGGGCCAGTGGGTTTCTCTCACCCCTGCACCAGGTACTCTGGTGCTGATCCCAGCAGGACACAGGAGGTGCTGCCAGTCCCCTTCCAACACCATAAATTGTTTCTGTGGGTGGTCAGCTGCTGACCAGAGAGCAGCTGAGCCAAAATGGACCAAAACAAGGGGCAAGCAGTATAAATCATGAGAGTTTTGCAGGCCAAGCCAAGGTGCCTTCCCCAGCTTCTGCATTCCCTGACTGCAGCTGGCCCCAGAAGCTGGTTGTCATCCCTGAAGTCCTCAGGGCTAGGGGCAGTGGCACATTTTAGGCAGCACCTGTAGCAGTTCACTGGCACACCAGGAAGCTCAAGCTTCACTGCGAGCTTGGGCAATGGCTAGCTCACTGCTGAGAAACACCTTCACCCCATACAGAGCTCCTGATGGTCAGAGAAAGAAGAGAGACAGAATAAAACTGCTGCCAAGCTCAACTTTTGAAAATGATGTATCCAAACATGCTGGGACACCACGGTGAGAAAACGGCAGGAAATTTGACCAGTTCAGCCTAAGCAGGGCAGCAGGGCAAATCAGTTCCCTCAGATCTGTCCTGAGTGCATGGCACAGCAGACAGCTGACTGGGAAGTAATTCAGCTCACCACTCCTACAGAAAACAAAATAAATTGATTGTGCTCTTCTCCACGTGCAGGAAAACGAGTCCTTTGTTTCCAACACCTTTACTTCTGAGGTGTAGAGGCCCCCCATCTTCAACCCCTTGTCTTGCTGCATGCCCAGCATCTGTGATTACCTTGGGGGGTGCACTGAGGGTGCTCAAGTAGTGTGTTTCTATAATAACACTCTCAGGCTGCCCGCCACATCAGGAAGAAAATAATACATTTCTACATTAATGATTTAATTTCCCTTTTAATATGTTAGTGTTTCCCTGATAAGCAACAATTTAGATATCTTGTTTCATGATCAAAATGATTCTTTGTATTAAGGACTGAAGTACAATATAAAGGAAATACAGTTGCTGAAGGAGTGACTGGTTTTCTTTGCATTTCCCCTTCAGACACAGGGTGCTATTTGCTGGTAGTTTACACTGATGGCCATTACAGTGTGTCCTTCTAAGTTCTCAGCTCATGATAAGGACATTTTATATTTGCATAACACCTTTCATACTGCAAGAGCAAAGCACTTAAAAAAAAATTAATTTAACGTTATAATCTCCCAGCGGCGGTGATTCACCCACCGTGCTGGCAGCAAAGAAAACTCGGAAATTGTCCCTGTGCATCAGAGGCATCCGCCAGCACTAAAATGCTCTGGAACCCAGAAGGGCTGCTGAATCCTCGGATGGGGATGTGTGTGTGTGCCTGTGTGCCTGTGCACATGTGTGTGCTGAGGAGGGATCTCCCCGTGGCCAGCTGCCTCTGGATAGACTTTGGGTCTTTTCCTGCATATGGCAGCAAGCTGAGGTTTTTGCTCGCACAGAGGCAGAGAGGAGAGCTCAGGATTCCTACCGTGAGCCCCAAAAAATCTTTATTCTCCCATTAAGCCTCAGGGAGTCTGAAAGATTTTATTAGCCTTAATTACATTTTGTCTGGGATCATGAGGTCGGTGGGCTTGGCGAGCTTTTGTTTTTAAAAACCTAACTTGCTTGCCAGGCGAGTTTCCCAAGCTCTCATTTTATTGTGGTTTCCAGCAGGGGATCTTGTTTCAAGGGATATGATCAAAGTAAAGGACATTTCTTCTGGGACTTATTTTACATAGATTAGATCTCATTATGCAACTTGCTCTTTAGTCTATATTCTTTTTATAAGCTTCTGGCTATACGAATGAATTTTACATAGTAAAGTGTGAATTTATTATAATGAATACACTTTCTGAGTGAAAGGGAGGCAAAATACAGCACATTTAAGCTTCCTTATCAACAACAAATTTCAGCATTGCAGCAGTTTAATCTTATCTCAAACAAGGTTGTTGCACACTAATTTCAATGCAAATTTTCAGCTGACTTTTATTTCATTTTTAAGTTAAAAAAAATATTTTCTGGAATTGTGTCAAATTTTGCATTTCCTTCCTAAATGCATATTTCAAAGCCTTTTTTCAAAGGCATGCATGATTTTTTAGGATTTCAAGATCTGTACTTGATTAAGTTGTTACAACTTGACACCTTGAGAGTTCCACAGAGGTGGGAATTTTTGATGATGTCCTGCAGCTACTTCTGAGTACAAAATGCTCTGGATTAGTTCTGTTGGACAATCTCTAAAGTGACTGAAAATTGAAGAAATTAAAGGTTAAAAAAGAACAGATCTTATCATACACAGGAATTCTTGTCCAGTATTATTAAGGTTTAGGGACTGGCAGAAGTGGCAAGCTTTTTTAAAAGCTTCATTCTAATAGCATACAAATAAGAAGACATTTTTCAGTTTTATGCTTCTGTACTGTGCATCTATCTGCAATTCTATTTAATACGAAGTTTGGGTCAATGCATATGTGAGTTCATCCAATGTTTATGTAAATTACTTGCTTTTATTTCCTGAATTTCCTCATATGAGTAATCAGGTATGTTTTTATTATCTCCTAATCTAGTCTGATTTAAAGCTGAAATTATCAAGTGAACTAGAATTTAATTGTCAAATGGAAGAGTTGTATGCATTTTTTTTTTGTTGGTTGAGGTTTATATATGCGTGTATATATATATATATCTCCTCACCTTTCAAGTAATCTATTTGATACGGTTTTTTAATGCAAGTGATGATCTTAGAAATAGATTCAGTCATCTTGACTCTTTCTTTGTTATATTACATAAGTGGGAAAGAAAAGACTTTTTCTTTTTCTGTCAAGAGCAAAATTTAGATGCACTTCTTTCTGTTAAGTCACTAAAACTGGTCACTGAGCTAGAAGTGTAAGCAGTCTTAGAATCTGTTCTCGTAACTGTGAAATTTATTCCAGCTAAAAGACTTTCTTCATTTTAGGCTGAAATACTGAGGGCAAATTAGAGTACCTAGAGGCTTTGCATTCCCACTGATGCTGTAGTCAATACATTTCATGAACAGGGAATGGGATTTTCACAAGAATTCAGCAACTACCTCCCCCTGGACCTACAGAATTCAGTGCACCATGAGCCTTTCTGGAAAACTCACACTTATTTTTACAGGGACTACTGCCCTATAGCAAATATCCACATCTGAGGTCTACTAAATGTATACAGCATGTATTCACTACTTCTTCCCCAAATCTGGTTCAGTCTCAAATGAAACCCATGTAAAAGCTTGTGTACAAAGGTGTTAAACTCATACCAACATATTTAATTGCAATCTTATTTACAGCCTGTAAGCAGCTATTACATGTATTTCCCAGGTTATGATTCAGAGTTTACACATCTCTAGTTTATCACAGTATAAAGTAGTGTCTCAGGCAAGGAATGTTTTTCAGTTAAATGGTTAATTAAGACTTGGAGATATTTTTTTTTTCTGATCAATGCAAGTCAAATTCTCAGTGCAAGTGGTTGAATCATCTTCAGAACTCTGATCATAATTAAACCACAAGGAGCCTGTTATGATTAAATGTGGGAAGCTGAAAATACATGAACCATAACAAAGGATCTGAATTCACTTCAAGCTTTGCATAAAATGCCATTTCAGATTTTTTTATCTTAGTAAAAAAAAGCTTTCATCCTCTAATTTTACATTTTTTTCCAGAATGTCTTCTAAATTCAGTTACATTTTTCCAGCTTAATAATAAATCTTGGATATGTAACTGCTATCTGAGTTTCTTAATTTGTAAAATTCCCCATGTCCTCTGTCCAAACAATAGATTTATCTTTATTTTTTATTAAAAATACAGAATTCTAAAGGATAGTCTTTGCCTTAAACAGTTACACTTAATATATTGGCAAATAAATATTTCTGCAAATTACTTCCTCACAGCTGTACAATCTATACACAGTCTTGGTAGTCTGCAATAAATTTCTAAAATCTATATTCTTTATTGTGTTCTAATTCTTTATTGCCATAATGATTTTTGCTTCTGTCTTTCTAATTAGACTATATAGCTTTTACAGAACAGCTTTTACACAGGATATTTGTTTTTCTGTTCATGTAATTTAATCTTGGATGCTTTTAATCACACATGCATATCTAAAAGGGACCAAATTCTCTTGTCTTGCCTTGGTAAAATTCTCTTTTTAAAACAATGAGTAGGAAATAGAGGAATTTGTGAAGGAATATCAGAAGCAATGTCTACTGCTAAATTAACAAACACCCAACACACCCA
>VZTR01006234.1:104364-120023 GCA_013400775.1 Chaetops frenatus | reverse complement strand
TTTTTTTTTTTTTTTTTTTTTAATTAAAATGTACTGAAAGGTAAAGTTGCTTTACGAATCTTGCAGGTAATTGAATAGAACACAAATTGATACTTAAACCCTCATTTTCGTTTTTAATTAAACAGGCATCTTGCACATTTACCTGCATCTTCATAGGCTTAATTACAGTCTGATTGGGCAAAAATATCCCGAGAAGAGCATCTCATTACATCTAGGTAGGCTGCACTGGCAGGAATGTGTGGCATGTGTATAAGAGGAGGCATGTGTGTTAGTGAACGTGTTTAAATAATTTACTTGGTTAATAAAATATGGATGGCATGTTTGAAGGAAAATTGTGGATCATTGTATCACCTTTGCACTCATCCGTGGAAAAAAAAAATCAGTCTGTAATGTGGTTGATGGAAGAAAATAAATAAAAAAATACATTGTGGATAGCATTTTAACACAAACCTATTAAACTGGGAACAATTCTATATTCAGCAAAGTAAACAAACTTCTTGTTTCCTAGTGACGTGTATATTGCCCTAACATGTGCCATTCTGGTTGGAAAATAATGTCTTTTGCAAGTGAATAAACCCCACAGCTTTTACAGCTTATTCCAGAGTGGTGTGATATTTGGTCCTTTAAAAATACAAAGCATCCAAAGCTTCCTTCTTGTTTTGTTTTACAGGGGGCAGGGGGGGCTACAGACAGGATCTTATTCTGTAGGTTCTTTGTTTGAGGAGACAGCAGTGTTACAAGAAAGCTACAATCTCATTAGTATATCTTTTAAACAATAGCTATTGATCAGGGCTGTCCCGTGCTCTCAGAGGCAGAATCCTTCCTGTTCAGTATCCCTTGGCATGTGAGGAGGAGGAGGAGGAGAGCATACAGAGCTTCTCCCCAGCTGACTGGTATGCCTCTCCCCAGGAACTGCTCTGTGGTGGACTCTGCAGGTGGGGCTAGCAGAGGCAAGAAGGTCTCAGGAGAGAGAAACTCTCCTCCTACCCCAGCAAGGATTAATGCATGAGCAGGCACTCCAGCACCGTGGACTGAGAGCCCTTCTGAGCTCTGGGAGGGCTGCTCTGCCACAGTGGTAGGGCTACAGTGTGAGGGGGGGCTAGTTCATCAAGATAGAAAGAATATCACCTCTGGTTTTCATTGCTATGCAGGGGATGAATTAAAATAATCTCTACTGGGATATGATAAAGATATTTAAAAGGCAGTTTTTAGTTGAATTTCCAAAAATATGCAAAGTCAGGGATAGCAGGAGATGCTCACTGGTAGTCAGTCTCAGCTCTAACTGGCTGTACTCTAGAGTGGCATGAGGAGCACCTACACTGAGCCAAGAAGAATGTTATCCACAGGGATAGATCACTTTTTAAACTACCTAGAGCTATAGAACATGCAAAATTCCCAAGACACAACCTGCCACTCTCTAACCTTTCTTCAGCATAGGCCAAACCTTTGTAAACCCACTTGTGATTCTACAGGCTCATGGGCAATTAGGGAAACTGTACTCCCTCACTGCCTAGGACATCTCTTCCCTAGAATCACCTTGTATTAGCCAAAACCTCAAAACCTGGGATACAGCGATTGTGAATAACATAGGTAGATGCTTTGGCTACAAACAAGTACATTTCCCCTTCATTTTCAATATACCATGTAAAACAAATAATGGATCATGGATATAGGCAGGAACTGAATGCTGCTGATGGTTGATAGAACCCTTCCAGGTTATACAGTAAACTATCCTTGAGCTCCAGCCCTGTCTGCTGGAGAATAAGGTGCCAGTGAGTGCAGTGTTTTCAGCCTGTTCTCACATTTGTTCTTGCTTGAGGTTTTATTTAACATTGGAAATCCTAAACAGATGACTGTTCTGGATAATATGGTTTGTGCTGTTGGCAAGCTTGCAAAAGAGCACTTATTAAACAAACAGTTTTTATTGTTTTTAAAAGCTTTAAGAAGGCCTTTCCCCCCTCTTTTCTTGGAAAGGAGAAAGATCTGTAATTCCATGGCATGGAAATATTGCTGTACTTTAACAAGGGCTTTTACTTTTGAAAATAAGTACTCTGCATTGATTGGATAACCAGAACCTTCCACATCTTACATATCACAGGTTCAAATGCAGATGCAGCCATGTACCAGAATGTCTGAACACCTGGCCTTGAGAAAAAGAAGAGATTTCTCTTCTGGAGAGGTGTCTGTATCATAAGGACAGTCAATGTTGGCAGTCTCAGCAAAGGGGCAACAGGTAAAATGTGGAGACAAATCTCATATTTTAATCCCAGAATACTTTTCCATATGCTGCCGTGGAGATATTCAGATAAACAGTGAGTTCAAACACTGTGGTCCTTTCTCTAGGAAAAATTCCCCTCTGAACTAAGTTTTGCTTGAGTGATGACAGTGTTTGTCGCATAATAAGGTCTTTAATTTGCTGCAATGTCAATAAGGCACCTTGTCAAGGATATTACACTTAATTAAACAATAAATAAACCAAACCCACCCTGCTCCAATCAGATAGGACTTGCCTGGCAGCCCAGCTTTGGAGGCTGACAGGGTTCAGGGACTGTTTAGGTGAGTCTGAAGTGAGGCAGGGAAGTCGAGACTTGCCAGGCAGTCTGGGTGAGAGGTGTGCCTTGCCTTTGGAGACAGGGAAAAAGAGATAGCTGAGTCTAAACAGAACTGCACAAGCAGCAGGCAGAGTCTCAAGGGAAGTATGTCCCAGCTGAGACATTTTCCCTTGGTAAAATTAGCAAGTTCAGCTTCAGCTGTGCAGTAGGTTGGCCAAAATCTCAAGAAACCCTGGAACCAATTTATTCCATCTGGAAATTAGTTGCAGCTTTTATTGCTTTCAATTTTTGTTCCAGAGCAGATTCTGTTTCTAAAGAGAGGTCTCTGGTCCTTTGTCCTTCAGGATTTTTCTTTTTTCCTTTTTTTTTTTTGTATTTCCAAAGCATATCAATTAGAAGGTTTTGGGGAAAAAAAACCAACAAAATAAGACAAAGAAAAAGGAACAACTTGATTTTCTTCTTGCCATAATTTTCTGTACAGTGAGGTATTTCAATGGAAGATCCTTCGCAGGCACATCTCAAATATCAGCATCTGACATGAGATCCCGTTGGAAATCTAAATTATTTCTTTTACCAAGCAGGTATTTTTACCTGTTCTTTACATTTGTCATTTAATGAAACTGCAGCTAAGCCTTTTATTTAACCATTTGTCATTAACACCCAAAAGACAAAGCCGACAGGAGTGGAGAGGTACCCAGTGTCTGTTAAAAAAAAAAATCATCTGTGTGTATTCATTGCCAAAGTAGTTAAATATTCCTAAGTCATATCTGAACATCTGCTTCTGGTTTAGTGCTTTGATTGAAATTATTTTAAATGTGCTTCTACCTGAAAATTATTTCTTTTAAAAGGTGAAGGCTGGTGGTGATTTTCTCACTAAGAATGACAGCACTTCATCAGCAGAGCATCCCTGGCTCTCAGGAAATCCACCATCTGCTTACTTCTCCACTTTCTGAGGAACAGAAAATCTGAAAACTAAACAGTAACAGGGAGAAAAAAAAAAAGGCAACCTGCAAGTGAACATTCCTAATGGATTTCACATGCAATGTGTTTCTCTACATAGTTCACCAATTTTCACAGCAACTCATTCTTCTAAACTGGTAACCCTGGGTTATCTGCTAAAAGTTTTTCACCCAGAGCTGCAACCTGTTCTGATGAATGCTGACAAATGAAGTAAAAAAATTATGAATGAAGTCTGTCACCCTGGGCTAACTTATTCATAACTCAGAAGTAGTTATTAATACAGATTTTGAGTGAAGGGAGGCAAGATGAAGGGAACATGGACACAGCTCCTAAATCTACATTTGTTCACAAGGATAAGATTGAAAGACATCTCTAAGACTATGAAACCCAAACTTTTACTACAGGCAATGATATAATTCCTTGTGTAAGTGATGTAAATGTATCAATGACCTTCTGAAAGCAAGCTATTATTTCACTCTTACTACTTTTTATTCCAGATCCTCATTCCTTTACATGTTTTCAACCTCTAATCTTTTAATTCCCAAATCTATTCATTTATGGACTTTCTATTCAGCATTCAACAGCACCTTCCAGCTGAAACCATTTTGTCTACATCCTGACTGTTCTTTTCTCACCTCCAAGAGCGCAGAAAGTGATCCTGTTCCACTCATCCTGAGGTTTTTGTTTTATAGATTATAATAAAGGGGAAGCAACTTGTTTCCACCCATACAACAGGCTATCTGCTTCCACTTGTCCCACTATTGCCCTGCCTCTGCACCTTCTCAGTTTGAATTCAAGTCCACTGCACACTGATGATCACACTGACACACGGCTCTTGCTGATATCTCAGGTGGAGGTAGTTGCTCTTTCCATATCCTTCCTTAACACACCAGGTCTAAGTTCTTCACATTTGCCTTGGCCAAGGCCAGTGGTGGCACTGGGATGACTCACATCATAGGTTTGTACACTTAAGTGAGTACAGGCCATGAATCTGCATGTGAAAACTCGCATGCTCACCCTACCCCAGTGGTTCCAGAACAGCTGAGCTGCAGTTCCTATTTCTTATTCTGCAGGAACACAACCTATATCTCCTATGCTTCTCTTCACACCAGTTGGGGCTATCCTGCTGAGAAGCAGGTTGCACATCTTTCACCTGCCAAAGTCCATGACTTCACACTTGCTGTGATAAAAAGAAAATTAATCCTAAATGCTCACAGAAATCCTCTGCCACTGAAGATGTATCTGAAACCTCTGAATACGAGGTAGATCTTACTACACATCTCCTCTATAAACAGCTCCTTCTAGATCCCAGTCTAACCAAATTGGATAAAGTATGTTAAAAATAAGGATGTGAAATAGAGGGAGGAGAGAAAATCAAGCTGCTATTCAGCTGAAATCCTCTAATCTCTAATAAACTGGGTATTATAGCAAAATTTAAAAGGAAACATATGATGGCAATATTAAGACCAAAGGCCATTAATAGAGTCACTGCCAAAGCTCACATTCAGTGATATCCCTGTGCTAATGGACATAACATTCATTAACACACCCAGGCTCATTCTGGCTCCTCACCACTACTCTGTTTGCTTTATGTCTCTGCAAGTTGTCTTTCCTTTCCCGTTTTCTCCATCACTAAACTGAAAGCTATTTGACAGCTTCTGGCATCTCTATTAAATTGTGGGAAACATGGAAATTATTAACTTTTGAACCACAAAACTGAAAACACCCTTGCACATTCTGAAGCTGAAACAGGTCGTGAATGAGGTAGCTTCTTCTGATAGGGCTCGCAGGGGCAGCAGGAGGGCATGGGGAGAGAGGGAGGCTGACCCTATTGACTGAGATTTGGATTTTGCTGTTGTCATTAGAGATCAAAAGACCGTGATCACCTTTCTGATTGCTCCTTCCCTAGTAAACAACCTCGAAGTGAGTTCATTAAATATTAAAAGGCCCTGATATCTATTAATGTTATCGGACACATGAAATATGCCTGATGGATTTATTCTGCTGTAAAGGAACCATATCCCAGTGTCCCTCCTGGGACCATGCTCCAGCTGTTTAAACTATAATTCCATCACTAGGAGGAATGGTTGAGGCTGACCTCCATGAAATGTACTCATTGTTGCTCAGCCTGTGAATTGTAAATGAAACCTTTTGTAATAATGTTAAAATATGCATGCAGAGGAATTAAAGCATTGGAGGTCAGCAGCAGAGCCTTGCAGTGGGGTCGCTGTTGGCTCGGAGCAGCTGGTGGCTGCACTCCAACAAAAATGATACCCAGAGGTTGTTTAGGGGCCTGGCTGTGTGCGTGACTGGGCTTGACAGATCTATTGCTGCATCTCAGTGAATCTCAATCTGGTTTTGATTGTCTTCTGCTCCAGTGTCAGTTGTTTTGAGCACCTTGCTCTTTTTGGAGGAGCCAGGTTTCTGGTTACCTTGTCCCCGGTTCAGTGCCAGAGCTCTTTATTGCCCTGCGTGGGATCATTAAAACGTTATACCGCATTTTAAGCCTCAGCTTTCCACATATTGATTTTGTGCCTGCTTTCTGGTTATTTATGACATGAACACTATCTACACGTCCATAAGACAAGGAGCATATGCAGAAATTCCAGCTAATAAAAACAGTGGAGGCTGGGACAGCCCTTCAGTCTAGAGTCTGAGGGAGGAAAAACCAGGCAACGCCAGGATGAACCCTGCAAGTTTCTGAAAGGGTTAAAAAGTACCTTTGCTGACCCTGGAGCAATGACCAAGAGGTCCCTATGCTCTGGTTTCACACATTTGAGAAGACACACATAATTTTATGCAGTGAGACCCTCGCACTATTTCTGGTATTCTGCTTTCATGACAGTTTTGGGGTTTTTTTCTGCACTTAACATGCTGTGAGTCCTGAAATGCCTGAAGTGTTTTAAAAGCTTTACAAAAATTAAGTGCTCCAACAAAAATCTCTGATAAGGTTTAATACGAAAGATAAGTGGCAGCTTCTCTGCTGGGCTTACCAGCAGTCAGCCAATGCCACGTCTTCAGTGTCAGCAGGCAACTGAATTGCATATCCCAAAAGTGGGGCAAAGGCTTCACCTTGGTATTACCTATACAAGGGTTTCACTAATTTAGCACCTTTGTTGTCATGTTCTTCAAAATTCTCCTGTCACCTCAGATATCCAAGTAAAATAACCAGGTATGCACGTTTTGAGTAATGATTTTCTACACTCAAGACTAAGGACTAAGTATGGGAGACAGGCCTTGAAAGATTAGCCCCTGATCTTTTCGTTTTGTAGATCTAAACTTAAATTATGAAAATGAATTTTCCAGTCTCATCTGAGTCATAATTTTCCAGGAAAAAAAAAAAAATCTTTATAGCATCTGGCTCAACATGATGTTTCCACTAAGATAAACTGGAGACACTGCTGTCCCAGGCCAGTTACTGTTGAAGGATTAGGAGAAGCAGTTTAGGATAACACCAGCTGGTTTCTATTTTAACTCCACACCTGTCCATATACCATAGGAAGAAAAGAAAAGAGAAAAGGAAAGGAAAAAGGAAAAATGAAAAATGGACAAGGAAAAAAAGAAAAGGAAAAGGAAAAGGAAAAGGAAAAGGAAAAGGAAAAGGAAAAGGAAAAGGAAAAGGAAAAGGAAAAGGAAAAGGAAAAGGAAAAGGAAAAGNAAATGAATTTTCCAGTCTCATCTGAGTCATAATTTTCCAGGAAAAAAAAAAAAATCTTTATAGCATCTGGCTCAACATGATGTTTCCACTAAGATAAACTGGAGACACTGCTGTCCCAGGCCAGTTACTGTTGAAGGATTAGGAGAAGCAGTTTAGGATAACACCAGCTGGTTTCTATTTTAACTCCACACCTGTCCATATACCATAGGAAGAAAAGAAAAGAGAAAAGGAAAGGAAAAAGAAAAAATGAAAAATGGGCTAGGAAAAAGGAAAAGGAAAGGAAAGGAAAGAAAAAGAAAGATAAGGACTCCACTGTCTGAGTAGACTTTATAGATTTCTTTAAATGACCCAGAACTTTCATTTACTCTAGCTAATCCACTCATTTGACAGAAATAGAGGAGAATTTTGTTATATTATTCATATAGGAAAAATCTGAGAATTTTGTCAGGGCTTCATCAGATGTTGACCAAAATAGGTATAGAAGGAAAAAATAACCAACCAGCTTATCTTTAAAGCACTGGCTTTGTTCTTTGTAGAGATAATACTACTGTACAATATTCCTATCACAGTTTTAAGATTGGATTCCAAAGGTCATGCATTAAAATAGTTGAGAAGATACATGCAGATTATTCAGAGTAATGCAGAGGAGCCCGTTCATGTTAAGACCTCGTTTGATTTTGGTTACACTGGCTCAGCTCTGAAGCTCTTTGTACTGAAGACAGCGTGTCTGTGCCCATTGTGCACTTTGCAGCACCCACTGCCTGTGAGAAATGCCATGAACAGCCTATAAAGGTGTGGACAACACTGAGACAACACCAGGTGACAGCACACTAATACCTCCTGAGCCTGTCACTGACTTTGGCCAGAAAGGAAGAGAGATGAAACACTGCAGGACTCTGCAGCTTTGCAGGCTTTAGACCAAAAGAAACAATACGGGGGGGAAATGGATTTTCTTTTTGATTTTTTGTTTAAGCAAAAGATCTGAAAAGGGAAGCTTTAAAAAAGAGAAAGGGATTCTTGATCGTTATTAGCCCTCTGCTTAGTTTTACCCTTTCCCAGATGTTTTTTCCCTGGGGAATTCTAGCAGACAGACCACGGATCATCACAGCTGGCATCTGAACAGCACTGTGCAGTTAATAATGATTCACAACCACTGCTCCCCATCTCGCCGGCATTTGCCTCCGTCAGGACAGAGCACAAATGTGCTTGCAATTAGAAAGGAAGGAAGAATGTAACAGAAATGCTGTTTCTTTTTAAACAAGTAAGTGTAATTTTTCATGTAGACTTGGGACTGTGCCCGCAAGTAATTTGCTTTTGTCAAATGGAACATGAAAACCACGCACCCAGTCCTGCAAGTGATTACTCCCAAGCACAGCCTCTGCACAGTGCTAGCACAAATGCTGGCACTGGAGGCAAGAGCAGTCTGGTGTGGGTAAGGATTACTCGTATGAGGAAGGGCTTTCAGGATTGGCCCCAAGAGAGGCATGTGAATACTCCTTCATGGGACATAAGCTTCAGGGAACTCAAAATAGGTTAATTCCATGCCTGATTCATTCCATGGACCATTTAACGAGAGCCTCTGGAATTGTGCAGTCAGTAATGAACTGCCAAGAACCAAAAGTAATCACTGCTGCAATTATTAAAATTTACACTTGGATTCTGTTACCTTTGCAGCAAGTATGGGTCTTGAATTAAGTGGTCCAGAAATCCAAGGACTTCCCACAAAGAGCAGTTCTTTCAAAACCACAATTCTTTTACTTGCTTATTGCCCAAATTGTTGCACAAAAGTGCTGTTACACTAATTTGTTTTCTTTCATTTTTTAACAGCGTCCTTGCACACTGGAGATGCACAAAAGGCTGCTACATCAGTAGTAATTACGGGCTAATAGGTCATGAGGAGGCTTCTTTTTTGTTCTAAGCATAGGGGGTCTGGGCATTCCTCCTTATCTGAAAACAGCTTCACATTTTCCCTTAGGGAAATACAATGCACTGCTCTATGACCTTTATGTTCTTACACTGTGCCTGAGCCATGCAAGGTGTGGCCATATCCTTTTTGGGTAGTCCTGCATTTCCCTTGCCAATCATGAAAACTTAAATCAGCTTCGGCCTGTAAAGTGCTGAGCTTTCTGGCCCTGATCCAGGAAAGTACTTGAGTACAGGCTTAACTTTGCACATGCATCTCATTGGAGTTGATGAGACTACTCATTAGACGCTTTCAGATAAGCAGAGTCTGATGGGCTTCACACTAGGATACTTAAAAATCTAGAGGAAAAAGCATAAGCTCTGCTTGTAGCTTTAGAAACAGGGATATTGTCAAAATAGCAGCAAATGGGTGTAGCTGGTGCCTGTTGTTACATGTAAACCATCATCTCAACTTCAGTTCTTACAAAACACTAGATTCATCTCCAAAATTATTTGTTTTGCAGACTACAGAAAGAGCAGAAGTACAGGAAAGTGTCGGTGTGGCTTGGTCAGGAACACCTGATTTGCAGTAGCTCTGCAGGAAAGGATCTGGGATCGCACTGACCTACAAACAATGTGTGAGTCAAGGGTGTTCAACTACTGCAGAAAAAGCAAACATATCTTACTGAGCTTTGCAAAAAGTATATGTATAGGGAGACTGCTAAAGTGGTCTGTCTGTTCCCCTTACTAGAGCAGTGTGGCTAATTTTAGGTATGTTGTTGTAGGAGTTAGAAGAAAATATAAAATCTTTGAAAAAAATTATTTTGGAGCAAAGGCTGAAAGGATTTGTGTTA
Source organism: Chaetops frenatus (assembly GCA_013400775.1). Taxonomy (NCBI): domain Eukaryota; kingdom Metazoa; phylum Chordata; class Aves; order Passeriformes; family Picathartidae; genus Chaetops; species Chaetops frenatus. Next base: position 110,097 of record VZTR01006234.1, on the reverse strand, counting down.
TTTTTGCTGGGAGCAGTTTGAGGGAAATTCTGGTGCTCACACATGGGACAGAGGCAGCTAGGGCAAGAGTTGGAATAATGACACTAATGACACTGAAGATTCAGATTAGGCATTACGAAGAATTTTCCAGTGGTAAAACCAGCAGAGGAGTCTGAGGAGACTGTGGTGCAGTTTTTTGGTGTAGGTTATGTAAAACACCTGCCAGGGATGCTCTAGATAGAGCTGCTCCTGCCTTGGGACTGAGTGAGTGGCGGAACAAGCTCTGAGGTCCCTTCCAACCACACCTTGCTTTGGCTCTGTGCATTTCTGGCTCTGTGCACTGACACAACCATGTGCTTCACCTACTGTGTCTGTATCTTATTCTCTGGGTGTCACACATGCAGCCTTTTACAGGACTGACAAAGTGTTCAAATATGAATCCTCTAGAAAAATATGTCCTTTTACCTTTTTGAGTCAAGTACATGTTGAGACTTTGCTATACTGGGGGTTTAGGGGCAGGTTATTAAGAGTTCAAATGTACCTGAAGATGGTACTACTGTTGCCCTGGTTTTGAAAGCCTTCTGAAAAGTTTATATTCTCAAGTCAGATTTTCTCATGCCCTGTACTAAAAACAATAGTTTTGTTTACATTCCTTCCTGGAGAAGGGAATGTGATGGACTGGGCACTTCACCAGTCTGGTTGAGAGGTGGTATTTCATCTTCCAATCCTCTCTCACTTTGCAAACCCTATAAAATTGTGTATCCATAATAAACGGGCTCTCTTTTTGGGGGCCTGGACTGTTCTCTTAATTGTGGTGAAACCCTGTCCTTCTTTCGTGCCGGGGTGCTGCAGGTACCACACATTACCACATGTGCAGTTTGAATTGAACATATTGCAATTGTCTGTTAGGAGTAGGGACAAGAATAGAGATGTGTGCCGCTATCTCTGCTTTGAAATATGCTCTCTTTAGCCTGTTTGACTGTTGGGAGACTCATTCATATACACATTTTGAAAGGGGTGAGCCACCTGTAGAAAGGGAATCTATCAGTGGAATCACAAAGCAGCAAAGAACGGCAGAAAACACTAAGGCTGAGTGAGAACTTGAGGACTCTCGAGTTTCTGTGGCAAAGATAGAGAAAAATGTGATTAAAACATCAGAGAATTCCTTGCCTCTCTGATGTGCTCTGAGACATGATTAATTCTCTATGAGGAATTCAAAATTAAAGATTTTACCACTGCTATTTGTTCAGGAGGCAGTAGCAACTTTGTTATCCAGCCCCAGCTGGACGGATAAAGTACAACATGTATGTACAGTTGAGTATTAATTAATTTTTTTTTTGTCTAAAACTTCTATAATTGCACACTTTAAATAGTAAAGACTTGTAATGAGACATCTAGAAAAAGAGAAAGTGGAAATTGTATGTTGTTTCAGTTACATGTTAGACAAAATATGACCATACTAATAAGAAAGGTAAGTTGATAAGCAAAATGCTTAAAATATCCCCCAATATGAAAATGTGATGGTTTTGGTATTTCTAGCCCCATGAGCATATTGTTCATAACATTCTGTTTAAAACAATTTGCATGAAGCATATATACTCTCAAAGTAGACATTACCATGAGAGAATTCAGCTTTGATTTTCAAACATTCTGATTGAAAGGCATCCTTTGAGAAAACAAAGTTCATTTCACACTGTAGTGCACTTCTGGTTGAGTAGTAAGGTTCAGTTCAGAAAAATGAGCAGCTGCTGCTACCTGAGCCCCTGTCTGCCTGCTAAGGAACTCCTAGGACTCTGACCACCACTTCTGGTCTCCCTAGAGGATGAGAATAACATAAAGCATAACATGTAGCCAGTGTGTTATTCTATTGTCTAAAAATTAAGCTGGTTTGTTGTTTTTGCTTTTTTTCCCCAGATTTTCCGACTGCACATCCTTAGGAGAGGAGCACTGGTCAGTCTCCCCAGGCAACTTTCTTAAGGTCTACAGATTGCTTTGGATTTTTGTAGAGGAGGCATGCTTTTGCTCAGAATAGGAGAAAAACTAAGCACAACTTCGTAAATAGATGCAATAAAAGACCGATAATTTGATGTGAACCAAGCTGTAGAGGGTTGTGGATCTGAATCCACATGTCTTCATAGGCCCATTTAGTACTGTTCCCAGGGTAATAAATTGCTCCATGGGTCAAAATGGTTTTCCCCAGATAGGTGGAAATATGGGCAAGTGGATGTGAGTTAATTTAATTATTTTGCTCCCTTCCAGGCTTCCTCAGCTTTGTGAAAACTCCCATCTCCCCGCACAACCCCACTGTAAAAACTGCCTCTTCACTCTTCTGGGGTATTTTCCTCAGGATCATTAGCCATTCCCCATCACTGAATTGTGAAGAAGGCTTGAAAGCCAAGAAAGCCCCTTGGCATGGATCTGTGCTGGACTTCTGCCATCAGCTGATCTGCAACAGTTTGCCATTCCCTCCTTCTATACACAGCTGGGTCCTAGGTTAGCTTTGAATACGGAAAAACAAAAGTTGGAAGACCTTTCCCATTCTTTAGAGAAAGTATGATAAAGACTGCTGCATCCATGGCTTTATAAAATTGAGCTGATTTATTTGGTGAGCTGGAATTGTTATTTCTGGGGGTGGAGGCATGTTTCATGCATGTGCCATGTCACTCTGCCCTTGTGCACAGCCATGGCTTCCCTTTGGACCTTGGCTGAAGAACAACTCTCTTCAGAAGGGAGAGAGTGATGGTCTTGTTGTTTTGGGTTTCCTTCCTTGAAGGCAGAAATTCTGCCCTCAGATTCCAGCCATTCTCAGATGACTGTATTAAAAAAAAAGTGCTAGTAAAGTATTAAAAGCTTAAGAGAAAACAAGACCCTTTGATATCTATGAGCATGTGGGCCTTAGATGAAAAGATGACCAATGATTCGAGCAGATGCTGGACCAGACTCTGTGTGAAGAGCATAAGAGCTTCCCCCTTAGCAGAGGTAGGAAAAGATGAATAATTTTCAGGTGCTCCAGTTATTGCCATACCAGATAATTTTTGTGGTCACTTTTTTTTTTGTTTTATCCATACCTACTCTATTTTGTACATTAAATGTGTCTATTGACTGCAGATACAGAACAAGTTGCTTATTGCTGCCACAAATTCTTATTTACTGGCTAGGCTTTGTGATGAGAGTGTCCTGCAGTACCTTGTCTATGAAAACAAATTGCTGGGGGAGTTCTGAAAGGCTGTTTTGTTCCCAGCTTTCTGTTATAAGACAGGATCTAAACACATTGTGACTTTCTCTTGACTGATGTAGGAAATGCAATGTATTTATTACAGAAATTTAATGGTAAAAGATTCTTCTTTTCCCTGTTAGAACCTGGGTTCTTGCTTGCTTATTTGGACCATGTTCTTTTTTTTAGAGATTTATTGTGGAGACTGCATTCTGTAGCTGCAACAGATGTGCATCTTCAGAACATATTTCAGGCAGTGTTTTATTGTTAATATTATAAGCAGCCTATATGTTAAACAGACAGAAATAACTTCTATTGTGTATTACTATCATGCAGCAGACAACATGCAGGCATTATGTCTCCATTTACTGTTTACCTACTGAAGCTACCTCCTAACACTTCTAGAAACTATTACAACCAAATTTTGTCTGTGATGCTGTGCTTGAAAGACTAACAGCATTATTGCCAGTGGGGCTTGTTGAATGCAAGTAAGACAACCTAATGGCCAAATCCAGCTGCAGGAAACAGACTGGTCTCTATGTTGTTAATCTGCTAACTCAGGGCCCAGGATTATTTGATTTTGGATTTCTGGTGTAGTATTACCTGGCAGAACTGGCACTAAAGAACTAGTCATTAAGTTACATGACATGAAATTTCCTATTATGAATATGAAGAACCTGAAGCGTTGCATTTGACTGGGCATAAAGTGGTTTTTACACATTGATTCCAAGAAAAATTCTACATATAAAATTCAGTTCATTCCCTTTATCTGGAGAAGACATGTTGACAGTGTAATATATTTTAATTCTTTACATTTTGTATCACAGGAAATTATTTTAATCATTCCTTCCTTAAAAAATATTCTTGGAAATACACTACTTTCTGTGAAATAGATTTGATGTTATTGTGGCCCTACAGCTTCCACTTTGTATAAACATTCAGAAGCTTTACTAGCCATGACATGAACTTTGTAAGATGAAATTATACACCACAGCTTCTAATTGCTTCAGACAAATTAATTTCCAGTAATGTTCTGTGTCTTAACATTGAAATATTTGAAATTTGGGCTGCCAGTTCCAAGTAGAATCAATCGAAAAAGAAACAAAAATAATTGTGAAGGTAAAAAAATAAATCTAAACCTCAAATTCAAATTACTGGATGTTCTCAGATTTTCTAAAAGTTTATAAGCAAAAATATTTTATAAAGCAACTTATAAGCAATGTGAGAAATGAATCCATTTGAGAATTTGTTGATTGACAAACATTTAATGATCACAAGTGCTAGTGTGGTGAAAAATGCACTTTTATTATGTCTCTATATAATTTGGTTGCCCTACAGGCTGTCCCTTCCTCTTGCCCCTCCCTGCTGGTTTTCATGAATCTGAATTCTGCATTCGTATAATGCTGTTGTTGGAGTTTTGCCCTTGACAGCAAGTTGGTCACTGACCAGCAAGTGAAAATCTGGTCATTAACAAACAAACCTGTGAGCTTTATAATCATAGCAAAGATACCACATTAAATATGCATAAAAGAACTTGGGAGATGTTGCCCTTTTAAAAATTCTTCTAAGAAAGCTTGTAATTCTGTAATATTTGGACCTCTACGTGAAACTCCTGAGAGTTAATATTTCCAGTTATTCTTAAAGCTTCACTCAAAGTTGCTGGCTGTGCATTCATTCCTAAATTAATTAATCTCAAAATTACAACAAATGTCTGATTTCACATTAACCATATCCAATTACTGCCCAGGTCAACACCAAATCAGACTCAGCCAGCTCATTCTCAGGCCTTTAATGACTTGCCCTGGATCCAATTTTGAGCTAAAATAAAAAAGGAGCCCAGAACTCAGATCTTCTGGGTGCTGCCAATTCTGAGACAAGAAACAGATAACAACTCAAATCCTTAAAAGAGCACCAAAGGAGAAGCTGAAGACCCAGGACTCCCAAGAACTGAAGAGCTGCAGACACCAGCAGTGTATTTTACCATCAGGGAGGAGCTGTTGCAAGCCCAGCCATGTCAGACGAGTGACAAAGGGAGCCTTTGCTTATAAGGGTCCATAATCAGACAAAGGATGGGGACGGGTAAGGGATTTTGTTATTTTTTTTTTAGGGAGAACTGATCGTAACATACCTGTCTAATTTAGGTGTGAATACTAACTAACGCTCGCCCCCAGCAGAAATAAAAGCTGCCCAGGAGCGCCTCTGCCGCCTGGGCGCCGGGCGGGCGGCGGCCGCTGCTCCTGCCGAGCGATGCCGCGCAGGGACCGCAGGGCAGCAGCTGCGCTCCTGCTGCAGCGCCACAGGTGCGGCTGCCGCAGGTTTGCCCACCGCCGCCCGGCTGAGCCCTCCGGCTCCGTGCTCCACCCCGCCTTGGCAAGGCCAGGCTCCTGGCTGAGCACCGGGCTGTCGGGGGAAGGAGGCCCTTTTTATTTTTTCCCCCGAGTGACAAATGCGCTTGTCTTCTTGGGCGCCACGTGACAAGGCAGTAGTAACTGTGCTTCGGACCAGACGAAGGCACAACCATTCATGATTTTCCATTTTTT
>VZTR01006234.1:81686-104333 GCA_013400775.1 Chaetops frenatus | reverse complement strand
GTGGGGGGGGGGGGGGGCGGGAGGGGAAGCAGGGCAGAGAAAAGGCTTTGAATCCAGACAGACATGTGTGTTTTAAATTATGTTTTGTGAATTGAAGCAAGGCAGATGCTTCCAACAAGCACACATTTTGCTACTGTTTGCAAAGCAGACACGCACTGGCACATGGTTGTAGGACATGAATTATACTTCTGTGCTTCTGATTTGTAACCACACCTGTATACCCTTAGAAATGCTAATAGAAAAAATACGAATTTAGGCACAAAGGAGAATCTAATAAGAGGAACATTTGAATGGGTAAGGAAATGTCTATTCCCCCCCATGCCCACCCCCACCCCCCAGTCATTAGGACTGGAGGAACATGCTTATAGTAATTAGGTAAGATTGATTTAGAGGCTGAACACCACCCACAATTTGTGTAGTCTGGGGTCAGGCAGGCAGCTGCAGAAACCGCTCAGCTAATTATGAGAATTCACTGTTCGTTAATAGAATCTCTCTCCACAAACAGCAGCTGTGTGTTTGCTCACGCAGATTATTAATTCTGGCCCTGCCTCAGCTGCAAGTTTCTGCTGCGTCGAAAGGAATCCTCTGATAGAAGTGTCAGTTATCACCCAAGCAATGCCAGGGGAGAAAGGAAAACCAGAAAGAAAGGAGAATATCTTCCAATCACAGGTGGATAAGGATTTTTTTTTTTTTTTTTTTTTGCAGATACCTTCCTTTTCTGCCTCTTACTCCCAAACAATTAAATGCCAGTTTTGGAACTCATTAATCTGTAGGCAACCTGGCGAGATCTAATTTATACCTGTCAGGAGCAATGGGCAGCAACTAATAGGAAAATAATTGCAATGTAAGTCTATTTTCTCATTTGATAGTATGCTTGCTTTTAAGGACAAATCTTTGATATGGTGCATCAGAACATTATGAAAGATGTTGTCTGTGTCAGTTCTACAGCTATGTGTACCCTCCCAGTTGTGCCATGTTTTTTTAAAAAGTGCATATTTGTATTTTTTGCAAAAATTGAACAGAGGCACCTTAAAAAATGTGGCATATTATCATTTACAGATATAAACTTCTGCTTCATACCAAATGAGAAAATCAGGTCAGCTTTGTATGTAAGATATCTTGCTACATAGCTAGATATAAAATATGCATATAAATTATTCGCTGAAGAATCAAGACTCAAATAAATTTGGCTCGGTCAAAATAAAATCTGAAACTCATACTCATTTTAATCAGCAGCAATGATTCCTAAGTTCTTAGATTTGATAACCATATAGAATATTAGGGCTTTGAGTAGAGCTGAATTTCCTCTCTGTATTGTATCACTGTCACAGGACACTCTATCTGGCATTCAGGTAAGAACCCATCCTGCAGAATTCAGAAATATTCTCAGGAATGTTGACATATCTGTTTAACAGAAGGTTCCTGTTGTGAAAGATAAAACATCCATATTGTGCATTTGGATGGAGAAGTGTGGGAGGAGTGGAGAATATCCCCATCTGCAAAGTAAAGGGGAGCAAAGCCCCACCTTTACATCACATTGCCTTGTGAAATAGGTACTTGTCACCTTTGCTTACACCATTGAATTAGGCCAAGAGATGAAGATCTTTGCAATGCTGCAGAACTCAGTTTAATGGTAAGTGATCATCAGCGTGGGGAAACACAACTGATGCAATGATTTAGGAAGAGCTGTACTCTTGTAATAAATGTAGGATACTGTTGACCTCTGGAAAATTAAGCTGTTAGGTTTGTGGTGGGCAAACCAGACCCAGTTAACCCCCAGTGTATCTCTGTTCATTTCAACACTGCTGCAAAGTTGCCTCAAATACAAACGTGGTCCAGTGTGTTTTTCTGCTTTAAACGGTAGAAGAGAACAACATGCATCAGTGGGCTGTGATGTACGATATAAAGCCCTCTAACAAGTGCTTTTGAAAAAATTGCTTTTTTCCTACAAAAATGGAAAAAAATCCTCTGTGTAAACAGATTGAGGTTTGATTTTGGGGTTTTTGTTGGTTTGGATTTTTTTCACTAAAACAAATATTTCAATATTTGATTAAAGGCTTTTTGAGAATCCCTCACAGTTTTTTGTGAAAGCAAACAAAAATGTTCGTGTTCACTCATCTTTTTTCATGAGGGGAGAAAACATCATTTTGTGGCCAGCACTTTCTCTCAGAGTCCTAAATCTGTAATTTGTCAAATACAAACACAGCCTAAATTGCCAATTAAATTATTCCATCTTCCACTGAAATCCCTAATATAACTATTTCGTGGTAGGTCTTGCAGCTACCTGCAGGCAATTGCACAAAGAAATGCCAAATCTTTCTAGACATCTTCAGCATCTGTACGAATCTGATTCTTATTAGCAAAGACCTATTGACAAAGAAGGTTACAATAACTTTTTCACTAGAAATTACCTTGTCCTGTTATTGAACTTTCACTAGTTTGCACATTTAAACAATTCTTTCTCACCTTCTAAAGTAAAAGGTACTGATACCCTACTAATAGGAAAGAGGCATCAATCCTATGAAAGACAAGCTGTAATTAATTTTCTGCAGTGTTTATGCACATCACTGTGATTACTGTTGGTAAGTATTCAGGGATCAGTAATGACCACTGTGGACTTGTGAAAGTAATTTATGTGAGGAAAGGAAAAGATTTGATAAAGTTTCAATAGATTCCAATTCTTTTCCTATTACTGAATGTTTGACATTCATGCTATACTATGAACACTTCCTTAGGAGATTTGCAGGTGTATAGAATGTCTAAGTTAATTCTGACTGTGAATTTAAAGTGTGTCAGAACACCTATGCTCTGGGATAAACCATGATAGTTTGGGCTAAAAAACTCATTTAGTTACATTAAGACAGGAAAAGAGAATGTGGTATTTGAACAACTATAAGCCAACTGAAAAAACCAGCAAGTTTTCTGATTTATTTTACCTTTGCATGGAGATAAACTAAAAAATTCAATCGTATTTCTGTAATGATTTGCAGTTTGATTATTTTAAAGCAGCATTTAAGGGGGTGGTGGTCCACATGGTGACTAGTTTTGCATATTTAAAGGACTGAGAACCTTGCATAGTTTAATCACTTAATCCTTACCATGAACTCGCGGGCAGAAGTGCATTTGGAAGGGCATTTAGAGCTCTCTCTTCCAGGGCTTGCTCTTGCAGTGGTTTGTACTCTAGCCTACTTTCCCTCTCCAACCATTCCTTCTTTCTCCTTGCATGTCTTCCCATGCAACTCTCCATATTTCCCTTCTAGAACCCACCTTGCTAATGAATTAAACACCTTGCTTTCCTGCATTTAGCCAAACTACTCAAGGCATAGCACACATAGCAGTTTTTAAAAGATTTCTAAGCAAGTGTTTACAGTTGCACTGAGGTGGACTGGGAGCTACTTTGAGTTGTTTGGCAGAGAGAGCAGGTAGCCAAGGGTTCCTCTTTCAGCTCACTTTTCTGGGACTTTGTAGTTGAAGGTTTAACGGCTTCTTTTTTCTACGGCCTCGAAACGTTCCAACAAGATGTCACTGAGTTCTATCATCATCACTCCCATGTAGATGGTCAGGGACTTGAACTGGCTGCTATTACATGCTTTGCAGTTTTTGTGCCAGCTTCTAAACACTGAAATATCTGTTTGTGCAGTAGTTACTGTAGATCAGTAATACATAGCTTGAGATGTATGTGAGCTATTTTCCCCAATAGGAACTTGTGTAAATAAGTTTATGGGCATATCATACTTTCAGCTGTAATAAAAAGGAAATAAATGCTGCTGAAGTATGATGCTCTGGTTTTCCTATTATATTAAGATTTTTATCAAGTGCTCAAGACTGAAAAGTTCTTTGAAAACCTAAGCCTTTTTGTCATTAACATGTTATGCATTTTCAGTGTAATTCATTCCTATTGGAAAAAATGTTGAAAAATACAAATTGTGTCTATAATTTCATGATGAAACTCCTCTCTAATTCTATTGCAGTTCTGTTGCAACTTTGTCAAAGTTACTCCTCCCAATAATTTCTTTTACACTTACAAGCACTTTACTTTGTGTGGATTTTCTTACACTAACATTTGTTGTTTGTGCATCAAGTTTCCAAGCCCTTTATATAATGGGAATAATTTCAAGATTATAATGATACCCCAAATAAATTATTTAATATATTTATTGAAAAAGGGAGTAAAGGAACTCTTCTGGGTAATTGGTGTGCAGTAAGCCACAGTACTAGTTGTATATTCATTTTTCTCCAATGTATGCAATTATCCACTCAGCCCGTATCCATTAATATTATTTTTCTTCATAAGTTGGAAGTATATAAAGCCATTAGAAAATAATCCAAAGAATTCTATTTGCTGAATAAATTTTAATTTGCATGGCACCAGGAATTTTTTATTAATGGGAAATAAATTATTGCAATCTTATGGAAGGCGACAAGTTAATAGCTTTGTGAAAAGTAATGGAGAGAAAATGATCTTGAAAAGGTCAGGTCTCCTGTCACAATGTCTTTATGCACAATTAAAACAAGTCAAGAAAGTGGCTATATAATCAGGACCATGAATATGCATTATATCCTAATGAGAGTATGAAGATAGAGATGGGTTAGTGCTAAAGTCATGGTGAGGTGGTGACATAAAAATGGTAATTTGTGATGTAGTATTTAACTACGTGCTTCTCTTTCCTTTGGGAGAATTAACTCGTTGCTACCTGGCTATTCATTATTTTACCTTCACCAGTATACTGAGTGAAGAGAGACTTCTCTGCAGGAGCACACATACACACAGAATGTGTTTTACTCTACTGTAAAGACGCTCCCTGTAGTTATGTAAATCACGAAATACCTCTCCTCTATCACTGCAGGAAGACCTCCCAAATGTTTGTTACTGTTACATTTTTAATTATAGAAGTTGAAAGGAATTTTCACAATACATAGCAGGTTTAATATGTCACGGCTCTGCCTTTCTAAAAGTATTTTATTTCCTGAGGTGCCCCTGTATCATGGAAGCATCCAGTTCAAGGTGGGAGCTGTTGTAATCCTCCATGCCTCTGGCATTACCCATTCACAGAGGAGGAAGTTCTGCCCTTCCGTGTGCATGTTCTGTGCTGCTCCCCTTTACTCCTTCTCAAACACAAGAGATGGGACTTTCTGAAAGTAGAAGAGGAGGGTCACACCCTTGTTTGTGACTACATCTAGTTACTGCTAGGAAATCTTTTTTGAAATATGACTGGCTAGAAATAATCATCTACAAGTAGAAATGAACTTAGCACTGAATTTCCTCCTGGTAACAGAGGCTTCAGTAGTCCCAGTGCTGCTAATGGGTGCTATTGAGTCTTGGAAATTATTCTACATTGTAATTGAAAATCAGTAAGAACATTCTGATTCAGTGATCATTTAATAAAATATAATGGTCACTGAACAATGATTTTGATTAGCTAATGGCAATTTAAAGGTTTACAACACCTCTCACAGCATTGCTTATTTGGGTATGTTATTACAAGTTACTCCCTAAGAGCTTGGTTTATGCTCAGAAATGGGAATAACTAGGAGGGGAAGCAGATGCAGCTGGCATCCTATAATGCTCTGTTTGGGTGGCAGAGTCGTATTCAGTCCATGCTGATTAGATTTCCATAGATGGGCATTCAGCCTGTAACTCTTTCCATATACTGGCTTGCTTAGTCTCTACTTTTCTTGTTTGCTACTTGTTTCTTTGCCCACTATACTATAGGTTTCTTAACTGTATTATCATTAGATTTTATACATGAGAATAGAATTAGGTTCTTTTGTGATGAGATTCTTGTCAGGATATTTTTAGGGTTTTGATGTTCAGATATTAAGCTTGAAAACTTGCTCAACGAGCAGAAAATAGGCTACATATAAAAGTTACACTTCCATGTCTTGTCTGGTCACCAGGGGCCTGTGAATTAAGGAGCCCTGAGTAGGCTCTGCCTTCTTCCAGTTGCCAGCTGTCCTGTCAGTAAGAAAAGAGTCAGGATGTTCCTTATCAGGAACCAACAACATTCAGCCTATTTGTTCACAGAGAAAATGTAATGCAGTAGCCACAGTTACTTCCTACCACTCTCTCTGTGAGAAAGTTAATTCCCTGGGATCAGACTTGGCAGCATTTGTGGATATGTAAAAAGCTGAGTCAGAGGGGGCAGGGTTGTAAACATGGGGGTTTGTCTCTTTGGGCCCTCAGCAGGCATTTAGCTGATGATACAGCCGTGTATTTCTGCTTTGATGTTCTCCCATGCCTCTGTGGCTGGTCATGGTGACTGTGGCCTCAGTCCATGACATCAGACTTGGTCGCAGTGTCCGGGCTTTTAGGCTTCCACACAGGTACATGGAGCATGAGCTGCCATTTTAATGTGTGCCTTGAAGACAGAAGGCAGTGCTCCTAATGAAGCAAACAATGGGTCAAGGAAACTGGTAAAAGTGAAGTGCACAAACCTGCAGGCTGAATGAGGTTTATTTGGCTCGGCACTCTTCTAGAGGTCTGTGCAGTTACCTGAGGCTGATCTCCAGCCTCAGAAGGGCTCTCCATAGAGTGTATCTTCGTGGTACAAATTAGCTGCAGAGGTCCTTGAGCAAGTCAATCTTCAAGTTACGGATTCTGATCATTTTACCCAGGTCTGGAAATAAGGCTTTCACAGTCAGAGTAGCAGGTTTCTTTAAACTGGGGTGGGAGCCAGATGAAAGGTGTCTTGCAGATTCCTGACCAGGCTGTTGTGGGTGCAGGCAGTCAGGTAAACATGCCCTGGGGTTGGCTCAGTACCCCCCACATGCCAGCATTCTGCTCACAAATTGTCACTGGCAACAGGGCAGAAGTGTTTCCTCTTTCTCCCTCTACAACAGTCCTTGTCTTTGATTCAGATTACTGATATGCTTCAGGAAGTGGAGAGGGTGCAAGGACAACTTACCCTGCAAGCCCCTTCCTCCCTTGAGCAGGGCAGGGCAGGGGACTCACCTGGTCCCTGTCACATTATCCCAGCTTGAAAACCAAGCTGGAGCACTAAGATATGATGACAGGTTTTCTGAACATCAACCAGTCACTTCAGCAGTGAAAACCTGCTCCAAACTTGCTTGGAGACTATATGAAATGGTATATAAATATACTGATGAAGGTCAGCTGCATTTCTCATTTTCTAATGACCCTGTACTTTTGGTTTATGTGCTGTTGAAATACTTGGATGGTATTTCCAGGTACCTCAGTTTTACTGTAGAGAAACAGAATTCTCATCAAGTGATGCTGATGGGAAGAAATCATCTGCCTTGTTCACAGTGCTGGTTTTGAAATTAACTCTGGTGACTCAGAGAGGGAAAAAAGTTTAAATTAATAGTTCAAGGAAAACTTTCTGGTTTAGTGCAGTTACAGTAGGAAAAAAAATGAGGAGAATATGCATATAGAATGCCACAAAATAGAGGTTTTTTTCTTTGCAGTTCTGATGGCTTTCCCTCATATTAAATCTCATTTTGAACTTTTGCCATTCTAAGTGGAAGAAGTGATTGAAAGAATCCAGAAGTCAGTGAATACCTCTAAGAGGGTGGACAGACTTCTGTAAATACCAGGTTTGTTGTTGTTGCTGCTGTGAGGGGTAGAAACAGCAGTAATGTGCAATGCTTGAACAGTGTTGCTCAAACACTCAGGTCTGAGGAGATGTACAAAAAAGGTTATGAGCTAGGTACAGGAAAGGAGCGGATTAAAAAAGACAAATAAAATGCTCTGAGGAGTGAATTGTAAAGTAAAAAGTAAATTAAAATACCATTGTAACAAAAATGAGGAAAGAGCTAAAAAAGTTGTTGAGAAAAAGCATTTAATCTAAACCAAAAAGAGATGAGTTATGCAATATACGTGCTGACCTTGTGAAGCTTATTGCCTCAGGATATTGTTTATCTTAATGGTTTTATAGGGTTTTTCAAAATGAAGATTCAACCTTTATATAGGTAAAAGGGAACCTGTGTCCCTTACACGGGTAAGAGAATCAGAAAATAACTTTCTATTAGAGAATCTTCCACAAAATCCTAGAGTATCTTCTACAAAACAATGCCAGCAACTGAGGCCAGAAGGAACACAACTGTGAGCTACTTCATGACATCAGCACCTATATTTCTGTGAAAAAGAGCTGTTCCTTGTTCCCTGCTCTCTCTTTTCATTTGCCAACAGTCCCTTCTCAGCTTTCCTAGTACCTAATCCTCTGCATATTTTGAATGCATGTGAGGGGTATAAGGTGACCTGATAATACAGAGGAGCTAGAAATCAGAACAAGGCTGATGGCCGGTTATGTTGATAAAACAGCTTGCTCTATCTCTATTTCAGTTAACACTGAAATTCTGACATACTGCCCTGCAATTTCCACTCATCTATTTTTTTTGCCCCCATGCGCAAGAATAAAACAACCGTCCTTAAGTTATGTCTTTTCCCTCTACATGAACGCCTTTCATGTTGTTTCTGAAACTCCTCTCTCAAGGTGAATGTGTGCCAGTTAGGCAGAGTCAGAGGTAACACCACTTTAGAGAAATTCTTTTCAGGAATTTCAGCTGTCAAGAATGAAAACAACCCTCAGTGACACACAAACAGACATTTTCTTTGCTATAAAACAAAGTGCAGATTCAATCCACGCTAATTCCAGCTTAGACTTTTAGAATTTGCTAAAAACTTGTTAGTATGCTCAACAATTTTCTTGCGTTGAAGTAATGAGAAATTCCAGCAAAATGCATTTATGAAGATAGTATGCACAAGGTGAGAATTAAAGTGTGTGTGTGTTTGTGTGTGTGTATTATATATATACATACACACATGTATGTATGTGTTTGAGACGAAGTGTATCTGTATATAAATACAAATTTCCAGTTCCTGGTTCTCCGTGAGGAACAAATTTCATCTAATAGATGAAGTGTTTGAAATCTGAAAACAATGTTTTGATGGTCAGAGCAGCAAAAGGGGAAGGTGTTAAATATGGCTTATTAGCATTTTATGGAGAAAAAGAAATTCAGAAACCTCAGGAGACCAATAGAGAGAGGGAAAAATACAGTACACATGTAAATTAACAGCCAGCAATCCTCGTACCTAAGGAAATATCCGCAGGACATCTTAAATCATCTAGAATTTGGGTATACTCATTAACCCATGGGAGTTAACCATCTGGCAAGTAGAATACAATGCCCTAACTAGTGTTGTTGTGTTGTTGTTTTATAAATCAGGCTGGATCCAAGCGTACTGCTTGCCTAATGGAAAGTGTATTGTCATTAACATCATGTCCATTGCCAGATCACAATGCATAAAAATTATATATAGCACAAACAAAGAAGTCATCCTAAAAGCAGTATTAGTGTCCTTAGCTTTGATTGAAGATGTGATACAATATCTCTATTTAAGTACACTCCTGTAAAGATTTCCCCTTTTAAAAACTAATGACAGTATTTACCAGCACATGCACAGATTTATATCTGATGTCAAATACTACAAATATAAAACAAATGCAAATGAAAGCCATACAATGCCTTCTCTCTGTAGATTGTTTTTGACTGAAAATGAATCATATTGTAAACACATTTAAATTAACACATTTAAGTATTATACTGATATTGACACAGAAAGATGTATTTATGAAAGTTTATTGTCATTAAAATCAATGTTATTATTTGGACTCTGACAGACAGAAACAACAAACACTTTACATTTATGTTCATGAGACATCAAGGCATGCTTTTGAACAAGGTTTGCTGGCACTTTTGAGCAGCTGAATATCAAGCTGGGAGTGCCCACTGTCCTTCTCCATGAGCCATTACAGACTTGGAGGAGGCCAACGTGGTAGCAGGTCTGAGACCTACTTCAAGCAAACAAGCAATAACTGAAATTATGTTCCATTCTTTCTAAATGCCTTTTCAAAGAATTCAGAGAATTCAGGTATCATTTGAGTTTGTGTGTGCATGCACACATGGGTGTGTTCAAAGACACAGCAGAGTGAGGGGGAAGGTCCCCCACACCTCACTGTCTCCTTCTCTCCTGCTCCAGGAGCAGGGGCTGGAAGGCTGTGATGGGTTTTCAGCAGGAGGTGAAACAAGCCCAGTGGAGCAGGGTCTGCCCTAAGCACTGATGAACCTTGCTGTGGCTTTGCTCATAGTCATGCCCTGTCTCCTACTGTGCTCCCTTGGTGCCACACAAGCACAGGAGTGAATGAGCTTCCTGCCCCCTGGCCCAGTCTCTGAGAGGGGATGCAGGACAATCCAGATGGATGGACAAAAGAATACATAAAAATAATGGGAAGGCTTTTATCTGAATGATGCACTGTAAGCATAATACACCAACTGCCAGAAACAAAGGGAAAGGCAGAATACAGAAAGTTCTACTCTGAAAAATTCTGAAATGAAGAACTTTGTCCCGTGGTGAGTGTATGCAGTTACTGCATGACTAGAATTTCATTTCTGACACTGTCTGTAGTCTTGATTGGATTAAATTTATTTTTAAAGACTTATCCAATTTCCCCTTTCCCCATTTCCTTTCCCTTGTGATGTTGCCACTCTATTAATAGCCTCCCAAGTGAGATCCTAGGGCAAGACATGAAGAAAAGTATTGAGCCAGATATACATTCGTATAAATTAAAATAATTCAAACTGACCTCAAGTTATTCCACTAGAGCATCCCTGTGTATCTAATTATAAAGATAGGTTAACTTTAACTAAGCAGCAAAATTGGAATTTATCCAGGATATGGTTTTGGATATTTAAGTCATTAATAAATTGACCCAGTATCTTCTGTTAAAATTTATTTTCTAGAATAAAAATCCGCCTTTATCAGCAAAGTAGCACATTCAGTAGGAATATCTGTTGGAGCACAATGCAAGGACACACGCTTGCTATTAATTGAGGTAATAGATGCACCTTGGAAAATCCTGAAAACTTTCTGTACAAGCATTGCTGTAGCATTCCCCAATTCACACAGTTAATGCAGAGATTGCAGGCTCCTCACAAACTGATTTAAAGCAAACGAGTGCAAGCTGTCTGATTTAGTGTAGTTTCATACCATACAAGTTACTTGTTATAAAGCTATGGGCTTGCTAATAGGATCCTCACTCCAAACAGCACTTCCCATATGTCAAAGCTGCACTGACTTTATCTCACAAAGAACTCACTTACATACTTTACTTGTTTCATAAATGTAGTTTTATGGACCCTCTTTAGTATCTGACACTAAGATCTCCAAACTCTGAAACACTCAGATGAAATACATTAGAGTTCATTTTTCAGAAGTATTTATCATAAGCTATTAGAAGGAGAATTAAAATTGCTAGCAGAGTTGACTGAGCTTTTAAGATTTGTCACTAATCTGTTTGTGTAAAGAAGGATCTTGTAATATTCCCTGCCTGCACAAATATCAGTGTCCTGTTCTTATTTGAATCTGTAGAACATATGATTGAGAAGACAAATAGTAGCTGTAAAATGTGAAATCACTTTTCTAGTGAGTCTGCAAAATTAAAATCATTACAACATAAAGCTGTTCTTAGGAAAATAGATCCTAAGATTTAAATATCATAAAATATCAAGTGCATTCTTCCTTGCACAAAATGAAAGGTCTAAGGTTCCTCTCAGTCTTTGGATGTATCGAAGTCCTCATCTGATTCCCAAAGTACTACAAACTGGATACTTCTGGGTGCCATCATTCTTCTTACATTATTGCATAACTGTTTGTAGTTGAACTGACATACCTTCCTATGAAGAGAAGATAATACCCCTACTCATCTCAGCACGCAGAAGGCAACGTTCCTACCAATTGTGGTTCCCAGAGAGCAAACACTGCACTCAGAATCACAAAATCACAGAATCAATTTGGTTGGAAAAGACCTCTGAGATCATCGAGTCCAACTTTTGACTGATCTCCATTTGTCAACTAAACCATGGCAGTAAGTGCCACATCCAGTCATCTCTTGAACCCTTCCAGGGATGGTGACTCCACCACCTCCCTGGACAATCCATTCCAATGTTTCACAACCCATTCCATGAAGAAGTTCTTCCTAATGTCCAACCTGAAACTCCTCATGAGCAGCTTGAGTCCTGTCATCTTCTCTCTTGTTGCCTGGGAAAAGAGACAGACTATCTTGCTACACCCTCCTTTCAGGTAGTTGCAGAGAGTGTTATGGTTTTCCCTGAGCCTCCTTTGCTCCAGCTCCAAACACTGCAGGCTCTGATAAATGTAAAAGGGCATCCACCAGTTGTGGATGCAGTGCTCAGCACAGCTAATTGTGAAAATCAACACTCTGGTCAAGATCATCACTTCTTAGCTCATGTGGTATTGACCAAGCTCAAACTTTTTTACAGGTTTGTTATCATCATGGATGAATAAGATCAGTTTACAGGAGATGTCATTTCTGTAATCTGTGCAATTAAGTTTGTGCACCAGGAGTGGCAGAAGTGAATGCACCTGAATCCCTCAAGGAAAAGAGCACGTCAAATAAATGTATGAAGAAGGCTAAGAAAAAAGTTTTATAGAAATCTTTAAACCCGCCAGGACCAAGAACTTTCCCTTGGGGTAGATTTTAAATTAGTTCATCTTTCCTCTTTTTTTCTCAGAGCTGCAGGGAAATTCAAGAAACATTCCATCTCCCATGTAGATCACAGGGAGAACTTGAAAGAATAGAGAAATATCTGTTCATCTGTGCATGATGCCAGGCTCTAATTTTTTATATAACTGCTCATAGCATTTCTGAACTATTAAGCTTAATAAGGTCTCATGGGTCTGTATGTGTGTGAAAGTTTTACCCCACAGAGCTCCTCTAGCTGCTCTTATGGCTGTGGACTTATAGTGAGATATCAGCAACCAAGGTGTAATCTCATTTTATCCCAGCTATTGGTATAGACGCTACCTAGTAAAAGTGATGGATAGCTGCATTTTATAGATTATGAGTGAGTTTGCCATGGTCTGTAAAGTGGCTGCTTGAGGCAAAGTGGCTTCTTGTGGCAAAGAGAAGGATTGGCTAAGTCTGTTACCTGTTTTCTTAATCTTCTAACTTTGCTCTCAAGATCAATCTGTTTGTATTAGCTCTCATTCCTCCTAGAAATGGCAGAAAGATAGAGCCCCAGATCTTTTCAGAAGATTATCAAAAGATGAGACAAGAAAAGAGACAAAATTCTTGGAACATGCTAGTTTCCACATATATATGAAATTCAATGCACTGAATAGATACTTGATCTACAGTTTCTTTCTCTGTTAAAATTCAGCTGTAAAGATTATGAAAAGACAACGTCCACAAAGGTCTGTGTATTTACTTAACAAAATATAATAGAAATACTACTAAACCCAGCAAGAATTATGGCAGAGCTGTCTGGTAATTTTTTTGTATAAATGCTTTTCCAGCATTAAAAAAAATGTTCATAGGAGTGTTTCCTAAAAAAAAAAAAAAAAAAAATTATTTTTTCCAAAAATTTTAGATTTTTTTTATTAAAAAAAAAAAAAAGTTTCAAAGGAGTTTTTTCAAAAAAAAAAAAAAAAAAAAAAAAAAAATCAGTTCTTCCAAAATATTTCAGTTTTTCTACTTAGAAAAAGCAAACTGTTTCACTGCAGATTGAATCAACCTATATCAAAACACCTGCTTCTAAGCACAACCAGACATTTCATGTGAGACTGGTTCAAAATTAATTTTCAGCCTTTCTTTCTCTCCTGTTAAAGCAGCAGACTGCTGCTACTTTCCTTTTAGTCCCAATATTTTTTTGATTATAGGAAGCACAAACTCTATTCTACAAGAGAAAATGTGTATCATTCCAAATAAAATAAATGTCTACTAATTGTCCAGCATGTTTTGTTGATTGCAACATAGAAGTTTATTCTGGTCAGTCTCATTGAGACAAAACTGGACAAGATGCCAGGGGGTAAACCTCCAGCAGGAAAATACCTGCTTTTTTCCAGATACCCTTGAGTAAAAGGGTGGTCTTAAGTCTCTGATGAGAAATTAACTATGCTCTCTTGGAGGGTTCAAAAGATAACGTGATAGGAGTTTAATTTAAACTGGAAGTTCATACCAGTGAAATCTCAGCTTCAGTTGCACCTGAACATGGGAGACATTAATGTCTGTTTTATCATTGCTGCAATCCTCATGTCCAGCTGAATCCATCTGTATGTTCTGCTCCAGCTGCCCTCAGAATTCTCATTAACACTAACTGCTGCTGTGCTTTCCAACATAATATAATTCCAGCCAAATCTCCAAATTCCCTTATTCCTCCTTTTTTTTGGCTCCATCCTGTTTATGTATTCACTTAGGTAAACCTAGACCATACCTACTCTGGAGCATGTCGTTTTCTTATTAGTTTGCACTGTGTGAAGAACAACATTACCCTGTTCCTTCAGTAGTCCTCTGGGAGTTATGTAAAATAAGTATAAATATGCCCATTTCACAGGTTTGAAATATTTATTAAAATACTCCCAGATCTTTGTACAATGTAAAAAGTATGTTTGCGTAAAGTATGAGAAGACTACTTTTCATCAGCTCCATAATTTCACATATGAAATCCATATTAGAGAGTACTCTCTAGCTGTCTCTAATGCCAAAATATTTTGAAGTACCATTTCCCACTTTTTTTCCTCTCTGTTCAAGAAAGGTTCCTACTTTTTAGTCATCAGATCCACCTACACACTTGCCAATCAAGCATTAGATCTCTTAATTTCATTTATTGAAGGAATTAAAACTGTCCTTCCCATTGAAATAACTGTTCAATATCTGAACAGCATCTTGATTCAGGGAAAATTCAAGCTGATTTATGCATTTCAGTGATGGGAGTATTTATGCCTATCTTCATGGTTTATGAACTGTGACTTTCATAACAACCTGAACAGAAACTGCCTTGCAGGACAGGCTCCACTGAAAAGCAAAAGCAAATCAAGAGTTCCTTGTGACTGAAACTCCACTCTTCTTAAGAGGTTTTAGTTAATTTACTGAAAAAATACATGAAATATAGCAGTCCACAGTGTTCATTCAGGCTTCAATGAGAAAGATCCACCAAGGATTTTTTTTTCTTACGGATATCTATTTGAACTCATTTTAGTATGACTCAGCAAAGATGACTTATTTTTCTGTTAATCTTATCAACTTTTTACTCCACCAAAAAAAATACCAGCTGAGAGAGAGCATCTGTGTATTTCTCAGTTGCAGTTTGAGATATACTTTATTGATTCCCTGCTTTCCTGTAGCTAACAAATACATTGCCAGTTCCCCTAAGAAGTGGTTTGATCATATCCAGCAAGCTTTACTTCCACTGTTGTGTGATTGGAGATGGAATATTCCTGCAGTACCTCTTTTCAGGGGTGCAGCCACAGGTATTCTTATATATGAGACTTACTTCAATCTTTTCAAAGACACTGATTGCTTTTGAAAGACTCAAATGCAAAATGCTTTGAATGAAGTGATAGCCCAAGGCTGTATGCATTTTTTTAATTAGTATTGACCCTAAATGAAGCAAATAGTCTCAAAGTCTTAAGATGTTGTAAAAAATAGTCCAGACTTCACTCCTACAAGTGATTTCTATTTAGAGGAGGAATCCAAAACTGGTTGAATCGAGATCCTACTTTCTTTCCCAAACTGTAGAGAACACCATTCAAAACCTTGATGGAAACAAAACTTGAGCCCAAGCTTCTTGGGCAATTAATTCTTTGTATAATTTTATTACCTTCATTTCAAGGTGTTTGAAACTGGCACTTTGCACAGAATATGAACTGACACGTTCCATACACTGAGTG
Source organism: Chaetops frenatus (assembly GCA_013400775.1). NCBI lineage: Eukaryota > Metazoa > Chordata > Aves > Passeriformes > Picathartidae > Chaetops > Chaetops frenatus. The sequence continues at coordinate 88,624 of VZTR01006234.1, read as the reverse complement.
AATTAGCGACACCACAATCTGGGTACTGTTCTCATTTTCCAGTATCACCACAGGTAACTAACCAAATGGAAGTCAAGAAACATGCCAGTAAAAAGCATAATAAAGTAAAATCAGCATGGTTTTGGAGTCGGGTGTTTGAGCTGCATTATTTCTTTTAAAAAAATAAATGAAATTAAAGTATTGATATATCCACCAAACCTGACTGTCACCCTAGTGATTGCTGAATCATTCTCTGTCTCCATTCTAATCCACAGACACCAGGGAAGAAGAAAAAGAACAACCCCCCACTCATTCCTCTTACAAAGGCAAATTAGCCAGATTGAAGTCAGCCACTGAAGGAGAGGGAATATGCTTTTGCCATGTCTTCCTTGCTCCTAGGTATGGGTCCTGGCAAAGATCACATCAACAAGATTGGTCCTTCCTGGGGTGCTGGATTTTTGAGTGGTAACACAGAGGAGTCGGTATAAGGAGGGCAGTGGTCACATATGCCTAGCTAGCTAGCAGAGGGAAGCATATGGCTACCATTTGTTCCACCACCAGTGGTGTGCACACACCGCAGGCCCGCAGAAGGAATGCTATTGCACTCAGCCAGACTCCCTCGCGGCTCTTCCAAGGCACCCGCTTCTGCACGCTTCCCAGGAAACAAGGCAAAGTCGGCCAAAACACTCCTCCCAAGAAAGGTTTCTCAACACTTCTAAAGCCTTTCTCTCTTGTCCTTTACTAAGTCAAGTAGAGTGCTTTGTGCTACATTGCACAGATGGCTCGATGCTGCATGTGCACAAGTACAGCTGTTAGGTTTGGGGTGGGTTACACGGAGCTGGCAACTCTGCCTTGCAGTTGATATCTATGAAATTAACCAGCAGGCAGATTTGTAGTGAAAGGCGAGGAATTGCTGTGCAATATTTAAAAAATAAGAGAGATACTCACATCTTTGGCACTGGATGCAAAACAATAATCAACCCCTCTAACAGTGCTTGAGGCAAAGACCCTATTTTTTCTCTTTGGTTTATTTTCCTGACTCTGTCACTCACACACTGCAACTGGGTGTCAGATTGTTTAGTCTAGTATTGAGACAGCACAAGTGCTCTTGTGTAGAAGCTTTATTTCTGGTTGGCTGTAGATCAGCCGGTCTTTTTAGGAGTCATGTGAATGCGATTGGGCTGGAAAGCATGCAGAGGTCTGCAGAAAGTGGGCTGTGCTGGCTGGTGTGTGCCTTTATACCAACTACCCCAGACAGGTATTTGTATCCTGCCCCGAGTCTTCATGTCTGCACACCAGGGTTTGTCACCCCAGCTTAGCGCTGATTTCACCCCAAGAAATAAGGGCACATGGAGCTGCAAGTGAGACTGTCTTGAGTGAATGAACTGTGAATTTTAGGGAGAATATGTACTAAGCCACTCGAGTGCCATTAGCCCTTCATTGCCATCCCCACAGATCTGCTTCATGACAAGAGGATCAAATTCTCCCCACCTTACTGAGAAAGAATCAGAAAGTTGTTCAGCACATCTAAGCCCCCAGATTTTAAGGCAGATGCCTTCAGATGTTTTAATGTGGCAATTCCTCTGTCTGTCAGATACTGAATTTGCAATGTGTCTGCTCTCACATGGTCTCGACTAATTCCAGTGGTCAAGAGTCACATTAACTCTGTAGTGAAAGAATATATCTATTAGAATATTTTATCCCACTGATATTTAAGCACTAAGTTTCACTACAGCAACTTTGTAACTGATCACAATAGCCTTTTTTAAGTATTGATGTTTTAAATTGCCTTTATCATTGTGATGGAACAAATCTATTTTCCCTTTACCTGAACCCTTTACTGACTTAATTGAAATTAGATACTTTTTACTATATTGTTTGGTACCTATTGACTTGGTGCAGTTAACACATTCTTTATAGGTTCTCCTGCATTCATGATCCTCACTCTGATAATTCATGTAAGGGCGTTATCTGCTTCGAGTAATTGTCAAGATGTTACTTGGATAAAATTACTTTACACAAGTCTACGCTCAGAAAAAGCAGCATTGAAATAGTTAATTCAAACATAAATATGGCCAAGGTTACAGTAACACTTCTGAACTTTAGAATATCGTTCCCAAATCTCAGTAAAAAGAAAAACCTGAAGGAGCATACCCGCAGGGCTGAACATCAGTAAGCAGACATAGAGAGAAGATTGGCATCTACAGAATATAAAACAAGATTTAGTACATAAGGTGAAAGAGGTATCTAAGGTTCTCAGGGGACAGACTATTCCAGTCTTTTGAAATAAGTGGTTTAAGTCTTCAGCTCAGCTCCCTTTGTAACATAAAGCCTATGTGTCCTCTTTGAGTTAGACCATGCAGTATTACAATTCAAGTACATCTTCATGTGGCTTTGTCACTATACAAGAATGTAGTTAGATTATTATATTTCTTGTATGTTTTTATTTTTAGAACAAAAATATTTTAAATTGTGCATATTTTAATGGTGTATTTGAAATTATATAATCATTGGGAAAATTAATTGATAAATAAGAAATAAAGGAATATAATTGAAAATTATTATTGAAATAAATGCTTTAATTGACAGACAGAAATGAAGTCACAGGTACTGCTGCTCCTTGCCTGTACCTTGAATACTCATCATTATACAAAGCTGTATTGTCCTGCCTTTCTGAATTGACTTTGCAGAGGCAAAAGTGCCAAGTGACTGCTCCCTACTAACACTGTAAAACAAAGCCATTGGCTTTGTCTGGCATTGGTCAATATCTTTGCTGTCACTACTGCAATGGTGATTCAGCCAAAATCACTGTGTAGACAGCACAGAATATGTGCTTAGTTGGATTCATGACTACTCTATTTCAGGTTTTTAGTGACTTAACACCTCATGCAGGGGCTGGAAGTTTTAGATTTGATATATAAGTGAAAATTTTATATTTTCTTGTACCTCAAAGGGACAAAATAATAAAGTAGACAATGCAATTTGCAAGAACTATATTTTTTACCAAATTATTTGGGAAGGCCAGAAAAAGCACTGTTTCTATGCTCTTGAAGAAATAAAGGAAAATATATCTGAATCTCTACAGTACTCATATGTGCCACGTTGCTGAAAGCCAAGCATTATACACTGCCTTAGAAACCCAACCATCACGAGGACCAAACTTGGTCCTGAATCAATAAAGATGACAGGACTGTTCATAGGATGAGTGAGTTCAGGATGACACCCTTCCAGTAGAGAGTGAAAAGGAGGCATTTGTTTTAGCTGACAGGAAGTCCCAATTAAAAGAGCTTCTGTCTTTCTAGCAGTTAGCTGTGGGAAATCATTAGTCATCCCAGACTTTAAATCTGACAGTCAGACCATACCAGCTCTATAGAGGAGCAGGTAACTTAGGGTGAACCAATAAATATAGTGGAAGTACACGTACCATTGGCATCCATGTGAAACCCAGCATGGATACAAAAAGAACAGCAATTATCAGTGGCACCAAGATCAAAAGAAATATATACTGTTGGTGAAATCCCTGTTATCCCCAGACATGAACACAAAGGACACTGATGGATGGCTGTTTACCACTACATGTTAACCTTTCTGGGGACAGGCTGCTTTCAGATCTTGGGTAGGTTACTCGCAGTAACTGATGTGAAGGGTAGCTCTTGACACAAACTGTCAAACCACCATAGTTTCCTGCAATATGGATAATGATTAATTACATCTACCACAAAGGCAAAGGTATGACAATGTTTTTGATAACATGTGTCAAAGCTCTCTCAGGTTTTCTGAATTGTCCCATCCGTCTGAACCACGCTGGATGTGTGGTAGCCAACCATGTCTGAAGTCTTTGTGTGTTCTGCATTGGAGGTGCTTCAGGTACTGAGGAGGTCAGTCAGTCAGTCCTCGAGTAGGCTTCAGGGATATGGCAAAAAGGAGTCTGGGCTTTGGTTTTGTTTACAAACTGAGGAAAAGAGCATTGCTGAGGGAATCCTTGATACTTTTCCAGAAATTTTAATCTAAGCACATAGAATGGGATATTTTGCTGTAAGATCTGTGACATACAGAAATTGAAAGCAGAATGCAAGCGACATCACAGTTTGTACCTGTTACACAGAAGGAAGGCTACCCTATTGAATTATGAGTCTGAGAGTCATTCTATGACTAGAAAGGGAAAAGAAGAAACTGGCATTCTTCTCTGCATAGTACCAACTCATTTTTGCTGCCTATCTTGAATTTAGATGGCAGTTTGGGTCTCAAAAGTACCTAAGAGACACTCCTTATCTTGTCATTCTTAATTTCAATATGTTTTCTCCTCCTTTTCTTCCATTTGTTGCAAAAATATTCTTGTATAGCCAGCCTGTTTCTGTGGGGATTTAGCTATAGACATAGAAATTATTTATCCAGTGCTACAGTTTTAGCCTACAGACTGTATATATGACTTATAAACTCTAGGATATTTTAAAAGTAAAATGTAGAGAGTTTATGTTATTATAGACTTTTTCAAATACTCCCTTTCTCATGACAGCACAACTTTTTATGGAAATAAATGTGACACACAACTATTTTGTAATAACTGGGAATCAAGCAAAAGGAGCTGACTGATTCTGGAGATATTGAGATACTGTTTTCACAGTTTTAGCCAAGAAATAATTTAGAGTAAAGCAAAAGTGCAATCATAAATTATTTAAATGGTATCCAAATCAAATATTGTTTTTCCCATTTTATCACAAAGTGCTGATGGTTCTTTAGGGTCAGTAGGTCCCTTTCTAGCTCAAATTGCCTACATGCTGGTATCTGGTAAAGGTTCACCAAGATGTGTCCCATTCCTTTATCCAGGCTTGAAAGTCACCAAAGAGATTTTTGTCATAGAGGACAAAAACCAGAACTACCACAAGAAAACTCTGTCTGTGACAGTGACTCTCTGGGGGAGTATTGTAAAGTCAAATAGGCATTGAGTTTGATGTCTTTAACTGGCTTTTTGCACAAGACAGAGGCTGAATTCCTTTCTGATACATTACTTTCTTCTGTAACGCATATCTATTTATTTCAAAGCCTTTTGTGAGGGTTCAGTGGCATTTTTGCTTCTACTTATGCAGCAGTGTGTCAGATGTACTAAGAAGGAACAGAGAAGAAGGTATAAGCAGTGCAAAATGCCCTGAACAAATTAATTCAAAGTATAAATGAGCAGAAATAGCACTCAGATTGCATAAATTGTTGTGATTAGTTATTAAGTTCCAATTAATATTGAGATCCTCTTGACAGTGGTTAAAAATCACAAAAGGCAATGATTCACAACGATTCTTTTGTCTTTAATTTTTAGAAGATTACAACGAATAAAACAACAACTAATTGCCTTGGAGATACCATGAGTTCCTGCATCTTCATGACTTGGCAAGTTTTGCCAACCGTGGTACCTGACTGCACTGGTAGCTCACAGCAAATGGGACACCAGACCTGGAGTGTGAGCACCATTACATGGGCCCAGCACATATATGGGACCTTGGAAGCACCTTCCAACCTTGACAACTCATTTCTGAGTCGTAATTACCCAGCTGCTATTTTAAGCACTGTGGCATTGTAAAGTTTTGAAAAGAGAAAAGAAAAGAAAAAAAAAAAAGGCAGATCTAGTGTTCTATGAGCCAGTTGTATAAGGGATGATGAAATTCAGCTTCAGAAAGAGAAGGTGATAGACTGACATACTAAGCCAGCAGGAGAAGGAAAAATCTGAATATTAAGGTGTACACGATGAAAGAGAAAAATGGTAGGTAGGAAATCCCAGAGCTGCTGAGGCCTTAAAGGCTGGGTAGATTGTAGATTTTCTCTAACATCCATTTGATATGAAAGCCAAATAATAGTTTCTTTTCTGTCTCAATTAGGCAAGAATTGCACTGTCACATATCTGTATACTGTATTTTACACATATTTCACATGGACTAAGTACCTGCAGATCAGAAGTTTTTAATATCTTTGGCCGTTTCAGTTCCTTTTCTTTTACAAACTCACTACTTGAAGGGCAAGTTTGACTTTGAACATGCATAAAGTCAAGCCTGTGCTTAAGTTTTTATGGAATTAGGTCTCTCTGAAATATTTTTTATTTAAAAAGCAGAAGTCTCAGAGCCAACCAAATTCTGTTTGCATTCTTCACATATTTTAATGCAGAAATATTGTAGAATTGAAGCTTCAAAAATACTCTCCAACTGGAGGAAGTATTTTCTGTCTAGATCAATGTTGACCTAAAAGCTTTATTAATTTCTCAAGACAAGAGCTATAACTGTATTGTAACTTGCCTGACAATAAATACTATGGTAATTTCCAAGGACAATTTTTTTTTGTTCATCATGAAATACTAATTTTTTTGTCAATTCTCCCTCTGGATTAAATAAATACCATTAGTTTTTTCAGTTGTGTGCAGTAAATATGTATTTCAAGACTTGTTTGTCAGCATTTCTTAAAACATTTATGAACTTTGAACAGATGAATTTGTTTTAAGCATATTTTTTCATTTGAACACTTTTCCCTCTGGTTTTTAGTATGGAATACCATTCATCACATATTGAATAAAGCAACTTTTACTTTATTTAATGCCTTGACCCAAATCACATTGTCTCCATAAATATTTTACAGTCTGCATGGAACAAAAGCAAGATTACTAAACTCAGGTCTGCACTTGTAGGTAACATACTCTAAAAGAACCCCAATAATTTTCTCTTCTCCTGTTTTGAGACAATTGGTGTTACTAACTGACCTACGGATTAGAAAGGATTGAATGTGCATATATATATATATATATATACGCATATATATACGCATATATACACGTTACTAAACTCAGGTCTGCACTTATAGATAACATACTCTAAAAGAACCCCAATATTTTTCTCTTCTCCTGTTTTGAGACAATTGGTGTTACTAACTGACCTACGGATTAGAAAGGATTGCATGTGCATATATATATATATATATATACG
>VZTR01006234.1:0-80679 GCA_013400775.1 Chaetops frenatus | reverse complement strand
TTTAATGCAGAAATATTGTAGAATTGAAGCTTCAAAAATACTCTCCAACTGGAGGAAGTATTTTCTGTCTAGATCAATGTTGACCTAAAAGCTTTATTAATTTCTCAAGACAAGAGCTATAACTGTATTGTAACTTGCCTGACAATAAATACTATGGTAATTTCCAAGGACAATTTTTTTTTGTTCATCATGAAATACTAATTTTTTTGTCAATTCTCCCTCTGGATTAAATAAATACCATTAGTTTTTTCAGTTGTGTGCAGTAAATATGTATTTCAAGACTTGTTTGTCAGCATTTCTTAAAACATTTATGAACTTTGAACAGATGAATTTGTTTTAAGCATATTTTTTCATTTGAACACTTTTCCCTCTGGTTTTTAGTATGGAATACCATTCATCACATATTGAATAAAGCAACTTTTACTTTATTTAATGCCTTGACCCAAATCACATTGTCTCCATAAATATTTTACAGTCTGCATGGAACAAAAGCAAGATTACTAAACTCAGGTCTGCACTTGTAGGTAACATACTCTAAAAGAACCCCAATAATTTTCTCTTCTCCTGTTTTGAGACAATTGGTGTTTCTAACTGACCTACGGATTAGAAAGGATTGCATGTGCATATATATATATATATATACGCATATATATACGCATATATACACGCATATATACACACATATATACACACATATATGGCAGTCTATGTATCTCAAGATGTATAAATGTATGCCTGTGAGTGTATACATATATATTTTAACACTAGTCTACAAGGGTAGGCTGTTGGAAATGTGTAGTGGGTTCTTTTGCCAAGTCTCTGTCTATATTAAATCCATATATACACAAAACAGAAAATATTACTCATTGTATGTCTCTCCAGTAGATTTTTAGTGAGTCTGGAAATGAATTTCCAGACTTTGAATCACGGCTGCAAGTACAGCTGCATGTCTGGCAGAGACCGAGTCTTTGCTGGTGGTTGAATTGAATGGGCAGATGTAGCTTAACAGCTACTTTAGAATTTGAAGAAATTATCTTCCTTTTTTTATTTGTCCTGAATTTTGCTAAGCCAGCACAATAATGCCAGATGGATGCTCAGAAAGAAGTAAACTGAACAGCAAGGAGCAAAATGGGAGAAGGGGTGAATCTTGGCCTTTTATCTCAGGGATGACAAGAGGTGGAGAGTTTTACTGGCACACATCTCAGGTCATCGTTTGGATGCATGCAAGCTTACATTTTTCAGAGATATGACTGACTGAATAAAGTGAAATAACAGACTTTTTCTCATTCTGAATACAATGAATAAGATTAGAACAAAGCTGGACGGCATACATGCAAATCCAAATTTGATTTCCTTTGCTAAGCATTTCATTTTGGATTATAAAGGCACAAAAGAAGGCAGTTCAAAAAGATCAACAAGCTGAAAAAGGGATCATTTCAGCCTAATCTTGCTGTCAGTCCATGAGAGGTGGAGCATCACAGTTGAGGGCTCAGCCTTCCACCACAAGTCCTGCCTTCACACCTCAATCCTCTCTGGTTTTCCATAATTAAAAAAAAATATAAATATTTACTGTAAGCCACTGATGTTAATGACAGACTTCTTTTGTATACATGAAAAGTACATCAAACCATCAATCTGAAATCTGAGTGCTTAGTATTCCTGACTCTCTTCTAAGAACCCATCTTTGGGAAATTTGCTTCACCAACTCAAAGTGACAAATGTTTCCCACAAGCCCATGTGGATATGGCAACTTGGTGTAAAGACATTTTGATATAAAACTATGTATTGGCACTTTAGTCTAGCTAAACCCTGGCTTGGTCAGACATTCTCTGAAGCCAATAAAAGTTTTCAGTTGGCTTATTTGAGGTAAAATCAGGACAGAGCCAAACCTGGACAGTTTGTTAAGGACTCCTGCCTTGACTTTAAATCTTCCTGCTATTTGCCGCAAAAAATACACAGGTACTTGCCCAAATGTGGCCTTAATGCAGCCTGGAAGTGTTCCTATTGGGAGTTACTTCTCTGAAATTGCTGTGGCTGTCTTCTTTGGNACTAAAGGTTTTATACCTAACTAAAAACAAAACAACAAGGAAAAAAAGGAAAAAAGGGGAAAAATCCCTAAACCCCATTTAATCCCATTATACACAGTAGCACTAATGCTAATGCTGTCTCATGAATCCAGATTTCTCTCTACTTTTGCTATGTTCCAGATCCCAACAACAGGCAGCCTTCATCTGCTTCTAATAAAGGGTAGAAAGCCTTCTTCCCTCACCAGACAGCATGCAAAGTCCACCAACATTTTTTCTGCAGGAGGTAGAAGACATGTAATCTCTCCTTCTTCACTTCTCTGCCTCAGCCACTTCTAGTAACGGGGCAAGCCAAATCTCTTTTCATAACCTAAGTCTCCCAGGAAAACATCACAAGGGAAAGCACAGCTTGAGCCTCTGGAACACACAAAAGCAAATCCCATCAGCAATTGCCTGGTTTAGGTTCATCCCAGTTCAGACACAAACCACGCAGAGAAAATATTACAAAAAGTATTCAGCTACCTCAGATAAATAAAACTCTGCTTCTGTGATTGATGTGAGCTGAATAATCAGGCTGCTTACAGCAATGCATCTTACAGTCATCTCTGTCAATAAAAGCAAAGTGAATGTGAATAGTAAACTGCAGATCAGCTGCAGTAAGCATTTCTGAAACGGTGAGTAAAAGCACTTAATTCCCTTGCAAAACTTGAAAATCCTCCTTTGAGTTAACTTCTATAGTTATTGAAATAAACAAAATTCAATTTAAGCTAATTAGATAAACGTGGCTTAAAACTCTTAGATATCCTAAAATGGGGGTGATATTGTAATGTAGTATAGAGTATAATGGTAATTATTACATTGGACATTGCACAATAATTATATGGTATGTACTACGGTTTATATGTAAGAAGAGTGGTGTGTCTGGCTGTTATTCCTAAGATTTTAGCAATTTGAAGTCATCCCAGTTCCACTTTAAAGCATGATCAAAATTTTGTAGTGGACTTGGGTGAAAAACACCAGTTATTCTTAGCTGCTTTTCTGCAAAGCTCTGTCATATAAAAGGCAAAAATTATTTATCAAAGTGGTGTGATTAAGGAAGATGAGGGGAAGAAGGAGTCCCTACAAATGGGTCTCATGTTTGTGCATGGTTTGTTTATCTTCTCTCACCTCCACTTTGAGCTGTGGAGTTGGAGGGGGGGCTGGCAGCTGGCAGCTCATCATTACAGGCACACACTGTCCCATCTGCACGGCTTATGGTGGTGAGGTCGCATGGGGTTTTACCCAAACAGGCTCTCAGGGGTACAATAACATACCTCTTGATTTGGCTGTGAAGTTATACTTATTATTAATAGACAAGATAAGAGGCTGGGGCTCTATTCATCCACTTTAGTGCTAATTATTCAGTTTGATCTGAGCCGATTATGATACTGATAGATAACCACACCACATTTACAGCTATAGTAAGCACTGGCCAAGAACTTTGGCTCATGTTGCTGTTTGGTTTATCTGATAGGAAGGGAGGAGAAAAAAAAGAAGCTGCTCTGGTTGATTAGCAATGTGTTGCATGGGACCATTTATAATGAAGCATATCATTTAAATTTTCCTTTACAAATGAGTCCAACTCTCTTTGCAGGCTGCAGGCTCTGTTAATTGTCACAAACATTGCTTCCTTTTTTTTTTAAACATTATTAGCTCTTTGGCAGGATCTTCATTGTTGACTAAAAACTTGGCATGATCAGGGCTTGCTGAATAATTTAGGTTGTTGGCAGCTGGAGTAGGAGAACACACACACATCTAGGCAGGCAGACGTGCTGTTTGAGCTCTTTATATAATAGCATTGTATACAAAGCAGAGTATAGTCAGAAATGACTTCTGGGTCTGTTTATAGGTAAACACTGATGTTAGTTTTACAGAAAAAAATTGAGGGATGCTTCAAACTGTATATAATATGTGAGACAGATGCACTGCTGATTGTTCAGATGACTCCCCTAATCTCTGACTTTCACAGAATGTGATTACTGCAGATTCTGAGGAGCAGCACTTCAAGTGTGTTTCTGTGCACTTTGGCACTTTGAGTCTTGAGTATAAACACCACTGAACATAATAATGAATCTGTGAGCTTAGCCAGAAAGAGAGCTCCTCACACTCTTCCTTTGTGCAGTAAATGTGTCCCAATTGTACTGTCAGTCACAGAGAAAATGTGCAGCTTGAGAGGTGCCCATTTTGGAATTACATTTGTGTGCTGTATGAACTCCCACTTTTATCAAAGTGTCTAGAAGAGAAGTAAAATACATAAAACTTGCTGCCTGCATCTCAATACAGGGCATCCAAAGCATTAATGATGATCACTAGGTAGGTTTTTCCAAAACAGTCATCTCCCACAGAAGTTCCTCCTATAAATTTTATGTAAGAGACAGATGTCAACATGCACTTCTTGTCTCCTTCATGTACCTTTATGCTGTACTTAGCTGTCACTATTGCAACACCTTATGAGATGTCTTGTTCATGTCAAAGTTTGAGCAGTATTGAATGAACAGCAGAGGAATCCAAGACAAATAAAACATGAGGGCCCAATTCTGAGTGTTTATTATCCTTTTGTTTCCCAAGCCAAATTATGCACTGCCTCTCTATTTTTTCAACTTGCCACTCTCTCCCCAAGAAAGTCTTTTCATGTCCATGCTCCTCACTCCTTAATTCCACTTTAAATCTTTTGAGGGCCTCTGCTTCCCAGGTCTTTTTCTTTCTGCCCTCAAGCCTTTGTCCCTGGAGAGGGAGGACTCCACAAGAAAACGATACATGGATTTCTGTGACAGCCACTTGACAGATATGATAGAACATAATGAGAAATGAATAAAACACTCTCACAGCAGTCTCAACAGAGGGAGCTTGACTGAGTCAGGCTGGGGATAAGCAGGCTCTCCTCCTCCCTCATGCTCATCTTAGTCTTGTAATCAGTGCTGGGACACAAAGTGGGAAAGGTGGCTGCAAGGACACAGTGTGCTCTCTTGACAATTTCCATGGTTATTAGCTAAGAAAGACTGAGTATAGTTAAACCTGAAATATCTCCCAGTTATGCTGTGACACTTCTTCGCTCAACAAGAAGGGGTATCAGGGTGAATATTTCCTAAGCACTATAACACAGGCTCCATTTAGTGATGCACAGACCTACCTGCTTCCCAGAATAAGCATCAGATAACCGTCAGAGTGGTCTTCCTGCAACATGAAAAGCTTTGCAATCATGTGGGAAGCATTCCTGAATTGTACCTAGTGAATGGTATTCCAATTATTGTTTACTGTATAGGTTTTACTACATAATAGCAGCTAGCACAAATCCATCTATAAATGTTCTATGCAGCTTGGAAGGCAGCTGATGAACCCATCCATCATCATAAGGAATCTATTTTATGGGACTGTGTTACAATTACATACTTAAAACTTTATGAATAAAGGAGTGCACCAATAACTTTCCTTTGTTTCCTAGAAAACTGCACAAACATCAGCATCATTTGTTAAGAGATTTCTAGGAATTTCTTCTGTTCCAATTAATTTGGATTTTGTGCAGGAACTGAGTGCTATGTTTGCCACTGACATATGAAGGTGTATATCAGCAATTCCTACATGTGGGTAAGAAGGAAAGTGTGTGAAAGGCCCCATCCACATTGACACTAACACGTGAACTTTAGGTATATGGAAAGTCTCAGTGACTTTAATCTGAATACTCACCCTGCCAAAGCTGAGCACATGCCAGAGTGCTCTGCTGTACTGAGACCATATTTAGCAGCTGGTTGTAGTTAGCTGTGTTGCAGCTTAGGAAGTCAGTGGGCTCAGCAGCTGATAGACTGTTAGCAAGTGATAGCAACTGATACACTCCTCACAAACAGTTTAGGGGTCTCCTCTCATGAGAACAAACTGAGGAAAATTGTCTTTCATAAATTCAGAATTTTTGCAGGAAAAAACTGTGTGCCCACAGTTTGAATTTTTCAGCACATGACCCAATCAGTTTACAGTTAGAAATGTGTGAGTTTTATTACTCAAAAAGTTTGGAAGTACTGAGATGAACAAGACTTGGACTGGAAGTTGAAAGATCAGGTAGTGTTTAAAATATGCCCCACTATGTTTTATAATAAAATATAGCCTTAAAATTTTCAGAAACAAAGGAATGAGAAATACCAAATTCAAAAACATTACTGATAAAACTATGAATATAGTTTTGTGCAAACTGACCTCCAGGGAAAAGAAAAGAAAATAAAGAAAATCATGGAAGGCCAATGACTGATGCACTTTCCCTGCTTCCTTTGTCACAGTGAAAAGCATATTTCTTCTAACAGAACAGTGGCAGCTCTTATCTGTATGAGCATGAGAGCCTCTAGAGCATGAGAACCTTTTAATAAAGAAGTCTATTCTTTTGTTATAAATCATTCATTGGGCAAGAAGAGACTCTTACATTAGCAGAGTTACTTAGTTTGATGAATCTCATAATGTTAGAGTTTTACCAACAGACCCATAATAAGGTTGCTGCTCGTACTTCAGCCCACTGCACAGCAGTTATGTACAGGCACGTGGCTACAAAATGTCCAGGATGAAGAATTAAAAGGCTGGGATTGATTAGCATTTACAAGAAACTTAACAACGAGAAGCTCTGTAATCTGTATTGGAGTAACACAATGTTGAGTTGATTTTCTATTTTTTAATGAGTACTCAACTATGATCCTAGTGTCACTGTGACAGAGATGTTTGATGTTGGGGTGGAATAAACTGAAAGCATCATTGACTGTGTCTGATCTTTCATGTGTGTCTGCCACAGGAATGGTAAATAGAATTCCTGAAAATGAACTCTGAGGTGAGTGCTGGGCAATAGAGGATCACTTCCTAGATAAATTTCACTGAGGTACAAATGAAAGACTTGTCAACACTACTGTGAAAATTTTATTGCCAAAAAATATAGGCAGGTTGCACAAGTAAATCTATTTGGTTTGGGTTTGGTCATTGTTGGGGTTTTTTTGCCTAATGACTAGGTATATTTATCCTCTCCAACATAAATATCCACAATTGACATCCACACATGGTGGCTATATGTATGTGTTAGTGGTCCAGACCTGGTCAAAAATTTATATTCTTGCAGAATATTTGACTTGACATGAAAAAGATGAGGACAGAGGCTTTAAATACACTATTATATGCAAAGAAAAATATAAATTTCCTATTAGCAAACAAAGTATAATCACAAATGGCTTGAACACATACTTCAGGTCCATTCTGAGCCAAGCAACACAGGTACAAAATATGTAACTCCTTTTTTTTTTTAGTAAGTGTCAAACTGCAAGTGTTGCTATAAGTTTCACTGCTAATATTTTAATTAATGGATTAGAAACAGACATTTGCTTGCCCATAACAGACTCCAGGTTGTGAAGGTGAAGAATAAAGGTAGACTTCACTGGAGAATAAGAATAAATTCTCTCTCATCTATCAATCTCTAGGGGTCTAAAGTCCCATTAAGCTCCATATGTATCTAGTCAGCATCATCAAGAAGACCTAGAGAGCTGTTCAGATAAACGGCCAAAAACTCAGCTGAGATGAAGTACCACTCCAGACTCTACTGACTGCACAGGAGGGATCTCCCCTGGCTACCATGGGAGACTGGACACCCTGAGGGAGCTCAGGGCCTGTGTACCTAGGCCAGACACCTTTAATGTCAATGGCTGAACACCATCTCCAGACTCAGCTGTTTAAAAATTGTCTGGGACGAATCACCCTTTGAAGTCTTTTACCCAGTGTTTAAGATGGGTACTGAAGCCACTGAAGAGTATTCAAGACTTCTCTGCTTCAAGCAAGAAACAGAAACATGAATGCCCACCTCAAATGCAACAGGGGCTAATTATACACCTGGATCATAAGATGGTAGAACAACTGTGCAGTATATAAATATAGAAGTATAATTATACAATTTGGGGGCATAAGAAGGGGAGTAACTTTGTATCCCACCTGGAGGTCGATCGCCTCCAGGATAAGAGGATACAATGCAAACTGCCATTCTGCAAAGCACCTCAGAGCATCTTCAGGCTTTTATGGACTTGTCTTGTACTCACACTCAATAACACTTTGAAATGCTGAAAACAAAAGATGTCAACATGACCAAACTTCTTCAACAAACCTTCTTTACCAAGTTAGCGAATAATTCTGGCAGTGCTGAAGTGGCATTTTTAGTGAACAGAACTTTTTCCTTCTTCAAAGTCACCTGTCTTTATTGTTGTTTCTTCTCCTACTTTGCCTTCTACCATTGCTCTTTCATGGTAGCCTCTTGTCTTCTTACTCAAAGTCAAATTTTACTGTTAAATTTCAGTTTAAAGTAAGGCTAATTCCATATCAGTGCTAGACTATGTAGACTATATAGACTTACTCTTCTAAAACTATTAGTTCTTCTTGAGACAAATTTCAGTGTGCAAATTTTTGCTACAGCATGGCACAGTCATTTTACTCTCTTAAGCTCATCTAAATTGAACCGTTTATGCAGTGAAACCTTTAATACACAGGCCACAGCAGTACTAACTGCAGACCTGGCCAACAAGTGGAGTTCCCCATTCACAGGAATATATTAGGGGCTGGTCTTGTTTGTGTGTGAAGTTAAGGACAGAAGAGGGGGTAACTATTATTTTATTGTGGTCTGGATTGGACAGAAACTTGAATATTTAGAAATTTTTAATGAACAGGGAATCACAGAGGTGTGAGGAATCTAATGTGTAGTATGTGCAGTAGTAGTTTTCCAGAAGTGGTAATTAGGTCTAGAGCCAGAGCTGGAAACATGTAATAGAATTAAGTCTAATAAAAGACACTAGTAATTGCATCCAAACAGAAAAACCAAATAAAACAAAACAAAAAGACAGAAATAATCTCCCTGTTTTCATTTTGCTGGATAGAGTCCAGTATTGCAAATCAGCAGGCTGATCTTGGAGGCTGGTCTGCAGCAGGAAAGCTGCAAACTGTGCTCTTCATGCCTTGCTATGGAAAAGAAAATAAATAAGTTATTTCTAGTGACTTAAAGGCTATTTTTGTGTTTGGGGTTTTTTACCTTTTACTTCCCTTCATGAAGGACCTCAACATACTTAACTCAGACTGAAGTTAATGTAAGGGTGAGGATTCTGAACAGCTCACAGGTTCAAGAACTAGCTAAACAAAACACGGTTTTGATATTTTTTCTCTGTCTCTTTGATAATAATTCTTAAATAGCCAATATGTCATGACACAAAAGTAACCAATAACAAAGTCACAGTACATCAGCACCATTAATACCGTTATTTAACTGTCCCAACTCTAGAAACCATAGCTCTAGAAACTTTGGTTTGAAGTGAAGATAGAAAACACACTTCCAAGGAACCAGCCTACCTCACACCTGCCCCTTTTCTAGTAGCAACCAGCGCCTATAAATGCTGAGACAACAAAAGATCTTGTGCATAAGTCGTATGTCTGCTAAACATTGTTAAAATCTTGGCAAAAATATGGCAACTGTCCAGTTGAAATTGGAAATCAGGCATTTAGGTCCTGTTGATCTCAGACGTCACATCATTGCATTCTCTCTTGCCCTTGTGTTATCAAACTGTAGTATCATTGTAGGGCTTAAGTGTTTCTGAGCTGAAAATAGATTCTACCAGCAGTCTTAGGTGACAGTGGCCTGTATTTATCTGTATACCAAAAATACCTAATGTAGAAAATTGTAACTCAGATTTCAAGTTTTCTTGGCCATTAAATAAGGGATGATTCCCTGTATGACAAACCATCTGTCAAAATATGAGCAATGCATTGTTTTCATGCTGTGGGTATGAGCAGAAGATTTTATCAAGTATCTGGAAAATAACTGGTGTTTTCATCAAATAAACATGCAGTTGTCAGGAAGGCAATTCACATACTAAGAGTGAGAGTGGTCACAGTGAACACCCAAAGAAGAAATTCTCCTTGTGCTTTAGTTTCTGCTTCTTCTCTTCCTTTTATTCACTAGCTCCTTTTTGCCATGTCCTTTGTGCTTCTAGCCACAATAGTTTTGCCATGTATGTAGCAGACAGACCTTTCTTTAAACAAAAGGCTGCAGTGACTCCAAGTGAACACGCTGCTTAGATTAATTGGAAAAGGAAAAAACTCATCCAATCCAGGCCCTGTGCTCCATTTTGTCCTGTCTTTGAAATGAAGATTGTCTTTTCTCTCTGTTATTCTCCACGAGATACCAGACAGAGGAAGGGAGAATAAAGACGTGAGTGGGGATTGGGGGAGGACACCCCCTTCCCCTCATGTTCTGTGTGCAGTGTTATTGTCTGGCTACTTTTAAAGCTCTCTCCCCTGTGTGCCTACATGCTTTAGTCTCCCCTCTCTTTACTCAGAACTGAATCAGTAGGCAACCTACAGCATATGCTGATGATGGGTAGTCTTACAGCTGGTCCCAGGCACCAGTTTCAGAGCAGAGCAAACTACTGGCAGGAAAATGCTTGAACTCCTGGGTTTTGAAGTTTCAGGTTGCCTATCAAAGCAACAGATATTAATCATCTGCTACAAGACTTTCAGCAGAAGGCATACAGTTTTCCCAGAGGTATCTTCCTTTTAAAGGGAGTGTAAGAAAGGCAAAAAGCCATTTCAAAAGACTTAGAATTGAAGGAAATAGTTAGATCCCAGTGGATAAAGAAAAACAGAAAAGGAAAAAGTTTTTCAAAGCTTTAAAAGCAAGCTATTCTTTAAGTCTTGCAAGGTTCTTGTTTTATTTTATTAGAAGGTGTAAGTAGCCAGCAATCTAGAGCTCTACATACTTGGCGTTTGTGGACATCTCTCCCATAGTTGTCATGTTTTATAAATCTTTATCCTTTCTTGTTATTACTGCTGATCATATCTTCATCTGGATAAAGTGGGTTTCAAGATGCAAGACTAAAAATGCTAAGGATGGCTATAATTAAAAAAAAAAGTTAGGTGTGTGCTATGAACAGCAGAGAGACTCTAAAATTATTATTGAGCATAATTTGAAGGGATGGAGATATTGCTACTGTTATGGAAATTGGCATCTCCTTTGGCAATTCTCATCATGATCTCTCCAATTCACATATATCCTTTAGCTAGACAGAGGATGCTGTATCATCCGTTAAACACCTTTCAGCTGATACAAATACAAGTCAAAATACTATCTTCAGGGGGCAATGGTATGTATTCACTGAACAAAAACTTAATGAAGTACAGCAACTTCCTTCCTTCATAGCAGAACACAATACCAGGTAAAGTTAAAACATGGATCTGATTTACTGTCTTCCTCCATTCTGTAACAAACCAAAAGTAACTTGTGAAAGTCCATGGACTATTACTGATTCGAATATTTATAACTGTAATCAATTATGAACCAATTAAATTATTCAGAATTTAAACTATAGACTACTTCTATGCAAGAGTCAGAAAGAGATATCTCTGCTCTACAACATCTCTAGCAGAACTAATTAGAGCCAGATTTTTACTTGTTTGTCATGAATCTATTATTTGCTACAAATCTGCAGAAATAACTACAGTACTTGAAAAATAGTAGCCTTGTCTATAGTTTGGCTCAAAAAGGTTTGAAAAATCTCTTCTGTGTAATTGCTCGCTTTTATCTTGGAATACCAGAAGGCATCAGGCTGATATCCCTGGTTTTATCACAGAAAAATTGCTATATTGTGAATTTTATCAGTATGCTTTTTGAAGAACCCAGGTGTTATGGTGTTTTGCCCAATTAACCCACAATAGCACCAGAGTCAATTTTAAATTTTTCTGCTTTTTTTTCTTGTGTTATTAACTAAAGTATTGGGTGTTTGAGTATTTGGAAAGTTTTTGTTGTCCTTTTATGCATTTCTGTGAATAATAATGGAGTTCTTTCCCAACACCTACAACAAAAAAAACAAGATTAGTTTCTGATCATCTTTACTGCAAGACACCTTGGGAAAACTTCTATCAGTTAGCATGTCATCTGTTACATGGCTGAATCCAGACCTTTATTATTTTAAAGGAAAATATGGAAAACTTGGCTGAACTGCCAAGTGTGTAAATGGTCCTACACTGTGACTGTTTCAGTTTTAGTTCTTGGCTTTCAAGTGAAACACGAAGTCGAAAGCTCTTGGAAGAATTTGCCATGTTCACAGAAAACAAGCGTAGGGTGAACCCCAGCAAGTCACAGCAGTAAAGATGTCCACTAAGGGAAAATAAACTGTGAAAAGTTATTTAAAAGCAACGTTTAAACCTCTCCAAATTCAATATGCATTGAGTGAGCAAGTGCACCAGACCATAGAGTACTAATAAACTTCTGGTTCTCCTGCCTAAGCCTGAGTCACTCTGACCTTTTGCATTTGAATGCATCATGTTTATGATGCTGCTGTAAACCTTGGACCTCAGTCACTACATGATAACAGGTTTTTATTGCATTACCCTTTCCAGACCTGAGAGCTTGGATTTCTCTGCACTTAGGCACTGAGACACAGCTGGGAGATGGTCTGCATAACCAATTAGTAGATTACTTCTGAAAATATATATTCTGCAGCACAGAGGCCTAAAAATGATCCATCAGCTCCAGCTACCTGCTGCTGCCACTTGAGAGGAGGGAAAGAGGGAGAGAAAAAAGATTTGGCTACATCTCTATAATTGCATAAACAATGCATCATTCACTTGACAAACTATATTGATAGCACCCTAGAGGACATGCTCTGAACATGCAAAATGCTGCAAAGCACTTGCATTTTATGGCAAATCTTTTTAATTTTTCAGTTAAAATGATAATAAATATTGATTTTCCATGTACCATTACTGTATCTAGAACACTTCCTGGCAGTGTCTGTGAAATTTATTTAAGTCGTTTCATTTGAGTTTTTAGGCATCAACTGTATCACATCAAAACAGAGGGGTTGCTTTCCCAGAATCCTGGCTTGTGTGCGGTATCCAGAATTTCTAAGAAAATGCTTCATTTTTCCCTCTGATGTTCCTCGAATTTATGAAGGAGCTCTGATTTTAGGGTTAGCTGTGGAAGAGACACTGCCAGGGATCTATCAGCAGAGGTTTCCAACATGCAAGGATAAAGGGGTCTCCCTTAGAGGAAAAGGTTTTGGAACAGAGGAAGCATGAGAAACAGTAAGAGTATGGTCAAATACATGGCACTTTGGATGGTATTATGGAGGCTTTGTCCAGCTACGTGATACCTGTGAAAGAATTTCATCTGGACTGCTCTTCTTCCCCAATGTCTGAATTGTGAATAAAGCTTACCTCACTTGTAAACCCTTTGGAGACCAGGGGATCATAAATACTCAAGCCAAGAGCCCATATTTCTTGTAGGTATTTAATGCTCAGTTGGTTTCAATATCACCTAAAATCCTTCTGGCACCAAGGCCTAGGAGTTATTACTAATAATGATTATCGTATGAGACACCAATTCTGAGAGGAATCAAGGGAGACAATTAGCCCAAATATCACTCAACACCACGCCTCTCCCCAGGTTTGAAAGGCTGTGGCAGAAGCCTCTGAGCTCTTGCCTTCCCACAACAAATTCATTTTGTTCATTCCAAGAGTATCAAAAAGAGGCAGGAATCCCAAGTCTTCTGTCATGCCAGGCAGAAATGACTGGGAGAACTGAGTAATGGGCAGAGCACTGAGAAACCCAGAAATTTAAAGAATGGAAGAAATTGGGTTGTTTGTGCAATAGCCCACTTTGTTTAGGACGGGCAGCACTGCATATGTTCATGAAATCAGCCCTGTGGCTGGGACACAGCAGCACCAGTGAACATTCCCTGGCCAACAGACTCCCTGTGGCTCCAGTCTTCTCAAACAGGCTGGAATTACCATTCTCCCCAAGACCACCTGGGTAGCACACGCTCTGCAGGCCAGTGCTCCTGGGACCTGTGCAATAGTCTCTACATGTGCTGGAGGCATCATCTGCATGTGGGCAGAGACATGTATAAAATTTCCCATCCTGTTTCAAATGGATTGCCAGATGTCCATAAATCCCTGACAATTGTCCAAAATTTCTGAGCTCCACCCAGACAGGATTGCCAGGTGGAAAAAGTAGACATATCCAAGAAAACTCAGATGGTAGCCTAGGAAAAAAAAGAACCGTCTGGCAGCAAAGCAGGGAAGAAGAAAATGAGAAATATGGAGATGAAAAGGGAATGGGAGGAATGAGAAATACAAAGTTTTAGAGAAGAATGAGTGTAGTTCAAATAAGTCAAATACTTTGGCTCTAACTCAAACCTTAAATTTAAACAGAAAATAGTCATACCGGTAACATGAAGACTCAAATAAGATAGCTCAGAAACTAATGAAAACAGCTAGATAAGAAAGCAGTCAATATCTGTGTGGGTTTTTGTTTTGAAAAACATATAGGACCAGTTTAATGTATAAAAGTTGCAGATGGTCAATATTACATCACCAGCAGGCAAAGCAATATTCCTTCCTTCCTTCCTTCCTCTGAACCAGAACTTCACCTCCCACACCTCAACATGTAAACTTTACTGTCAGAGGAGCAGGATGAACAAGCAGAAGCCAAGGATTTCCACAAATAATTAAAGCATAAAAAATAAATAATAAATTATAGCTGCCAGAGAATATTCTCTCTACTGCAAATATGGATGGGAGGTACACAGGAGACCTAAGATAATCAAACATGCTCTTTTTTTTCCAGTCACAGCCTCATTTTGCTTTCTCCATTCCCACTCCCATATACTCATCATATGTTTGACTGATTCTATAACTACATGGAACTGGACCCCAGGAGGGTCCAACTCTGCCCTCCTTTTGCTAAGCAACGCTTATGTGAACAGTCACAGTGTCTACAGTGGGATGATTCTCATGAGTAAATTACTAGCCAGTGTCAGAAAATACTGCAGAATCCTGTGATGTGTGCATTGTTTCTGTTGAAATAATAAGGCACATGAATACCAAATTAAGAAGAACTTGAAATTCTCACATTTTTGTTATTATGGGAATGTGCAAATAAGGCAGAATAATCTCCCAATTGCTCTTTTCTGCTATTTTGTTGTCATTGGTTTTTTTTAAGTTCAATATAAACATACAAGGTGGAAAAGACCAAGACAGAAGTGATTCACAGACCTTTATAAATATTTAGGAGGGAAAAAAATCAATCTCCAGGACTGAATTTTCCTTGGGAAAAATACTGGAAGACTTCCTTCTTCTTATAGCATATTTTCAATTCTTGATTTAAAGCATGCCTGCACTTGAATGTGATACAGTCCTACATGATATGTTTTTGCAGTAATTTTTTTTCTTGCTGAATCCTTGCCTTATTCAGCACTCAGGATAGACAATGTGCTGGGGGAGACATCAGCTGCAATGGTCATTATTTTTAATCTATTCCCTGAATCATCTAGAGCAAAAATAAGATGATTAGTGAATAAACCAGAGGACTTCAAGCAGATGGCTTGAAGTTTATGTGCGACTTTCATTTTTTAGATCAATTTGAATATATGTTGTGTAATTGCTGAGTTTTGTAACTAAGCACATTAGAACTCCCATTTCTGACATACAGCCTATCATCCTCTGCTGCATTCCAGGACTGGGAATATCACCAAGCTCTGCACCAAGGGAGTAGCTTACAGTCACATCAGGTCTCTCAGAAAGAGCACTGCTGAGTGGATACCCCTTGGCCAGTGGGTTTCACTAATACTAGTGGCAGAAAAACAATGAGAGTCAGGACTCTTGCCTTTTGTTTGGGGCTTTAGAAAGGAATCTGCTCAAAAATACAGAGACCTTATACAAACACTCCCAAGTGTGCTTTATGCTCCTATTACTCCTTCACACCCAGCCAAAATCCCCAGTTTTTCCCTGGCTCCACATAGCTCTTTTCCCTCCTGGCTCTTTTTCCACTTCCACTTTAATCACTTGTTTCCCAGGTTCTCTCTGCAGATATTTGAGTCAAATGTGTCTCCCTGTGAGCTCTAGTTTTACCCATCATATCTTTCTCATGTCAGCTCCTCACATTCCCACAATCCACTCACCTAGCCAATTGCATTTTCATTGAATTTTCATTCTACTTAGCACCCTTCTTTAGTTGGGTTTCAGGTGCTCTTTCCCCTCCAAAACCTTAGCCTCAATAACTCTCAGCCCCCATATGCCTTCTTTTTTCTGCAACTAAACTCAGCTTTCTTCTCCTACCCCACTCCATGTTCTCCACTTGCCAGCTAGTCGCATTTCTTCTCAGCCTCCTCTTTGCTGCCCCAGCCCACTCTCTGTTTCAGTTTCTTTAAATACTCTCCTCATCTTCAGATCTTTCTGCCCCACTTCAACATCCCCCATCATGTCCCAATCTGAATTTCTTCACACATCAAGACAAGATGTAGTTTGTCTTCTTTAAATTTGAGTGAGGCAGTAGTTCTGCTCTCCAGTTGGCACCAGCAAAGGAGAATTAAAGGACAAAGACAATCTGCTTGTCATTGTTACCTCTTCAGGGTCAAACTCAACATGACACAGCCCAGAGCTGAGATGCAGAAAGGGTGTTTTAACCCTGGGACAGGTGCAATTGGACTGACATTTCAGCTGTTGGAATATAAGCTGTGAAATATCTGCTGATAATGAGGAAACCTGCCTCTTTTCAAAAGTTTGTGCAGTTGGAGGGTCCTTAGAAAATATTAATTAGGAACAATACAAGGTATTGTCAAAAGTGTGTTTCCTTGCCCAATTGCTAAGTTCCTAGTATGAGCATCCTAGCACATGTTAAAGAAAAGGGCAAATAAATTATTGAACAAGTTCAACATTTTCAAAAAATGTTACTTCTATTTAGCTTCCAGTTTTAAGGGGCAAATTATTTCAAAATAGTGATAGGAAAACAATTATTTGGAGCTACCTAGGATACCAGGCAATCCCATTTTTTAACCAGGCCTCTCCAGAAGTGTCTATGTGGGAATCATACACTCACAGAATCGTTAAGGCTTGAAAAGAACTCTACAACCATCAAGTTAAGCCATTAACCTAACACTGCCAGGTCTACCACTACATTAGATGTGTCCCTAGCTCCACACCTACATGGTTTTTGAGCACTTTTAGGTGGGGTGTCTCTCCCACTTCCCTGAGTCTGTCCCAATGCCTGACCACCCTTTCAACTAAGAAATTTTTCCTAATATCCAATTTAAACCTCTCCTGGCATAACTTGAGGCCATTTCCTCTTGTCCTATCACTTGTTAACTTGGAAGAAAGGACTACAACCTGGCTACAACCTCCTTTCAGGCAGTTCTAGAGAGAGATAACATCCCCACTCACACTCCTTTTCTCCACTCTAAACACCCCCCCAGCTCCCTCAGCCGCTCCTCACAGGACTTGTGCTCCAGACCCTTCCCCAGCTCCACTGCCCTTCTCTGTACCCACTCCAGCACCTCAATGACCCTCCTGAACTGAGAGGCCCAGAAATGGACACAGCACTCGAGGTGTGGCCTCACCAGTGCCCAGTGCAGGGGGGCAATCACTGCCCTGGTCCTGCTGGCCACACTATTGCTGACACAGGTCAGGATGCCATTGGCCTTCTTGGCCACCTGGGCACAGGCTGGCTCATGATAGGACACTGTTGACCAGCACACTCAGGTCCTTTTGTGCTGAGCCACTTTCCAACCACTCTTCCCCCAACCTGCAGCACTGCCTGGGGTTGTTGAGACAAAGTACAGCATCTGGCACTTTGTCTTATTGAACTTCACTCAGCTGGGTTTGGCCCTGGCCCACTGATCCCTCAATGACATCACTGTGTAAGACAGTTATCTATATTTCCTCTACAGTTCAGAGGACAGAGAGATATGGGATGGCTGCAGGAACAATTTATCCCTTTTGAAGATAGGTGCCCAAGGACCACTAGAAATGGGGGGACCATCACTGCCAGATGACATTTGCATTGATGTTGCTTTGGGTGATTGTGGAACTGAAACACAAGATCAGGAGATCAGTGGGGTTACAGAGTGCTAGAAAGTTTGGCAATGCATGGGAAACATAGCCTAGACTTTTGGCAGATGAAGTTCACCAAGCGCCACATTACTGAGAGTGCCTAGAAGTCTAAAACTGCCTCCTTACCGCCTGCCTCATACCTGGATATCTTGTGGTATTGAGACACAAATCCATGAGCACACAAAATCACTGTTAAAAACTCCTCTAGCTTTAAATGGACTCTGGTCCTCCATCCTCAAGGAAAACATTTTTACCAGCGGTAAAAACAACGTATTTTTTATATCAGATTTTTTCCTAGTTTTTTCATAGTTCCATACTCCCAGATGGTTAATTAATTAAAAAAAAAAATTAATGTCTCTATTACTTTTTCTCTCTTTTCCTCCAGGAGGCTCAAGTACAGTTTAAATTCTGGAGAAATTTTTAAAAAAAAACCCCATTAATTAAAATTTGTCTCAAACTGGCTTAACTATTAGCTGCTTGTTGTGAGTGAAGTGCTTTTGTTTTCCAACCTTTTGTGAACTGCTTGGTCGACCTGACCTACTCAAGCAGCGATTAAAATACCTGGGTGCTGCTGCGATCATCTCCTTACTGAAGGTCCATCCTGAAATCCCTTCCTCATTTCCATTCCAAGGAAGTCTGAGTCAGTTGACCTTCAGGGCACATTGTAAAGCTCAGTAAGTAGAGCAGCTTCAGAGAGACTCTGGAGAAGGCAGTTTTGCAGTGATAGGTTCGGCCAGTCTGAGATGGCCCACGGCACTTGCAGGGAAGCACTGCAGACTGAATTGCCAGCCCTGAGGGCTGCGGAGGGCACGTGGCCAGGGGAGTAACACCGCCTGCCTGTCTCCACCAGCACAGACCCTATGCAGCCATGGCTGGACAGAAAGGCCCGCAAATATAACTCTGACGGGATTTCTCTATAAGCCCTGGGATACTATTAATTGTTTTGCATATTGCATTGCTCCTAATGCAAAGACTCTGGTTTCTCCACTTGCACCTGACCCTCATTTGCCATGCTGAACAAACATTTATACTTAGAGAGGAAATTCTCCATCTTATCTACCTTCCACTTAATTAGAATCTTGTCCTTTTCTAGCTTTGTTCTGTCTGGCTTTTTACATATGACTACTAAGACTACTCCCTTCTTAGGTATTCATTTTTACTGGGGCTACTTAAGAGAGGTTGAAGTGCACAGCAGTGTCTCAGCTATTTATCATTCAATCTCCCTGTTTAGGCAACTGGTTACTTATTTCACCCAGAGGCATCTGCAGAAGTTTAGAAATTACTCACCAGAGAAACATTCACCCATCCAGTTTCTCAGCAGCTGAGTGCCTTAAAGAACCCTGGTATGACAGAAATTTACTGTACAGAAGGAATGGCCAGGAGATGCCAAACTTGTGAACCTACTCTCTAGTGCTTGTGTTCACCTGGTATTTACTAGCACACAAAAACCAGTTTAAGCTTCTCCTCAGTTTTATAATATCTCCACATAAATTCTTTGATATTGAGTACAGGTGAATTCCCTATCCAGCTTTTCCCCTAGCAGCGGTGCTGATATTTCCTTTTCCTTCAACCTGATTACTTATGCAACTTTATATTTCAACTATATAGGTATATAAAAGTTTTAATGAAACTTGTAAATTCTTACTGTATTTGAGACCTCCAGCTATTTATCAAATTTGTCTGAAATTGAGTCAGTGGAGCCAACAGTTAGAAAGGCGGACATGCACAGAGTATGACTCCATAAATGACATTTGTTAGGAAATCCATCTGAGAATGGATTAACAGCAATGTCTGGCATGATACCAAATGCCTCCTTTCTAGTGCTGTCTCTTTCTTCCTCCACTGGGATGAACACATACCCTATAAAGGAAAATCTTTCCCCTTCTCCCATAAATCTGCATGTTGTACTGAGGCCATCTGTAGTGGGAGCTCCAATTCCTCTAATGTCTCAGTTTGATTCAGTGGAGTACTTTTTAAGAACCACAGTCTTGTCCATGTCTATTTTTCCTAGGGTTTACTGTCCACACACATTATACAGAAGTAACAGGCACTGATAACACTGTTCTGATACCACATGAAAGAAAATACCTTTATAGGCTTCCTTTTAATGTGGGCACTGTTCTAGTTTCATCATATGATAAACCACACTCATAAAAAAGAAAACAAAATTACTTTTTCTTCTTACAGAAAACATAAAAAGTCACAGAATGTCCTTTTTTTACACTTCTGCTGATGTTTGTGTGGCAAGCTAACAATGGATGAACTCTTTAACTCAAATACTGAAAACCTTTGTGGGTGTCTCATGTTTAGAAGCTGTCACAGATCATCCTTCCAGGTTCTGCATTAGGAAAGATCAGGAGGTAAATGGTAGGCTGTCATGTGCAAAGAAAGCAAAAGAAGTGGCTGGTCTCATTCTTCCCAAGACTGCACAGCTGAACCTCTTTCCTTATACTGTCTTCAGTGTGCAAAGAATGGAGCTTCATTCAGCTGAGAAGTAATCTTTTCCCACCCTAGTTAGTCTTTAATTGGATGAGCTCCTTGATCCCAGTACCTGAGTGCACTCAGGAGAGGAGACCCAGAGGCCACAGCAAAGGGTATGGGTGAGATCCAAGGTAAGGCTGCAAAGACAATAGGCAATTAAGAATTATTAATGCACTGAGTGCCTGAGAGTAGCATTTACATTTTTGTTTAAATCACAGGTTTAACCACTGCTGTTTTTCTTGTGCAGTATCATCTGCAGTTAATTATAGCATATGTAATTCTGCCTCCTTCACCCTCAGTAGGAAGATATGGAAGTCATAGTCATTGGTAGGGGCATGGACTCAGGTCCCCATCACTGCCAGAGAGCCAGGTGCACATGTTGTGAGATCCTTCACTAAAGTGACATGACATTAGGGGTCTGATTTGGAAAAGCCTGCCAGGAAAAATGACTTTTTGCCACAAGCACAAAGGTGACCACCTGGAGGTTGTGAATGAATAGCCTGATTTTTTTCTCTTTCAAAGAAACAGGTGTAGTGATGATTGTCAGGACAAGAGCTGACAAGCATCTGAAAGTCTC
This sequence comes from Chaetops frenatus, assembly GCA_013400775.1. Classification (NCBI taxonomy): domain Eukaryota; kingdom Metazoa; phylum Chordata; class Aves; order Passeriformes; family Picathartidae; genus Chaetops; species Chaetops frenatus. Next base: position 59,682 of record VZTR01006234.1, on the reverse strand, counting down.
TGCATGCATTAAACAGGACAACACAACACTTTTACTGATGCAAAGTATCAATCCGGTCACTGGATTCAGACATTCCCCCTGTAAGGCACTGAAACTTGCTGGAGCGGCATACCCAGGCAAAGTGACCTTTTATATATATTATTTTTTACTGCATAGCTTGCACTTTGTTGACTTAGCTGGGCACCTGCTGTAAACTGCAAATATGTTCCTGTCATCCTGGCTGAAAACAAAAACATTGAGTAGTGTAGTTCTTTGGTGGACTGGTGCTAGCAAAGAGCAAAAGTACCTGTGCAAAATGCTGAGGTAAATCTTCTTGTCCTATAACCTTTCCCAGCTTTGACCGTGGGCTGTGAGCAATTTCCAGTCATCTCTATGGGGTTACTGTTGTTTTTTCTTTTAAACAGAAATTGTTCCCAGATACACAGAACAGATTCCTCCATTAGCCAATCCCTCAGCATTTTGCCCTGTGTGGTACCAAATTCACGTGCTCTTAGAGTAGCCAGAGTAACTGTACATAGGCTCATTTATACCCTGTGCTCCACTTTTTGTGCTTGTGACATTCTCTAAAACCATTAAACATCATTTAAAAGTGTTGCCACAGTGTTTTCAATGCAATTGTACACTCTGTGTCAGCCTCTGCAGCTACAGCTGTTGTCTTTACAGTAAATTCTTTGTCTTTTTACCCCTAAGTAATGCAATAAAAATAGCTTTCCTGTCTCTCAGTTAAATATTCATCTCCTCTGGTAGATGTGTAAGTAAGGCTGAAATACCTTTTGCTATTCCCTACATAGTTTGGCAGAGGTAGAAGCCCCTGATACAACATAATTATATCTTTGAGTTTGGACTAGAGTAATTTTTGGAGGAAAAATAATGACCTTTGTTCCTGAAACTGATGTCTTCCATCTTTCATTAAAGTAAGTGCTGGGAATATACTTAACCTGAAGGAAAAAAATCCTACTTTATCAGAATTATTGGAAGAAGTCCCTTGCAAACAGAGAGCAGGGATCTCTGCTGCTGGTATTTTTTGTATTCAGAAATCAGAATTTGAGGATGGCTTTGTATTTATAGAGTAGAAAGTCTGTACTTCAAACAGGTTCATTATAGCATGGTATCACTGAGATGCTTCAGTGCTCAGGATATCCCAAAATCTCCACTGTAGCTGTCTTAGAGAGCACATGTACAATCAGCTTCAGGACTCAAGGGCCACAGAAAACCAATTCAAGAGACTGAAAATTTAAGAACTTACTAAAAAAGTATGAAGAATTAAACAGATCTGAATTTCTCAAAGAAATGGAGACAATAAACCCATTTTGATAATATTCTTCAGTGCTTTTCAAAATGTGTAGTTAGTGTTTTTAAAAAATTAATCTCACTCTTCAGAACAAAGGCATTAGCATTTTGGATCTTGGGTGAAATCACACATGTGATTCACATCTCTGTTCAGGGAAGGAACCTCCATTGCAAAAAGCACCTCTTAGTAAGCCATGTACTTTCTTAAAACCAGATGTTCTTTACTGGATACTGTCCCAGATCAGATCCCTGCTTCATAAATAGTGTTTGAAATTAGTATGTTGTAAGTTCAAATTGGCTAAAGATGTCTGACTTACTTTAATACTAATTAATGTTCAAAATTCAACTCTGTATTGGGATTTCATTGTTATCTTCAAAAATTTTCACACACTCTTTCAGGTTCTACAAGGTATTTTCTCTGATTCCAGAAGTCCCAACAATGGATCAGAGCACTGCCTTGTGATTCACAGCAAAATCTCATAATAAAAGGTTTGATTTCTGCCCATACCAGCTTACATTCTATACAAAAATTACTATCTGGTTAACCAAATTGCTGAGAAAATTTAATGAGTTCTTCCTCATTGTTTGCTCTCGCTCAGATCAGCAGCAAGTGAGATAATACGAAATTTTGACAGAAAGAGCTCAACTGGACTATGCCTGGAAATGATCTCTTCAAAATTTAGCAACATTTGGGTCAGTATCATCTCAAGATGATTTTGTAGACAGCACTGTGCCAGGGGTATTTGTCTGAAGAAGGAAATTATGTGATTTCCCAAAGAAGCAAGAAGTTAAAAATAAACAGATGAAAGGGTTCATTTTTAATTTCAGTGTAATGTTATGTAACCCCAGACTAATTAGTTTTCCTGCTACAATCTTGAGTTCATCAGTTGAAACAAACAGCGATGAATAACATGAACTGCCTTGCTGAGCTGGAAAGATGCTGCAGTTAAGGAAGAAGGCAAATGAGATCCTATATATGTCAGGTGAAGTATTTCAACTGGCAATAGGAAAGTATTTGTGCCCTTTAGCAAGGCACCAGCAAGAGCTCATCTGAAATACAGCACACCCATCGTGGCTATCCCATGTGCAAGATTGATGTGCTTTGGCTGGAACTGCTTCAGAAAACTGTTATTGGGGTAGTGGGGAGAAAGAAAAGCCTATCTCAAAGAAGATAAATTAAAATATTTTGTTTGTCATCCTATCAAAGCACAGCCTGAAAGGATATGTAAGTGCTATTTACTATGGAATAAATATCAGCCAGCGATAAAAGAACTATTTAAAGAAAGGACAGTATTAGGCCAAAGATAAATTTAGACTGCAAATAGGAAAAATTCAAACCATAAAACCAATGAGCTTCTGGAACACCTTTTCATGGAAAATAAGATCAGAAAAATACAGATAAATTTTAAGACACAGTTGTTCAGTTTACGCAAGCGTGGCAGAATTGTTTATTCAGTTATCGAGTCCTAAATTCCTCTGTTCCTAAAATTTTAGAAACTTACTATGATAAAAGCTTAATTAACCCTTTAACCATTAAGATACAGAGGTTGCATCCAACATCAGCCACAAGTAAAATCCCTAGCAATGTCAACATTGTGTTATTGTCTATTTGTGGACTTCAAACTGGGGCCTCTTTTATGCATTAATCTCACAGGTTTGAAGCAACCTGGTTAACTCCAAGAATTAAGATTAGAACCTAAATGAAGAATTAAAATTAATTGAGAAGAAAGAAACTTAGTTTCAAAGCAAAATGTCTTTTTTTTTCAGATTGAGAATCTGAGTTCCACATCAGAAATGTTCCCTTTATAGCAAATACACCAAAATATGTTTTCCCTCTGTTAGTAGCCTATAAGAATGAATTCTTCTGCATAGATACTCACATGTCCTGAAGCCTAAGAAAAACTGGAGCTGTATCTCTTTTTCTCTTTGTTCTCTCCATTTTCCTTTCCTTCCTTATCTTTCTTGGCACTCTTAGACATGAGACATAAATATGCAATGGCTGCATTAACCCCATGTTGGGTGCCATCAAGATGGCAGTGACAGGCTGTTGGGGATGCTCCCAGTCCTCTCCCTTTGCACCCTGGCTCTGCTGCAGCTCCTCTTGCAGCTCTCATTTTCTTATCCTGTATAATCCATCACTGCTCCCACAAAATGTATGGGCAGCTGTCTGAATGACTTTTCTCAATTTGAAAGCTATTCATGAGCTATTTTTCTCATAAGGGCCTTAAATGTGTTCAATAGTCACAATGCTTTTCTTTTATGATTAATTTATCTGCAGGAGCCAAATTCTGTACATTTCTGCAAGTGCTGTAATTCTCTCACAAACTAGAAGGAGAACTCTACTGAAATCTTGGCCCAAAATTTAAATCCCAAGCTTGCCAGTAGTGTGGAACCTCTGCTAGCAGGAAGGCCATATTTGCATCACACTCTTTACAGTAAAATCTCCAAAGGGAGGGCAGAGGACAGCCCAAGCAAAAACAATGCTAAAAGGCATTGAACAGGTTAAAAGGAAGAACAGAAATAGCACTAGGGGATTCTTTATTAAATTTCTACCAGTCTTGAGGAAAAGCCAGAGAAACTGAAAGCTGAGAAAAGATATCTGGCAGGAGGTTCAAACAGCATTAATGATTGACTGCCATGTTCCCTAGCAGAGGTCAAGCATGGACCACTCACCATTTCTAGTCTCTGCACACTCGGACTTCAATTAACTGGGGCAAATCACAGCCCTGCTCTGTGTTTGGGACTATCTGCCATTGCCAAGGTACAATTTCTCCTGGTACCATCCACAGAAGTGACACGAACAGTCCTTTGGCCACCAAGACCATTGATGACCACCTGGAGGCTCCTTTAGTCTTGAGTCTTTCTCAGAGATCCAGCCATAGGTGTCTGGTGAGCCAAACTCAGGTGAGGAGCTCAAGCCTGTCACTGCAGCCCGATGGCTCCCTGGACACTGCTGACACCTCAGCTATTCTGGACCTCCCCACCAGGCACTACTCCTGACTGGAGATGGCTGATTACCAGCCAATGTGTTGTCCCAGGGGACCTCAACATCACCAAGATCTAGCAGCTCTTCCTTCCTACTCTTTTACCACTCACTTCAAATTTCATTCCAGTGCCAGTGCAGCTCTCAGGGCACAATGAAGCCCCTGTTTAAGAAGAGAAGACACACTGAAGATACCCACAGCACTGCAAAGTGGAGAAAATAGCTGTAAGCTGCACAGAGTCAGGATCTGTCTGATCGCAGGGACCTTCAAAACTGTGGGAAGATGTGAAATGAATGAGGCAAACTGAAGGATCCTAAGTATTTCAGGCCTTTCTTTTCTTTAAGAGTGAAGCTGACTGCTTGGCAGGTTTCACAGAGCTCTCACACAGCTATATTTAGGACTGGAGAGAAGCCATCCCTCCATTGTTCAAGTTCACATTTCATCTGACTTGATGGAAATTCACACTTTATGAACAAGGTTGTTCTATCAAGTAAACCTTGTCATGGGACTTTGGCAAAAAAGGCCATAAAGCAAATGAGAGTTCAGAAACCGGAAAGTACTTACAACGAACACACATTTTATCAAGCAGATTCAAGTTTTTTTTAAGAGTCTTGAATTTGAAATTTTCTATTTTTATGGACAAATGGTAAATCTCAATTTGCTGCTTCTCACTGGGGAATAAAGGCTGCAAGGATGATCATCAATAAAAAATTATGTCTAAAATAATAAAATAAATGTATTCAAGTTTTTTTTAAGTCTCTGGAAAGGATCTGTAGGAACTGTTAACAAAGCGACTTTCTCACAAAGCATATGGTTCAGCCTTCAAGCACACACATGGCTCTGAGCAGTTCTGTTTGGTTTTACATTGGTTTATGCAGCACCTGAAGTAGGGAAGGGGAGAGCAGACAGTGGTCAGGAGAAAAAGATGATGTATTTTATTCCAAGCAGTCACAATGATGGCTCCTCATACATGCAACTTCCTCCATGTCCTCAACCACCAGCTGCAATCAAGCAACAAAGAAGGAAGATGGGATTTCCCAGGCACTTCCCCCCTGCCCCCCTCCCCCTCCCCAAACAAGCATCTTAGCCAAAGGATCTAAGAAATGAGGCCCATGTGTAACATGAAACCCCAGAAATTTCCAATATTTGGATTTGGGTTCATTTCAAACGATTATTCTCATACTGGTTCACTAATTTATTATTGTTTTGCACATTTATTTCAAGCTGCATGAGGCCTTTTATGGAGGTATTGGATATGTTCTCCCAAGCCCCTATTAACACTAATGGGTATTATGCAGGTGCTTTAGCACTGCCTTCACCTTACAAGGTTTTTGTTACCTTAACTATTGGAAAGTGCATTGCTGTGTACACTGGGTGCCAATTGTGTTTGCAAGAGGTAGGAAATTACCAAGAACAGAATTAGCCCCCATCTGAGCTGCATGTATGAGTTATTTGGAAAATATTTGTTTAGTTGCCTTGGAAATAAATAGCTCAAACTTCAGAAAGGATTTTTAAGAGAATTCGATAACATGCTCCCAGATGTCTCCTGTGGAAGACTTGTAAGAGCAAAATGTTTTTCCCTTGATCCGCTGTCTGATATGATTTGAAGTGGATGTGTAAAACTTCCCAGCACATCATTTTGTGGTGAATATTTTTACTAAAGCTCATTAGATTTTTAAATATATTTTCTTGCTCTAATTTTCCTGTAGCAAGCTGAACTATGAGTCAGTCCAAATGAGATTTAAAATAGGTCTCAATTTTCTATGCATGTAACTGCTCTTAATTGCACAGAACAAGTTTAGACTGGCTCTGTCCAATTAAGACAAAAGGAGAAAAGGATAATTAAAAATAAATCATAACAATCAAAAGTTGCATTTGCAATTTTGCTTTAGATGCTCCCTCCTCCCACATTTTTGAAGTAATGCTTAAAAGAAATGGCACAATATCTTAAAGATGCATTGTCCTAGATCTGGCAAAGCAAATGTACCCATCTTTGTCAGGCTAAAGGTACTTATTTCCCTGTTCAGATCAAACTTAATTGTGTGAAGAATTTAAATAGTCGTTAATTATAACTTTGTTCTCAAATCTTTTTTTCTTATGACCTTGCATCAGCTTTTGTTATTTAAATATGTTTTACAGAGACTGTCTTCAGGACCAATTCACAGATACCTGCTTGGTATTTTTAAGTTAGAGGGGGAAGGAAGGAGCAATTTCTGAAATAGTTACAGTTTGCTTTCAAAAGGCAATGTTTTGCATTATCATTTCTTCAGGAGAATTTTTCCTGTGATCTCACCGTTGTGATAAAAAGTATTTTTGAATAATGTGTATTTATGTGTGTGAACACTGTGTCCAAACCACGCATAGAATAAATCAAAAGCTATTGACCAAGGTGCAAGGTACTCAGCTGATTTCAAAAGAACAATTTACAATTCAGAATCATTCTGTCCAAGTGAGATTTGTTGTAAAATATTCATCAGGTTGAAGTACTACAGTACAGACCTAGAAATGAATTTTACAGAGGGAAACCACTTGTTCTTCATTATCAATGTGTCATTGATATTGAGAGAGCCAGAATAAATCAGTTTGATTTCTCTCTGACTACAATATTTGGTATACTTGAGAGACATGAAGGCAGGTGGCATCAAATACATGCAGTTAAGAACAGTTCCATTTTGTTTTCCAAGGGAAGGCTCCATGGCACCTGAGAATAATCACTAGGAAATCACATATCTTTTGTAATTTCACTGGCTTTTCTTTCTGAAAAAACAGACAGTCCTCATTCTGGAGTCAGTATCTAAAATAAGTAAGTAACTGATAAATCAATAGATCACTGAGGCTAGATAAATCCCACTTTTTGACTTCGTAAAATAGCAAATGCTTCAAGTGTGACTTCTGCAAACAAATGCCAGGATATTTGAAATGAATCAATTTATCTTTTTATGCTTCCTTCCAAATTCTGTTAAAACTTGGAAGGCAGGGCAGATTCATCAGAGAATGCGGTCCTGATACTTAATCATGTGTAGCTTAGAAAGTGATCTATAAGATCTCTATTTACAGAATTTGTTTTCTTATAACTATCATTCTAGCTCCAAAATTTTGCTGCTTATCTCGGTCTACTCCCTCTAGTCATAGTAATGCAATAAATATTTGGGAAGAAACCAAAATTTATTTTGAAGAGTAATATTTGCAGTGCAGAAGTGAGCATCTTGTATCACACCTGCAGAAAAACACAAGAAAAGAAGATGTTCTCACTCCCTTAAGGAAGTGCAACTTATATGAGGTCTATATTTTTGTCTATTTATTCCTGTGGGATGCATTTTCTCCTATTTTGCTTACCGTTTTCCTATATTCTTGCTGTTCTCAGAGAAATGCACAGCTCTATCCCTTCCCTGGGCAGCATTATCCAGTGCTGAAGATAACAGCATCACCTCTGTGACAGTCCTTAGCTCTGTTGGCCCAAGCTTGCTCCTGAGCTTGGGTCTACCATGTGGTGGGGTGTTACATTATGATACCAGCTGAGCCACTGAGCCAGAATAAACAGAATGCATTTTAACATAAAGGGATATAGTACAAGAAATATATTCTCAAGTCTTGGAACTGTAACCATGTGTTACCATATTGTCTTCCTTCTGCTCCTTCTGTTTCTTATTTTCACACATTGCTCCATTCTTTTGCAAATCTTTCTTCACAGAATGTTAAGAAACTGAGATCTACCTTAAGTAAAAGCTGTTCTGCTTTACATCATATTCATGTTGTTGGAATGGCTGCTACCTTTCATCTTTCACTTTTCTCATGGCTCTCGACATTTCAAATTTATCTCAGCTTAGCTTCATTTACTATTCCTTATACTTTCTTTTTGCCTGCTGTGACAGTTTCCTAATTATTTCTTTGTGCTTGACCATATATTCTGACTTAGACTGGCATTGAAATTGATAGAGCTATCATATATCTCTGCAATTTTGAGACAGAAGAAAGATCAGGCTAGATTCCATTTCATTGCCAATATATTATTTCCTGGGCTTTGTTTCTTACAGTGTTTTCCACATTTCATTCTAGACCGGTTCAGTGAGTGGTTCTCAAAGTATGGTCCACAAATAACTGTTTGACAGCAATGCCATGGTATGTGGTCAATGAGCCATGCTGCTTTTAACAGTGTTTTCAGTTAATATTTTGATGGTATACGTGCACAGAGGTACTTGGGAAATTCAGAGATGACCAGTCTGGAGCATAGAACTTTGCTGAACTGCCAGCTTAAGCAATATAAGCCCATAGTTTCCCACTGACTGATTTCAGCCTAGCATATTCTGCTGATGGAGTATATGCTGATGAGGGTGGCATTTTAAAATTAGAACAGAGAACACCTCCTCTGCCGCTACAAATCTGCACACTGGAAGTTTGTTTTGCATCCAGGAGACATAAGGAGAGATTCCTCATGATATGATCACATCAGCTTATTCAAAAGCCACTATATACCTGATTTTTTGTGTTGAAGTCTGACCTGTGTTCCCAGAGAAACAAACATCCTATTACACATTCGTGCACTTCTGTAAAATACTACAATATTCAAAAAATAACCTTATCTGTCCAGAGACATTATAATTTTATAAGGAGCTGTCGTTCCTTCCCATCTCCTTTTCATTCTTTAGGCCAACACAGTAGGAGTGAAGCCCCAGGTGATGGGATGGGGTATCTGCTGCCTGGTTGTTCCCCAGTCATCCCCACAAGGACATGCAGCTCCCCAGGCAGGGTCCTGTTGTGGAGCAGAGTGCAGCCCCAGGCCAGAACAGACCATAGGGATATCCTCACTGGCTCTGCAGTCTCCAAAGCAAGGAATAAATACACAATTTCATCAAACTTTGAAACATAGATATGCCTTTTGTCAAGCTGTTGGGAATGAAAAATAGCTTAAGAACAAAAGCCCAGAAACTGTTATTTTTTTTTCCTATTGGAAATCTCCCAAGAGCATCTTTGCTGGCTTAATTTATCTAAGGGAAAGCTAAAATGGCTTCTGATTACCTTCTTCCCACCTCCTCTTTTTTCATAAAAGAGTAGTCTGCTTATAAAAAGGAAAAAGAAAAGATCAGCACCAGGAAACTTGGAATATGATTTCATGTGGAAAAACTTATCAATATCCCACCAAAAACTGTTGTGAAATTTCTGTGAGTTTAGGAAGAGTGTAGGGGGAGGCTGCATTCAGTTTCAATGTAATTCATATTTCAAAGAAAAATTGTTCAATAAATGCTCTTTACCAAATCGCTGTGAAATTAAAAAAAAAAAAAATTAGAGAGGGAAAAATATTTTTTTCTTTCTCTTCATATCTATTGTTGATATTGATTTTTTTCCCCATGGTCATAAATTATATGCTGTATTTCTAAACTGTGTGCGTTCTTGTCCTGACTTATGTTAATCAATGTTTTTGTTACCATACATCTTGAATATGGCATTTCTCTGGTGGCTGGCTTATCATCATCTATAATTATTCCAACTTCCAATTAGGTCTGAACTCTTCTGCAGCATTATTTACTTGCTTCTAGCAATGAGACAACATGCTACATCCATTTTTTTCTTGTAGGTTGGTGCTCAAAACAAATTTCATTTTAAAATTCTCCTATTGATAGTAGAGTCATTGTCCAGGTCATTGTACCTGAGGCTTTCTTGACCTTTTATTCTCCATTATATCTTTTATACCTGTATCAATTATACAGTTGTCTCTATACCAAATTTAAAATTATCTAATACTTGAAATAACCCCTGTGCATACAGTGAGTGCCCTATTTAACACAACAGCCAACAATGTCACATAACTGCATAGCTCATCCAATCATGGGTTTAGAAATCTTCCAGAAGATTTCTTCTGTGATTTTTTTAAGTCATATTGCCTGAAATCCTGATTACCCAGGAGTATACTTGCACTTTCTAACATCCCAATACCAAATATGGAAGTAACATAGAAAAATCTAACCAAATAGAAGGTAGAGAGAGACACAAATGGTTGAAAATGATTTAAAAAGCCCTGTTGGTGGCCTGCGGATGTTTATGATTAATGTAGATTTAATCATCAGCATGTAATAAAAATTCATCTCTTCTAATTGGCTTTTTTTATTGATGCTTCTGTTGCTGAGAAAAAACATGTATTTCTTTGTATTAAAGTTCAGAATTCTGCAAATACAGTACAGCTAGGATGTATGCAAGGTAGCACATGCACTCACTCTTTTACAGTGCTGTTCTGACAAAAACAGTCATCATTTTATGGTCAAAAGATCTAAAGAAACAAAAGAACCTGCAACACCTTTTTTGTCTCTCTAATTATTTTGTCCTGCATTGATTTTAAATGAATCTGAATATAGGCTACATATCCTGGCTTTGGGGACTGTCAAGGAAATGAAAGCCTTTACTGATCTGAATGAGAACAAACGTGATAAAGGCATGAGGCAGGCTGATAAAAGACAACACCACTCAGAAAGAAGCAAGCCTTTTAAGAAATGTCAGGTGATTATTTATTATTTCAACTGCAGTATCCTAAGCACTCCACTCATGGTGCCATCTCACCAGGTATTGTAAAAGTAATTAACAGAGAAGAAAACCCTTACTGAGAATTCGAAAATAACATTATAGTTTCTGAATGCTTTATTCCTATTTTCTGTGTTTGGGGTTTTATTTGTTTTCTTGTCACAGACAAGCTTCAAAGATTTGAAGTTTCAGACCTACTCTCTTCTGTATTAGCTCTGTGTTCTTTTCTCTGCAAATGTCTGTGAGCTGCTTTTGTGACTCCATCACACATCATGTGTTTCCTTCTACTCTAAAAGATAATTTACAATAATAATAAAAATAAGAAAGGAACAATAAATGTATAACAACTCTAATCGGTAAACACTACATAATGTGCAACAATCAGTGCAGTATATCATTGATGTACAAATCAATGTGTACATCTCCTTTCAATTACCAATTGATCCTGTATGGCTTCCCCCTCTAACAGAGCTTATTTGTTAATAAAATGAAACGTGAGCAAGTGTTTGAAAATCTCTCTGTGGGTAGTGAAAAATAAAAGGATGGTTAGAGACAATGAAAAGGCTTGGGGGCCTCTTTTTTCCTACTGCATAAGCATGTTCTTAAGGGCAGAAACAAGAGCAAATTGTTTCCAAGTAAAGATGTCTACTAAAAGACAGGATTTGAAAGCATGTATTCAGCATTATCAAGTTCCCCAGCATCTGATGATGATTTTTGGCAAACGTACATTTTTATGAGTGTTGTTGGCATTTTATTTTCCTCCTCAGTACCTAGCATCAGACCCAGCCTGTCTGGGTCTGGGCGCTGCTAACACTCGTGTCTCCAGTGAAGCCAACACCAGGGTGGCTTCTTGTGCCCAGGCTGCTCCACAGCCACCCTGACTCCCTGCCCACGATCCCCAGCCCAGCCCTGTCCCCAGCAGTGAGGTGGCCTGAGCGGGAGGGTCGGGCCGCGCCAGGGCCCTGCTGCTCTCTCGGGGTGAGGGAACCCCTGCGGAACAGCCGGGACTGTGTCGGTGTGAGGCAGCCCCTGCGGGCCAGCCGGGACTGTGTCGGTGTGAGGCAGCCCCTGCGGGACAGCCGGGACTGTGTCGGTGTGAGGCCGCCCCTGCGGGGCAACCAGGGCCCTCTCGGTGTGAGGCAGCCCCTGCGGGACAACCGGGACTGTGTCGGTGTGAGGCCGCCCCAGCGGGACAGCCGGGACTGTGTCGGTGTGAGGCAGCCCCTGCGAGACAACCAGGACTGTGTCGGTTTAAGGCAGCCCCTGCGGGGCAACCAGGGCCCTCTCGGTGTGAGGCAGCCCCTGCGGGACAGCCGGGACGGATGGTTCTCAGTAATTGCTCTGACATAGACTGATCACTGCAGTAACAACAGTCGCTCGGAGTTAAGGAGTAGCTTTGGCATATGGTATGCATTTGGGGAAGGGGGGGGGGGGGAAGGAAGCTTTTATAATTTTACAGATTGCTTTACGTTTCAAAATGCTGGCGTTTTCTTTTCCTTGGCTTTATTTAGAAAATATCAACAACAGGCATCTGAAGGGAAAAATTAACAAATATTGTTACAGCTAAATGAATTCAAAGCAACATATATCACAGCTGTTAGGATACGCCATACAATCACAAATTAGTCATCGTTGTTCTTGCAGGAAATGCAACATTTCACCTCATAAACTTGCAGCTAAATTTCCCCTATTGGTAAAATACAATTGAAGCCTGGAAGAACTTTGAAATGCTAAGGCCTGTGAGTTTGTACAGCCTGATTCAGGGGCTTTTTTTCCACTGAAATGCTCCTTACCCTGCATTTGCGTTTTTACATGCCTGGTCCTTACTCTCAAAAGCATCTTCTGCTCCAGGTGGTGGTAGATGGGCACCTGTTGGTACAGGAAAACACAACCATCCAACCGGGTAACCTCCTTTTCTTTTCTTCTTGTTGTTGTTGTTCTTGTTCTTGTCCAGCATGCCTAGATACTCAGGATGAGATTTCACTCAAATTAATCCTACACATGAACTACTACCAAAAAAAAAAAAAAAAGGGGCTTGATTAGTATCCATCATCTCCTTCAGAAGCTATGCTGAATATAGTGAGTTATCAGTCTAACTGCACTGTTGTATATTTTAGATCACTTTTGGTTAGCAAGAGGAACACCAACAGGCCTCTTTCTTTCTCTTTTTTAATACCTAGAGATTAACTGTTCTGTGCTGAGTACAGATATGACCCTCTTCTATCTCTGTTAATATCAAAATATGCATAGACCTGAAACAGAAAGGTAAAGAGGCTTTTGTTTTTGTGGTTTATATAGCACTGTATGAAACAATATATTCTAAGGCCGATTTTTGCTCACCCCTTATCATGTAATAGTAAATGAATATTCTGGAGGTCCTTCTATTGAGGCTTCCTTTGAAATGTAATGTAAGTGAGATAACTCAGAAATACTTTCACCTTCCAATAAAAGGATTTTTTCTAAACATAAAAATGTTCAAAAATCTAATTTTACATAAGACAAGATTAAAGGAATAAAAATCAAGTAATAATGTCACAATCTGAGACGAGGAAAATAAAATAAAGGAAATGTATATCTGGAGGACACTGGGGGTTTTTTTTTGTTTTCTTTTTGTTCTTCATGTGACTCTTTTACTCTTCTCAGCCTCTTTGGGTAAAGATTTAAGCCATCATTTTACAAGCACTCTGAAATTTATTCTTTGAGAAAGATAGCATGTTAAAAAATTCATCTGGCGTTGCATGTTTTTGAGTCTGTTTCCAGCCTGCTTTTTTTTCATTCTCAGACAGTGTTGTGAAACAGTTAAAAGTAGAATTAAAGCAATTTCTATTGTAGATCATTAACTTTTATTAAATTAGACTTGAATTATTTATGATCTGAACTGTTTGATCTATACTATATCTGTCACGGATGAAAAAATCTGGATGGCTGAAACGTTATCACTGTTTTAAAAAAATCAGAACTCTCTCCAAAACGTAACAAGCCCTCATGCTGTTTGAGTGTTAAGACTTCTGTGCTAAATACCGAGACGAGTCTGTGTTTTTTCTCAGATCTGGGTTCTGTGTTTAGATTGCTGAATTAGGTGCAAAATAATTGGCATGAAATAAAATTGAGTGTACATCTGAAGAGCCTCCTGCTCACATTTTATAAGATTAGTTAGTATATCTGGAAAAACACATGAAATTAGGGGGTTTTTCCATGTCTGGTAAACACTATTTCATGGGAAAAAAATCCACCTTCTTGTGATTCATAAAATCAGCTATGTAATTGTACACCTGTGATAGGTCAAGTGCAGGCCAGAATATGCACTTAATAAAATTCAAATATCATTACATCGAAGTTAATTCTATACATTGGAAATTAGTCTAATTTTACTATGTAATTTCAAGATGTGGTGAAAGAAAATAATATCATCAAAATCACCCATACAATGGTATAAAAGCTTGAGTAAGTCCACGTATCATTAAATATAATGTGGAATAAATACGATTACCCATGATATATGCTCTGTACATTTCATTAGTTTGAGATGAACAAATTCAATAAATGACATGACAAATTAAAATGCTCAAATTTCTTCTTTTCATTCTATGATGTCATCCTGGGCAGATTTCACATTCACCCCCAAGCTGATGTTCAGGGTGAATTCCTGTTCTAAGGAAATCTCTGTCCCCTCTGGGAGTTCATCACCAGTGTCCTGAGTCCGGCCCCTCATGCGTGACTGTCCCTCTAAAGCCCCTTCCATCAGACCGTCAGACGCTGCCGAGTGCAGCAGCCTGGACCCATCGCCCAGCCCTGCGAAGGTACAGCCAGGAGATGCTAACGACTGAAAGGATATATTTGAAAACTCAGTGCCACCCAGAGCACACAGGGAAACCATAAAACCCTAATCTAAGCCAGTGGAAAATAACTCCAGTTTGCAGAGAAGCGGGGTCTGCAGCCCAAAAGCTCCTTCTTGCAGCAGTCGCACCCCGACACCTCCGTGCCGACCCCGCACTCGGCTCTGCGGGGGGCCCAAAAGCTGTGACATGGCAGTATTTAGGCACTGAAAGGGATCCGTGGGAGGCTAACAGTTGTAGAGCTGCAGATCTTTTTCTGTGAAAAAAATCTTTTCTTGTGGGAAACTGGCTCTCCCACTGATTATCCCATACTTAGAAGAAAGGAATATTGAAGTATATTAATTGCAAGAGACCCTTTTGGGGGTGGGATGAAGTGCTCTAATTTACTGAAGGTTCAAGTTAAAAGTCACATTAGATTGTTGAAAGTTAATTCCCCTTTAGCTGGCTCACTAGACGATTTTTTTTGTTCCAGTTACCTATTTAATAACGCATCTATGCATACATCACCTCTATTATTAATAGTAAATGTGCATTTCAACATGTCAAGTTTTTCTAGCCCCACTTTTGCAAAATTTTTTTTCCAATATAAAAAAGCAAAGGCATTTCCTAGGGCACATGCTGCCAGACACCCAGCATTTATCTTATCTTAGTTGATGACTTTCCTTTTATCCTGAAATGATTTGACAATGACTCTATGATTTCCTGTACAAATTACCCTTTGAAAGTGGCAGTGGTGCTTGGCAGCGATCTTCACTTAATTACTGAGTGGATTATTAGCATACGGCTTTTTTTCACCCCTTCATTTCTTTATATCTTCTAGATTGCGCTGACAGTTCCCTTTCATTGCGTGCTTTAACTCACTGAATACTAAACATTATGCAGATTGCAGCTGAGAAGTACCCTGTCTACTCCAGCCCTCTTCCCCCACTGTCTGTGTTCCACATCAGCCCTCCTTGAAGGAGAGTAATTTGTAGGTCAGAAATCAATAGTGTGTCTGGGAAGCGCATTTGTGGGTTCTCTGCTTTGAACTGAGCAGAAATTAATGTTTTAAATAAGTGCTCATCCTATAAGGCAGCAAGCTGCCTTCCTTCTTTTTGTTTAATGTGTCTCGAAATTGCCTCCCATAGTAGTTGCTATTTTAAAATTTATTTCTTATTTAATTCATCATGCTAACTGTCCATCAGGTAGCAGTGATTCTATAGCTAAAATAACAGTCATTTTTCCTCCCAACCCACAAGTCCACAGAAGGTTGCTGTTAAGCTGAACTCCTTTGTCAGACGTACACTGTTATTTATTATTTGTCAGTACAAGATAAATGCCAATGATAAATCACAAAGATTTCCCCCTCACTTTATCCCAGCAAGGATTCTTCAGAGGCACAGACACTAAGTAGCATACATGTGCCTACATGTGCAGACACGTCAGGATTTCTCCAGCCACTTCTTCGTGCTGTTCATCTGCTGGCTGTAGGGTAGCCCACCCCGTACTCCTTTGCTGGTAAAGGTCCAGGATGGCTTCCTTGGTCTTAGGTATGTATCAATGAAGATAAATCACTTTTTCTGGTTCTTCTGGTACCTTGGCTGTGAAGGCAGGTGCTGCTGAAGCCACACAGGTCAGCATTCGGGTGATCTATTAAGACTAAACCGGCTTTATTTCACTTCCGTGAAAAGTCTTGGGATTTGGAAAAAATTGGTCATCCTGAAATGAGATGAAAAGCTAGCTTCCTCTCAAATGGAAATTCAGTCTATTAAACATTTTAAATTCAATATAGTAGAATACTGATTTACCTGAAAGCTATGAGTCTTACAACTCTCTGCTCTCTAGGAACCTCAACAGATCGAGCTGGCAAAACCCCAGGGAAGCCATATAAGTAAGTAGCCAATAAAACCCCCAAATTAAGAAATCATATAGAATGTTTTATTCATAATTTTTCTTCACTTCGTGGAAAGCTTTGTGAAAACAGGAATATACTTTTTCCATTTCAGTTAATCTATATTTTTAGAGGCAAAGACTGCTACTGAAAATGCTCTTTTAAGTCTGATCTTCTTCATACTCACTGTCTTTAAAGCCGTGTACAGTCAGTAGGTCAGACACTGCAGTTAGCTGGGCTATCTGGCCTTCACGAATGTCGGCTTAGCAGTGCCCGTCTCTCTGCTTGTCCTCACTACACAGCTCACATAAGTGCCTTGTCCTGACCATGATCTCTGCACCCCTGTCTGTGTGAGCTCACTCCAGCAGTCTGGCCTGGATGTAACACCTTCTAAATGATGTTGTACCTACCAGACTTGGAAATATGGACATGGTGGCTGCTCACATGCTGGCCCACGTGTTTGGGTTTAACCTCACCTGGAACAATGCTTCTGGGGCTTCCCAAGTCCTTTTTAGGTCTTCACTCCTATTTGCTTCCAGGGACTGGGAAACAAAAATACAAATATGGTAGGCAGAACCCTTTCATCAGTCTCCTTCTAATGGTGCGAGTGCCCTGAGCAGCAGAAAAAAAACTGAGCTAATTGGTCCAGTAATAGGAATGGCTACATTTTAGTCATTTGGAATATTTTCTCACTTCAGCAGACACCTCCATGCATCTGGAGAATGAGACTGGCTTCAGCCACATGTGAGCACCCACCTAAGCCTTGCTTCAAGTGCTACCTGCTTGGAAAACCCTGGAGTGTGGTGGTGCTTTGGGCTAACGCAGAGTCACTGCAGACGAGCTTCGTGCAGGACCCACCGGGGCTCCAGCTGTTTCCATCCGCGTTCAAACCCAGAGCGAAGAGCTCTTTAGCCATGAACAAAGGAATCCATCCGCTGGAAGTGGGGTGCGAGGCAGGTGCTACAGTTCATAAACACTGGGGTTGTGCTGTGAGAGCTGAGGGGTCGGTGCTGACCTCCTTAGCTTGAGCACGGATCACACAGAGCTGCAGCAGGCTCGGCGTGTGCCGACACCCCACGGGGCAAGCAGGGCGAATAATTGGGTGGTTGAACGCACACTGAGCTCTCTCCTGCGGTGCCCTAGCACTAACCCAGCCGGGCTGTTCAGCTCAGAGGTGTCTCAGGTGGGTTCTCAGGGCGCGCCAGCGCGGCAGAGGGCTGGGCATGGGAATGGTTTTGCCGTGTCTCTCCGGGAGAAAGGCGCCGATGCCTGCACATCTGGTCACGGGCTGCTCAGCGCAGCCACTGCTCTCCTACGTGGGAGTCAAGGGAGGAGCTTGAAAACACACAATTTCGATTACATCTGCAGCAAAATTACACCTTCGCATCAGTGATTGGTAAAGCTTTTGAACCCTCAGAGTTTCCTAATGGCCGGCACATTTTCACACATCGTTCGGCGGGCTTATCTTCCACCTTTTAGTTGAATATGCTGTGAAGGAAACGTGAAAACTACAATGTAAAGCCATGCAGCACTTTACTATAATCTGATGGGCGATCAACATATTGGGAGCCACTGCCCCAGTGCACATTTCACAATGATTTTAAACTCCATTTAAAGAGTAAGCCAGACCATGGAGGTTTTGTAGCTCAGTTCCCATTATAAACTAACAGAGCTGCCAGCACACTGTGCAAGAATCACAAGGTGAAATCACAAGATATTAGAAAGCAGTACATGTATGATTCTCTTTTGATTCTGTTTTTGTGAGTTTTTTGGGAATATTTTTCAAGGGCTTTTTTGTTTTGGTTTGGTTTATTTTTAAGTATGAGGACTAGATTTTTTTTAATGAAAGATGATATTCTAATGTATGGAATTGACCACTTTAAGGAAAACACAAATTTTCTTCAGGTTTACACTATAATTATGACATTTAGCAGAACTGGGTGATAGTGTAGTATAGTGTCTGCCAAAAGGCTGGAACAAGTAAGACCGTGTAAAAGGTTATGAGCCTTCTGTATTTCTGCCAAACGTTTTATCTTTCTTTGCTCACACCTGATCTCTATATCCAGAGGCTGTCTTTTTTTTTTCCTACAGGCTACCACACTTTGGTGTAAACAAAGCAGTGTCTCAGGCAAAGCTTTTCATTTCTAGCAATTGCTGAAACAGCTGTACCTTCAAAACACCATGCATTTCCAGCACTGGAGTTGTCATTAAGAGATGCTGTAGTTAAAAAGTACAGTCTTGGTCTTTAAACCAAAGCTACAAAGAATTTGCTGTAAGCAGCACAAACTAATCTTTCCAGGACATAATAGAATGAATTGGCTCCCAAATTACCCTTTACCTCTCTGATTCTTTTCTCTCACAAGGCAAACCTATTTTAGTCTTTCTTATCTTAAAACAAAACCAAACTGACACACCCATCCCTTTCTCTATATGCTTCTGCAGCTGCACACCCAGACTCTGTTCTGTTCAGCATCTGAGTTTGCTCTGCACCTGATCCAGGACCTCTGATGGCACCTCCCACCACCTCCACCCAGTGCATCCATGCCCCAGCTCCTCCAGTTCCCCCAAAAGTCTGAGATAATGGCATCCGCCGAAGTCCACTCTTCTTCTCAGTTGTCCTCATGTGCAGTCAGTGTCAGTGGAGATTTCTTTTTTTCTGAAAGGAGTGGATATTCCCCTCTGGATGTCTGTCAAGATGTCACCAAGATCTAGACTCAGTTCTCTCTTCTTCTTTACTCCACAGGGCTTCAGTAATTTCATTGACAAACTCACACTGAACCCTGGCTTTATGGAGATTATTGACAAATCTTCCACTCCAGACCCTGAGAATGGATGAAGACACCCTTCTACCTTAGGCCTATCCCAAATCAAAACCTTGGCCTGTTCCTTAGAAACATTGTCAAAAATCCCTGGCTGTCACTTCCAGCTCAGGCTGGCTAAACCAGAGATTTCCATACTTCTACTGAGCCCATCTTCACACGTTTTTTTTTGTTGCCTTGGACACTTATCACTTGCCTGTAACTCAGGTATCCAATTCAGCTTGGATCATTTTCCGGACCCTACAGCTTGGGCTAGGCATATATTTCATTCCCAGTATCTGAAGGGCTTCCCTAATCTCTCTGTGAGAGAGAAATCCTTTTGGTCTCTCATAATTTTGTATCACCTTTCTTTTGTTTTCTAATTTTTCCCCCTGATAAATGAAACATAGCCCCAATGGTAGTCAGTTGCTTGAAAATTTTCTCAATCCATGACTCGAATTTCATCATCTTTCCTAGAAATCTCTCTAATGTCATCTTATTTTCACCACAAAATCACCACAGCTTACCTCTGCCTGTAATTTCTCATGGTGTGATTATGATGATGCCAGCTCCCACCCACATTCAGCTCACTTTTATTTCTGTCACTTCTCCAATATGTAAACAAGCATTGTCATCCATTTCCCCATATTGTCCCTCACACCCAAAAGAGGGTCACTGTACTTATTTGCTCAGTGTCTTCTTTCAGATCCTTGCCCTTTAACAGTCTTTTGTCATACTCACAACACCCAATAATGGTCAAACACTGCTGTGCAGCTCACGTTGCCACTATTGTCTCGTTTTCTTCTCAAGGAGGACTGACTATAAGCATTCGTCCTTCCACTCAAGTTCTCATTTTCCTTCTCAATCCACTCATCTTATATTCTGAATCTTGAGTACTTAATGAGGGTTTGGATTGTCCTTACACATGGGGTTTCCTCCAAGGAATTCTGGTGAGGCAGCCTCGGTGGCTCTCTGTGCCCCTTGATGTGCCACTCATGATCTCTGTGTGTGCCTCCCCCCATTACAAGTGCACTACAATGACCAGAGCTACTGTATAGGCAAACCCACTTCAGAAGCAGCAAAGCTGGTTTACCCTGCTGGGTGTCACTCAGAGTTAGTGCTGGGATCCCTGTACAACACTGATCTGTACAGAGCAAACATGCCTTTAAACATTGCTTTCCTATAGGTTTTTGCTCAGCTCAAGTAATGAAGATTCTCATTCATTTTCTTCATGGAAGAAGAGCTCTTGTTTTGATGAATTTGAAAAATAGTATCTTCTGGTGCCTGGTACACATCTGTCTGTTCTCTGTTACCTGATTGCTGCTTATGTTCAGAGTAGAAGTCAAATTGCTAGAATATCTATTAAAATGACCTATTAAAAGACAACTGCAATTATTTCTTTAGCAGACATAAATTAGGAATACTTTCAGTGTCACATCCTATTGTGTAAATTAACAAGTGAGCTTGGATTTCACCATTCTCCATTAAAATCTCACTGTGGTTCATAATGTGGTGAAGCACTCCTTCCCCCAGGTGGTTCTGTGGGCTAATCAGAGAATCACGCAGAGCTGAATGCTTGCTGAGTGCTTGTGATTTTTCCTTTCCTCTTCCTTATGCAACAGACAAACAAGTCAGCCTGTGACAGTGTGTTCTGTTACAGTGAGAGCAAACTGCTGAACGGGGTCTTTTCTGTGAAACACCAGGCATGGAACTTCCTCAGAATGGGAAAAAAACATATTATGGTCCTTTATCTCCAGTTCAGCTGAAAGAAGTTCTGCTGCTGTTCCCAACATAAACCAGATGGGTTCTTGAGAGGTTAAAGTCATGAACTGCAGATTTCATCTCCAATAGATTTGCCCCAGAAACCAGGTGCAGTTCTATCAGGAGTTTTAAACAATCTCCTTTTAATGACACAGAGTCAGTTTTTAAACAGCCTAGCAGGTACCATATGCATCAATTACAGTTTTATTGAGTGTTGCTTGCTAGCACTGCTGAATTTGGATTGGCTACCATCTGTTTAGAAGCCTGGAAAAATGGCTATTGCCTGAGATACCATTGCAGGTTAGCAGTTTCTGTGATGTTCTTCAAAGCCTGCCTTAAAATATCCTGGAAAGGATGGCTGAAATAGCAGCACTGTACCTGAAAGTGTATCCTTAACTTGAAAGAATATTATTGCAGAGCTGAAGAGATACTGTAATATTGTAGATATAAGCATTTCTTTATTATTATTATAATCATTATTTATATTATTATTAGCATAAAATATACAACATGATAGTGTAAGTTTATTGTGCCTTAAGGAAAATGTCAGTATAAGATATCAGACACAAATTCCAGGCTAAAAGAGAAGTTTCCAACCTGGGGAGGATGAGGGATGAAGCTGACTGCCAGGGCAAGGAGTAGGTAAATGAATATGAATAAGAAGAGACCTTTCAGAGGAGTGCATATAGTTTATAAACCAAAATTTCAACAGAGCAGAACAGTTGAAATGAAGAATTTTTTCATCCTCCATTCTCCTGTGTGGATCTCATGACCCTTTTTAGCTTCCTAGTCTTTTGGTCCATACAAGGTTGTTTGGGATATTAATTTATCTCCATGGCTGCAAACAGTAGACATGACAATGTATGATAAAAAAGCAAACTAATCCGTGAAACAGAAGATTTTCCACATGAAATCAGATTGAGATGTTGAGCAAATGATTCTGAAGCAGCCAGTGATGCTTTTGGACTGACATGTAAGAAGACTGAAATTACTTTCACTTGATTGCAGCAGAAAACTATTACCTTTTTTTTTTTAATGCATTTTCTTCTATTTTCTGAAAGAACTGCAAATACTTGCCTATTTTACGTACAGTAAGTCTGAGGTACACTCACCTAGATAAGTTCCCTACAATTTTGATTTTCTTGATTATATGACAAATACAGAGGGTTCCTAGAACTAGCTGTGAATGCTGATATAGTTTCCTTTTTTGAGTTAGACATACCTTCCCCAAAAATCTCTTTCAGTAAAAACCTGGGCAATGTGAGGATTTCAAATGTGATTCTCCCTTGGCAGCTTGCACAGCTGAATGAAGGATTCCCAATACATTATATCTGTCTCAGGCATTTTTTTCAAGCTAAGAATTTAGGGAAGCTCTGAGTTCTCCATCCCAGATAAACTCTTCCAAGGGTATCATCAAATTTCCTGCTGTGCAGTTTTCCAGCTCTGGCATCACAGAAGCCAGATGGGTTGAAGTGCTCGCCCTGACCTGCATTCAAAGCCCACAGTCAAGTATTTCTTTGGCTGGTTTTGTCCTTTCTCTGCCAAGGCTGTGACACGTGGTGGGAAGGAACACTGTCAGCTGGTGGTTCCAGAGGTGTGATATCCTACTACAAGAATTCCAGTGTAAATATTTGCATATACAAAGATCAAAATCACAGGTCTTCAGTATTTACATAAGTAAATGTTGACAGTCACTCATGTAGAGCACACATGTAAAGGTGTAAGCATAACCAAAGCAAATTTATTTGTAAATGCAATTGAATTTACATGTGCATTCCGGGGAAGGAGGGGGAGGGTGTTTGTTTTTCCTTTTCTGACTGTTTGTTTTGGCAGAACTTGTGTCCTCTCCAACCTTTCTTCATATTATTTTGACTGCTCTTATTAGTGTTTGCCTGGGGTATCTCAGCAATGGCCAAGATTATTTTAAGGCCTTTGTGGTAGCAGCCTTCTTTGAAGATATCAGTTTTGTTTTCTGGGGGAAAAAACCCCAAGAAACAACAGAACAACAAACCAACAAACAGCTAAACCTTTTATTATGTAAAACATTACAAGAAAAAAAAAATAGAAAGAAAGGGATAATAAAAGAGAAAGTGCTTCTGAATCTGTCAGCACTGCACCCTCTTTATAATAATACTCCCAAACAGTGTCAAACTGATGAAATAAATAAACCTTGAAAAGGTAAAATTGTTACAAAGCACTAACTCACCATGACTGGGGTTTGAATAATTTGATCTCTGGAAGTTAGCAGAAAGCAACTTCAAATATTTGAGGCTTTACTTTTAGGACACTCAGAAAAATCAAGCTTCTTTCAATCAGCATGTCATGGTCTTCCAGAAATGGAGGCATACTGCATCCCCAAAATACTTGTGAATTATCTTGGACAACTAATGGTGTGTTGTGCTTACTATTGCAGATAGATGTTCCCCATCAATGAGGGATGACAGCAGTGGCAGTGTTGCACTGCTCGAACAGCACTATTCTATCCCAAGTATGTCCTAAATTGTTATTTATTCTTCCAGCACTTCCAGATCATGGAATTATTACACACTGTTCAAACTGAGATGATCAGAATCAATTATGTGGTTTAATATGTTTATCAAATATGTTCTGTTCTCTGTGAGGTTTGTTTTCTTCTGGAAGATGCTAGACTTACAATGAGAAGAAATTTAGCTAAAGTCTCTCCTCTGTCCTCCCTCCATGCTGTACCAGCAGCACTGCATAGAAATAGGATTGCTGTGTTTCTTTAGGCATATTAAAACAAACCCTCTCAAACATTTAAATAGGAACCAAGAGTCTGGATTAACCATGAACAAAAAAGGAATATTAATGTAAATAAGAAATGAATGTCACAAAAAATGTTGTGGTGCTGGATCTTCTGCTGAAGACTCCTCAGCTAGAGCACTGTATTGCCAGATAGGGAGCACAAAGCAAAGGAAGTGCAGGCAGAAGCTCCACAGTTCTGCACATGCCTGACTGCAGGCACCCATGGCCACCTGGCAGGATTTTTCTCGTTGTACAGGAAGGTTTGAAAAGCAAATACCTCTCAGCCTTGGACTTGACCAGTGTCTGGGTGTAAAGCTGCAGATTTCCCTCTAAGTGTGTTATCAGCATGTCATATTTTCTCCAGGTCATCTCCTGTGAAAGGGGATTAGTACTCCACTTGATGCCAAGAAATCAGGAACTATTTTTCTGAGGTCAGTGTTAGCAGCAGGAATCAGCACAAGGCAGCGTTGTTAGCACAGTCCTGCACACCTTGGTGGGTGCTGATGTGTGAGGAAGGTAGGCACATCCCCCACATCAGCTCCTAAATGCAGACAAATACAAGATAGGGATTACACGGAGGGAAGGAAGCACATTTGTTATGCAGTTATGCATTTCCACAGCCTTAGGCAAGGTCAAGTGTAGTCTAAGGCAGCTCCTACAATGGTTTAAATTGTGGGGGAGTGGGGCACTCACAGGTAATAGTCTCAAGAACTACATTTTGGCCAGTCAGTTAATCATTATACAATTTAATTCTATAACTTTGGCACTCAGGTCTCTGAAACTGCATTAATTTCATGTGGTTGTAAACCTCTGAGACCAGTTAAGCTACTGCCTTTGTTATACTAAAGAGTGAGCATTATTTGGTAGGGGCAAAGAGATGGGAATCAGGTCAGAAGGAGTAGTCCATGCCCACTGCAACCCTTTGGCTCTGCATCAAGTCCTGTGCAGAAATGTCTCCTTGGTCATTGGGCTTCAGGTTTCATCTACCTGTTAGATGGGCATCATCACTGTTCAATTCCCAAAGAAGCTTTGAAATTGAATAGTTTGAGTCTGGGTTGGTATCACTGGGTGACAGTCCATACTAGTGACAGGAAATTGTTCAGAGGGGAGGGTGACATGGGAAGATGTTCAGAATCTTTTTATTAAGGCACTTACACTATTTATAAGCACAGGGGGGATATACAATTAAATCCTAAATGAAATATAAGCTGTTAGTGCAAGTACAAATGAACCATTGATTCCTCAGACAACCATACAGTGCTTCAGATCTCTTAAGGGCTCTGCCTGGTATTGGATTTTAGGCAACTTTATTACTAGATTTGGTTCAGTTTTTCTCCTTGAATCTTTTGTGCACTGATTTGCTTTAATGTTTTTCATCCCCTATCCCCAGCTTATACAGAAGCCCTGGGTTACAGAAAGCAGACTAACCCAATCCATTAAGCCATTCTAACATTATAGTGATAAAACATGGAATGTAAGACAAAAATATTGATAAAGCAAATCAAAACTACATAATGACCTTTAAAAAAGGTCAAAATTAAAGAAAATAATTTTTTCATTGTTATTCTTTTCTCATTGAAATCAGCATAATGAGAAATTGCAGAGGTCAAGATCTACAGGCAGCAGCCAAAACTGCACAAATTTTTTTTTTACAGTGCTAAGATCTTCAATCCAAGTGTCAGCACCAAAGACTGCTGCTTTTCCCTGGTGCTCATCATTCAGTGACTCCTGCTGAGATAAACCCTGTGACCACCAGCTGAGCGGTCCCTGGCTCTCCAGTCACACCTACACGCTGGTGCTGTGGGACCACACATGTTCAGGATCTACCAAGGGCATTTGATACACAGTCTGTCAATTCTGGAATTTATTACTTTGTCTTTATTTTTCTCACTCTTTCGTATAATGCATTTGTCCAAGTGGGAAAAGTTTATTTTACCAGACCAACTTTGAACCAATCGTGGTCCTCACTCCAGCCAAACACATTATCAGGAGGCCAGAACAAAATAAACTGTAAGTGTAGAGAGGACAAGCTTCCTGAAGGATATACCTATTTCACTGTGGTATCCTATTGCTGCCACCTCCATTTAATTTTAAGTAACTTTGCTAAAGCCAAAGCAAAAGCGTACTCAGTGTTTCCTCAGAAGATTGTGGTAAGAATGAGTAAAAGCTGTACTTTAATTGACATTAACACTGACATAAAACTATCATTTACTTATAGATATGTTAAGAGTGAAGATGATTTAGAATCTGAGCATGTACAGTTAATAATCCACACACCAGACTATATTTTTTATAGTAGAAGGGCAGAATTTTGATATACAACATAAATCTTCTTTGAACACTATTAGCAGCCACTTCCTTGGCCAGTCAAACAAAAGTGTTCTGTCTGCATCAGTGAGAGGGAATTGGGAAGAACTAAGCTAAGCAAAATAGGGGCTGTTTACTTCTTAAGGGGGAAGACCTAAGACTTCCTCATCAAAAAAGAGATGGCCAAAAGGTCGGAGTAGTAGGAATCTTTCCCTCAGCTTTCAAAGAGGATTCAAAGAAATGAGCCCACTCAGGATGTATTAGCAACACACATGCATGCATGTCCTATAACCAGCTGGGAAAAGGAAACAAGGGAATCAGAATAAACTTCTATTTTAGGGAAGACAAATTGGCACAGAAGAAGTCAGGAGAAATGCACATCCCCTGGAGGTGTGGAAAGGAGAGGAAGAATAGTTGGAGAGAACCAGCTAGGAAGACTTAACAGGTATAAAAACATATATGTCTTTTGGGACAGCATTTTCCTCCTGAGAATATGGGATTCTGGGATTTCACAGACAAAACCTCCGAGGTGCACACATAGTCCTCTCCTACTGGGAGATGGCAGCAGCTCTAGATCATTCCCTGCGATTTTGACCACAGTTTTATCAGACTGACAAGTGACATATAATTGTAAATTAAGCAGGGTTTTAGAGCAATTTTTCCCTTTAGAGCGATTTTCTGCCTTATGTTTGCAATAGATTTAGCATAGATGACACAGCAGTTGCATATCATGGAAACTTTACTGGATGGTACCAAGGAACTCCAGATAGACAAAGAATGTGTTCTGAGTTGAGAAAGATGGGGAAATAATGTCAACAGCTGTTTGAATTGTTTATGTTCTTTGAAGCTAATTAGTTTCGTATGTGCTTGGTTTTTATCTTGTATATATCCATATATAAAATAGATATAAGTATATACTTATATATACACCTATATATATACACATGCATGCAAAATGCAGTACATATGTATCTATAAACACATTTTGTTTATTAAAGATAGGAGTTTTATGGCAAGATCTCAGGGTGCCAATTGGATTAAATGAGAGTTCCACATCTAGCAGAATGCTCCTTGTATTAAGCAAATTTCTGATAAATAAATCCATTTGAATTTTGAATCTTAGAAGCTAGGGCAAAAAAAACAAAATTAGATTCTAACCACAGAAATACGAACATAAAACTTTAGTGTTAGTTTTGTATTTGTTATAAAAAGACAAAAGCATATTTTATATTTTAAAGATCAGTCACAAAATATCTGTTTTGACACTTTCTTTTTGTATCTGTGCTTCTAGTCATTATTTAGGAACAAACTGCCTAAATAAAAAGCAAAATATTTTATTGTAGAAATGGAAAAATTCAACCCCAGGAAAACTTGCTCAGATTTTATCCTTGGTCTGAGTGACTTCACAGGCAAGTCAGCTTTGTTTTTCTTCAATTATTATATGGATATGAGTCTTTATGGCCTCTTTCACACCCATTAATGTCAATAAACAGCTGCCAGTGGTTCCAGTATATTTGAACTTGACCAAGTTGCAAGTAAAAGGAAAACCAAAGTTATTATTTATTTTACATTGTGGGTGCCAAAGAGTCACCCAAAACTATTTCTTCTCAATCCTAAATAAAAGACATAGATAGCAAATTTTTGTTGATTAACACAGTCTTTATGCAAGAAACTGTGACAACTGAGGCAATCTATGTTCCTAAACACAGTACAGGTAAGAATCTAACAATTCACTGTGGTTTTTTTAACTAGGGAGTTTTTCTAGGAGGAGTTAACAAGTCTGGTAATTCTTAGAGTAGCTCATGGCTATAGCCATAACAACATCTTGCTGAAACTAATGTTGGGGTGAGGCTACTAGAACCATATGGCTATAAAGTTTGCCTCTACTTAGAGTAGGGTTAGGGGTTCAATTAGAACAGTTTTCTCTAATTAAAACCCAAAGATAATATGCATTGAATATTTACATCAAAGCATACTCAGTAGCAGGGAGCACTAGTTTCTCACTCCCTCACCTGGGTAAAACACGAGGAGAGGAGGAAGATGCCCTGGGTGGTGTTGGGGAGGGCTGCAGTGCGTAGCAGATATCACTGAAGGCACCTTGCTCTCCTGGATTTTCTGCCAGCCTCAAAGATGCACGCTTCCATTCACAAGCCTCTTTGTGAACTGAGCTCTGCAGGGTCCAGCCAGCCTTATAATGTACTCCAAGGTACGAGCTGGAGAGCAGCCAAGGCCATAATCAAAGGCAATATCATTATCCCAGTGCCAGGTATGGAAAAGGCTAGAAAAGTATCCCAGAAAGGAGCTGTGGCCCTTCAGCAAAACCACAAAAGCCAGGCAGTCAATGAAAAGTCGGCAAAATGGTTATTTAACTCTGTCACTAAGCCCAGGTTTATTGCAGAGAGAACATTGCAAATCCTCAGCAGGCATGCTGGCCCTGGGGCTGGCAGGTTTCCCTGGCCAAGGATGCTCTCTGCCACACCTCCAGAGCCTTCATGTCAGGCCAGGCAACATGACCCCAGACCAGCTGGGGACAGGCACTTCT
Source organism: Chaetops frenatus (assembly GCA_013400775.1). Taxonomy (NCBI): domain Eukaryota; kingdom Metazoa; phylum Chordata; class Aves; order Passeriformes; family Picathartidae; genus Chaetops; species Chaetops frenatus. The sequence goes on along the minus strand of VZTR01006234.1, from coordinate 31,021 downwards.
CTGCCAGCCAGGGTGGAAGTAGCTCTGCAAACAAGACACTCAAAAGAAATACCGTGCTTCCACTTACTGTATATAAAGGAATCAAAAGTTGGGCTACTCAAAGCTTTTCTTTATAAACTTTGGAAGACACCTACTTGTTCACAATTGCTTGTCATTAACACCGTGTAGATATCTTACTACAGGACTAGGAGTAAACAAACCATTACTTGATGCACAGATTTTAAACCCTTTTAGTTGATAAAAACACAGGAAACACCCAGGCTCGATACTAAAAGAAATGATCCATGTTTTTATCTAGGAAGGGATTTTTTCCACTTTCCCTTGAAAATGCAGCAGTTATCAACAGGTCAAACCACAAACATCTAATCTTTTGTTCATAGACCCCTGCTCTTCTGAAAGACAACTGAGTTGATAGTCAAAGGTTGAGGTTGGTCTCTTCTCCCAGGTAACATGAAATAGAACAAGAGGAAATGGCCTCATGATGTGCCAGGGGAGGTTAGATTGGCTAACAGGATTTTTTTTTTCACTGAAAGGGTGGTCAAATATTGGAACAGGCCAGGGAAGTGGTGGAATCACAGTCTCTGGAAACATTCAAAAAGCACGTGGATGTGACACTTGAGGATACGGTGCAGTGGTGAACATGGTGGTTCTGGCTTAATGGTTGGATTCAATGACAATAGAGGTCTTTTCCAGCCTTAGTGATTCTATGACTCTATACTCACACACACAGCACACAGTGGTATCACTGGTCCCTCATTGCTTTCGATAAAACAGCAGGGCCTAGGGGGCTTCTGCAGAATTGTGTTCTTCACAAAATGCTTTCAGCCTTAGAAAGCTGCCAAGATAAATAAAAAGCAAAACCACTCTTTAAAAAAAGGATTGTGGAAAATAAACATTTTTTTATGGGTAGGTGTGTTTCTTTGACAGTTTTCAGGTTTACTGGAAAAGCTAAAGCAATTCAGCCCCTTTTTCTATAGCTGAGCACCATAAAATCTACTTCTTATCCAAAAAGTTAAATATTTCTTAAAACACTTACAAAATCTATTCCTCTAAATGGTCTGCAGAAAACTTAATCTCCTCGTGATCAGTGTTGCTTCTGTCTTGGTTTACCCATCAGCTGGGTAATAGCTCCAGCCAGTACCTTTGCATTGTGTTTGTTTTGCTAAATCAAGATATTTCTTCTTCCCACCAGCTGATTGACTGCTTCAGGGCTGCTATTATTTGTATCTCTTCCTTCTCTGCAAGAGAAATTTTAAAAGGGATGTAATATTACTTACTTACTTACATACTTAGGTCCACTGCAAAACCATTGCCATTTAGAATAAACACACTCTAAGACTTTGCTTCTTATTTCTTTGTATAAGTTTTAATCAACAGCATTAAAAAATCACCCCATGCTACAACTCTAATCTTAACTCGAGTCTGTTAATTTGTTATTAAAATTCCCACTATGAAAATGTACATATGCATTTTAGATATGGGGTTTTAAAATGAAATAGAAATTAGGCTCCGGGTTTTTTAATTTAAATTCTTAATTAATTGTTTCTCCATTGTCTATTTGAGTTGTGATAATATGCTCAGGTTGTAATTCATAGATAAGAATGGAGCAACTGGTTTGCAAATAGCATTGCTATGTTAGAACAAAGTTTGTGCAGAGACACCTGATTTCCCAGTTCTTGGAAATGAGCAAAGATTGAATCATATGTGGGTAAAATTAACCTATAGCTATGTTGACAAAATGAAGTTTCAAAACACTAGAAAACTACAGTTTGAGAACCAGGTGCGGCTATCATCTTTGTTTATTATAATTATTGTTTTTTGTTTTTATATTTGTTTTTTATAATTATTTCCATTGTTCTTAGTGGTACTCTTAGGCTTTTTTAGGTTTAGGAAATCTTCCAGGTGGACATAGGAAAGAAAAACCTAAAAAGTTACATTCTAAACAAGTGCTAAAACACAGCTGATAAATACCCCACATTGACTGGAAATTTATTATACATTATACTAGACTTTCTCTACCTTTGGTACTTGCTCTGAAACAGACTTAACTATTCCCAAGAATGACAAAGGACCCTCTGAGAACTACATGAAGTTGAGGTCAGAAATCAAAAATAGAAAATAGCACCTTTTTGCAGACATTATTTTGATCATTTCTAACCCAAAGAAATATTTCATGTAGGGGTTAGAAAAGTGGTAGAAGCACTTGGAAGTGTTTCAGAGTTTAAGATAAATTATACTAAATCAGTTCCATAGAATATAGCTACCAACTTGCCATAGGAAGAACAAAAGCAATTACCACTTCTCTATATATCTAACCATGCTCATTATTCATTGAAATACCTGGAATAAATATACTGCAGCAACCAACCAATAAAGACAAGTTGTCTTGATTATTTTCACATAAAAGCAATTTTTAAAAGCTGGAGCAAAGTTAACATCTCTTGGATAAGAAGAGTTCATATTGGTGAGGAAGTGAAGAAGAGTTTATAGTTGTGAGGAAGTGTTGTTTGATGATGCAAAAACTTTTATTTCAAAGTCTGTTCTGATATCTGAAAATACAGATTTTGGTATTAAAATTATAAAATCATAAGCAAAGGGACTATTATCTTCTGCTATATGCAGATGGCTATAACTCTAGAAAATGTTAATTCATTTGGGTTTAAATCTAAAGACACCTAAACCAGATTTTTACACTGCCCAAATATTTATCTTCCTATATCTAGGTCTTAAACATTTGCTAAGCACTCTAGTCACAAAGGCACTCAAGTGCCTAAATTTAATATATCTTTTAAATATTAAGTGAAAGCCAGTAATGGTATATATGTGTGTGTGTGTAGGTATGTGTGTGGCATTGTATATTTGCATACAGAAATTTATTTCATATTTTATATTAAGCAAAACCTCATTTTGGCAGGAGAGGGAAAAGATAAACTGGTATCACAAGTCAAGAGAAACAGAGGCTATGCCTGCAACACACTAAGCAAAAATCCTGCAAACAGATAGGCATTTTCTCCCTGATGAGCCATATCTACCCAACAACCCAACTTCCATCTCCATTATCAGTTATCGAACAGATGGCTGTTCACAGGGCTGGGTGAATAATGCAAACCAGTGTTTGCGAACATTGGTTCAAAGTCTGAACGGCTGTTTGATTCATGCTTGTTCATCCACTTGTTATTCAGTGTTCACAAACATTCATGCTGAATGGCTTTCCCTTCACATGGATGTTTGGCGAATGGGTCTTTTTCATACAAACCCCCATATTCATGTGCAAACAAGGGCATTTGTGTGTGAACAAGAATGTTCCTTATTCATTATTGATTATTTGTGCTTCTATACCACTATTCTCCTTTATGAAGTGTTTGTTGTCCACTCAAGGTGCGTGACCTAGGTGATCAAACACAAATCAAAAATAAGAGTAACAAGCAGTCAAATTAGGCAGTTCATCACGGTCTAAAAATAGTTAATCATCTATTAAATGTAGCCTTTTCACAGTAAAGACAACTTGTAGATAGCCGAGAGAAAAAAGGACAATGCGTGAATGAGTATTCGCCCTAAGTCTATCTGCAATCACTCCAGGGATCAGTGCATTATGTGCAACTAAAAGAGAGGAATCCCCACTCTAGTGTAAGGTTGCTGCTGACCGGTGGTCAGAAACAGCTGTGCTAGTGCAGCAGATGCCACTTCCCTGCCTCCTTCTGCTGAAGGTGAGCTGCAGAATGAGTTGCCTGAGCCTGCCCTGCCCGAAGTGAGCACTCACTCCAGCTAGGTCAGATCAGATCCAGCTGGGATCCAGCTGTGATCCCAGACCAGGTGGCCCCTGGCAGGCAGATCCCGTGCTCGGCTGGCTCAGCTCGGCGCTGCGATGCACTTGGATGATAACTTCTGACAGAGCTCAGACTGCGTTCAGAAGGAGTTTTCTGATTATGGCAATTTTAACCCTTAAAATAAAGTGGTTGTCTAGAATACTTAGATTATAATGTTTAGCTAGAAGTTAATACAGGATTGGCTTCTCTCAATAACACAATTCTGCAAGAGGTGCAAGATTTTAGTCAAAGAAAATAGCATAAGCAAAACCGTCACTATCTAATACCAGTATTTTAAGTCGTTCATTTGGCTATTTTTACCTTCTAGAGTTTTATCAGTATTAATATTATGAAATTATGATTCCTTCTGTAAGCTGAACTGCTTTTGAGAGCACAGATGAGACTGTGTGTTACATTTGACTTTCCTGGGCTCTCTTACCGGACCTTTTTCCAGTGTTTGAGAAACAAATGCAAATTTGGGATTAGCTCTTTGACTCTTATGTGAGAAAATATGCTAGTTGTGAAAAGCCTGCTCTCACACCCTGATACTACAAGACTACTAAGTTACTGCCCTTTATTATGTGGCTGTCAGTTATATGAGATAATTATGAATTGTTAAACTGTAGAACTAAAGCTGCAGCAGATATCTGTGGGCTATGAAATCTAGTCCCTTCTGTGACCAGGACTTGGTAAGTGTGTGTTGTGTCTCCTGCATAAAAGCTTTGTGGGTGACTGTCAGAAATTTCGTATTGTCCTGAACTATAACCTTTGCACGGTGTCATCCATAACCAAGTGACCTGCTGCAGCTCATTAAAGTTAATGTAATGGATCATTTGCTTCTAATTACATTCATCAGCAAATTAGACTATTTTCAGCTGTTAGAATACAGTTAAGTAGATGGAGTGAATAAAGTATATTATTCTGCATGTTCCTCTCTTCAAACTTGTACCTTACATGAGCAGAACTAGGAGGAGATGACTATTCTAGAAGAAAGATTCTTTTACACATGTAGATTGAAGAAGTTTAACATTCTTCTTTTCTAAAGCAAGTGCAAGCTCATATTGCCTGAATTGCTTCCTGGGAAATACCTAAATTTCATCAAATACTGTGTTCTGCTATTAAAAATCAGTCACAAACAAGTCACATTTATTGCTGGAGTACAGGATGCACAGTATTAATAGCACTTGCCTCCTAGAATTACTTTATTGTCTAAAAATAAGTATCTAGTAGTTATTGTTTTCCAGGATACATCAAGGTCATAGAAAGTAGCACATGTTACTGAAAAGCCACATTTTGGAAAAGAAAATATTCTCTTGATCAAAGCAGCTTATTCATTCTAAAATCTTGGGAGAAACGGCAAGGAACAATACTTTTGGTAGGAATCCCATATCCTGCTTATTCAGGATTTGAGTTTTTTTAAGCCCTTGTGTTAAATACAGACAATGTATTGAAATTTTGTGTAGTCAGAATTGTTCTCCATGCTACCTTTTGCAAAAGGGGAAATATTTATTTATGCATTTTTAATTTTTAGTATTGGTTTATTTTTACCAAGTCACTTTATCAGCTTGCAGTCTTACTGCTGACATATCTAATCTCTCCTCTGTATTCTCACAACACGGTTTCAACTTCTGAGGCACAGCATCCCAAATTATGGGGCCTGCTCTTGTCATAACAACCACCAAAAGGTCTGCAATAAGAGGTTATCCTTGATCTTAATGCTTCACTGGCCCCAGTAATTTGTGTTGCTATTAAATTACTGATGGACTCAGGAGGCCATCTCAATGTACCCAACTTCAAAAATAAGTTTTAACATAACCAAATATCTAAGTTACAATATAGTGTATTCATTTGTGCATGTATTTCTTTTTGCCCACTTTTAAGCATTGTTTTAGCCTGCTTCCTTTTATCTGGCTCTGAACTGTGCCCAGATTCATGTGCAGATACAAATATTAGAAAGGAATATTTCTTTCTAGGCACACTGCATGAGCAGATTTGGCTGTTGTTTATGCAAACACCTATATTTGTGGATTGAGTCCTGAGAGGCTGTAGAAGAAAGGGGAATTAAAGGGGAGCTGAAGTGCTGCAAACTGGCCACGGTTCTCACACCATCCTGCCATCCTTGATGGACATTATCCAACACACCAGCAATACTGCCTGGGGAGAGTGGGGCTGCCCCAGTTAAATGCCCCACGATGTGTTCTCTCCTGAAAAACAAAACTGAAACCGAAAAGAGATGACAGAATGTAGAGGTGGTCTCTGGCAGAAAGATGCTCTAGAGCAATGCATACTGTGTGGTTAAAATATGGCATTTCCTTTCCTATACCTCTGCTGGAAGGGGTGAATCAAGTCCCAGGAATTTACAGAGGAATGTGCTTCAGTATTAACATACTCAGAAGTGAATCCTAGATGCAAGGGTTCCAAGCCAAGTCTTCTCAGGTTCACAAATTTTCATTTATAAATGTGATACTGATAAATTTATTGAGTTAAAACTTGGAGTTACAGCAAGGGTCAAAATGGATGATCAAACAGGGACTGAATTGAATCTTTGCTTAATTACTGAGAAGTCTGAGCTACACTTGTTAAATGTTAATGCTATTTAGCATTTCTTGCCAAAGGCAGAGAAAATCAAGAAGCTAATCTCAGGTATTTCTGACCAGCCAACACTACAATTTATCAGAGACCTCATGAGAAAACCCCTCCAGAGGAGATTTGCTGTCCAGATTTTGATAAAATCAGAATGCTTTTCCCAACTGAATCTTGAGTGCTGATAAAACTGCAGTCCACCAGCAAAGCAGCCCACACAAGTAGGCAAGAGCAGGAGCCAGGCAACATCTCACTCACAGGACACCTAATGACATCACCTGATTTTTTTATTGTGTTGGCTCTTTCATTCTTCTTGCAGTATGCCTGCCTAAGGGTGGACTCCTCCCTTAGAAAGCATTGATATAAATTATTAAAAAATCAGTCTGCTCTCTTTTTCCCACTACACCAGATCCAGCAGTGCTCCAGAATTTGGATCATTGTTATCTAGGAGAAGTGAGCAGACAATAGAGTGCAATATTTTTGTATAGTATATCAGGGGCTATTTGCAAGCTGTTAGATGGTAAGTTAATGCCAACATTCCTTTGTTGTAGTAGCTGAAGAGTGGGATGACTGGAGAATTTTCCATGCAGTATTTTGCCTTTCTGTTAAACTGTCTTGCATTGAATGATTCAATACTGGAAGTTAAGCATCTGCTCCAGTAGTTTTCCATATCAGGGCCTGTACTTCCAGCTCCTGAAGTTATTTGGTTTCTGGTCAAGTCACTTAACACCCTTACATTTCACTTTCTCCATCTGTGAAATATGGAAAATTAAACTTTGCTGTCTTATGGTTGTATGGAGAGTAATTACATTAAAAAATGTTTGTCAAGCACTCTGAGATCATAAATTGTACTATTGTAATATTTGGCAGATGTGATTCTATCACATTACAGAATACAGTCCCTTACCAGAGAGATCCTTGTGTGTCTGTGACCAGGCACGGCTCACCTCAGAAACAGGTTGCTGCATGAGATGCACAGAAACTGGGAAACTTGCATGCAGTTGAAAGACTGGCAAGAAAGTTTGATGTAATTCTCCTTCTTATCAAAGATATTTACCTAATTAAGGGGAATTGAAGGGGGAGGCCCACAGCGTTTTCTGTCCTATGTGACTGGCAGCAGGATGCTGCAGGTGGAAGTCCTGCACAGTGGGTACCAGCAGGGCTGCTCTGGGACTGGGGTGCTGCCTGAGGGCTGGGTGAGAGCCACCAGTGTTTGGGCAGACTGAGCTACCACTGAGTGTGGTAGGAGGACACCCTGACACCTCCCAGCTGCTTATCAGTCCACTGAGCTCAGTAACCACCATTCTCCTTAAAAAACCCACCATTCTTCCATTTCTGTTACAGGTCTAGCTAAGAGAACCTGCCAGAATAACAGAGTGATGATTGACTTCCTATTAGGTCCCAAATATTGAATATTGTATTGAATTTCCGCTTTTCTAAGAAACATAAATAAAACCTATTTTCATTAGCGTGTTGGAATCTGAGCTTTCTTTTAGATACAGTAGTTTCCTTTTATTTTTTCTCTCTTAGAAAAGAGTTCATTGTCATTCTGAGTGAAGAATCTCAGTCTCCAAGGTTGTTTTGGAATAAATTTATGATGGTCTACTGAGATATGCTTGGTGAGATGAACAGTATACAGCAAGCTCCATACTTGAATCTCTGCCTGGATCTCTGCTTTATCCTTGGGAAAACTAAAAACCTAGATCCAGCTGGAAAAAAAAGTTGCTTACTTAACGAAATTGAAAAATAAATGTTTACGCTTCCTGCAAGAGAAAAAGGATTTCTTATTTTTCCATTGGCTGTTCATATCAAAGCAATTTCCTCAACAAATAACCACAATTTCTAGGAAGACTTGGTGGTTGCTTTGTTTTGTTTTGTTTTGTTTTTTAATTATCAGTATATTGATTGATTTATTTATCGATTTAAAATTTAAATATCCTATTATTAATTAAATCTGGTTTACTGTAAGGCTTCCAGTGAACTCTGCCACATCAATGTCCTACATATATGAAAGGATAAATTATTTTTCTTTTTTTTATTAAAAAGTAGTAACATTTATTGAGCAAACAAGCATTACTTTTAATTTATATATCTAAGAGTATTGATATATACACTGGACTTAAAGATATATTGTCACTACTACACCCACTTAACCTATAGTACAATGGTTTTTAGCTGTAAATAATGATTGTTTAATTAAGATACCACACTTGTTCCTAATGTTGCATCTAACATAACTCAAGGTGGTATGATATGATGACTTAGTAAAATCATTTGAGAAAGAAAGAAGTCCTCACAGATATCAGCCTTCAACTTGCACAGAAATGATTTTTCTTTTCCATGCTCTTTTTTTTTAATATTCTTTTCATTTTGTGTCTTCTGGTTCAGTGGGATAAAATCTTCAAAACAAAACACCAGGGCATAAAAATGCCATTAACATGAATAAAAATAGCACGGGTAACTCCTTAGTGACAACTGACTTCACAGTGTCAAAATCACACGATTTTATTGACCTAGTTGAATTTCTTCCCCTCAGAATCAGAAACTTACCCAATTTCCTGCAGGAATGTCTGTACAGTTTTGGTTTAGTTTACTCATTAATGTTTCAAGCCTTTCTACCACAAAGGAACAGACACATGAAAGTGAAAATGTACCTTTTTTTCACAGCAGGGAGCCTTCATAATGAAAACTTGGCATGCACACCTGAGGAGAACAGTAAAGCCTATAGAATTTACATATGAGGATTGTAATGTGCCTTTTTTTTTTTTTTTTTCCCAACTGCAAAAGAAAGGAGAATAAAAAGAGAATGTGACATTCTGGCACCAGGGTTATCAGCAAGACATGAATTTTATTTCTGTGTTAAAGATGCAGAGAAGACATGTAAATATGTAATTTTAAGTGTTCAGGGTGTCTTCTACAAATTTTTCTGTACATCTGTGACAACTGGTATTATTATTATTGGATTTTATTATTATACTTTCTCTATGGTGCTGTATAGAAAGAACTCAGTTGAGCTTCAGGATTCAGGGGAAAAACATAATTTATTTCAGTGGGAGGTGATTGAAGATTTGAAAGATGTGAGAAATGGATTGAAAACCTGGGATGTCTTGTGTTTAGAGACATCTAGTTACAAGCTTGCATGTTTTTACTGTTTTGCCTTCTTAAATTTGGATTTTTATTTCAATAAGTGATGCTTTGGGGGAGATTTTTTTTTTTAATTTATCAACAACAAATTAAAATAAAAAAGACTGAAATGAAATTAATTCAGTCATTTGCTTCTAAATAAATGGAACACCATACTTAGGCAATTAAGGCACCTAAAGATATCCCTACACTAAATAAAAAAAAACTAGGATGATGCTCTTTTAAAAGTACTTGTACAAATTTAGATGGAAAATAAATCTCTGTCACCATCTACCACTTTCTGTCATTTCTATCTTATTTTTCTCCTTTGTACTTTCTTCAGAAATCATCTGTACACCTGTGTGTGTTATTTAGCTGCTATAGTCAAAGTGAGGGAGAAAAACAACACCAAAATGAAAACTTTCTTACAGCTTAAAACCAAGCCTAAATTCTGATCATCATTTGATTTAATCCTCTCAGGGATATAAACTCACTTTATCTGTCTCAGCTTCTCCATTTTTGTGCTGGGAATAAAGTCATGCTTCCTCTCATAAAATAGCCTTGTTATTGTTTGAAGTTACTAATTATTATTCTATAGATAGATAAAAGCAGTTGTCAACAGAAACAAATTTAAAGGTATATTGCCAGCATAAAACTTTTTGTTTCATCATTGAAATATCATGAATCATTTGTGCTAATGAGCCGTGGGGCATTTCTTTTTCACTAATTCATCCTCAGGTCTCTGCTGAATTTTCTGGTGTCTCTGCTGAAAGGAAGGATCTTTTTGTATGTCTGCAGATGTTTGTATGTCTGTAAATTTATTTTATTTCCTATGATCCTTTCATGAGTTTTCACTTTTTTAATGCTGTATCTCTAAATACAATTCTTGCATGTCTTTTAAGCTTTCCTCATATCTGAGATTAGCCCCCTACTATCAATCTTGGAAAAAGACATTCATTGAAATAGAAAAAGAAGCAGAATTTATCTAATTGAGAATTAATATATAGTATATTTGTAAAAAAATCAAAGTAAGACAAAAGAAGGTGTGTAATAAACAAATGACAAACTTTTAACTTGCCTTTCAGCAAACACCTTACAGCTTATTCCATTTATCTCAAACATTAATTATAGTATCTCTGATGCTTTCAAGTGTCTACATCTGGGTAATGAGTTTTTGACAAAATAGTGTCCCCTTCCCACAAAATAACTTAAACATTTCACACTGCAATCGCAGGTTAATTCTCATGGGGAGATGAAACCTTTTAAGAAGTGAATTGGGAATGTCTCATTTGACTCTGAAAAAAAGAAACAAAAATAACTAAACAAAAACCCCCCAACAAAACAACAACAACAACAAACCCAAGCAAACAAACAAACCAAAAAATACCAAACAAAAAAACACCCCCCAAACATTAAACTCGTATTTATTTTAGTTCACCTAACTAAGAAAGCCTAAAAAAGGGAACAATTCAACACAAAAACTTCTTCAAGGGCATGTCTTAATAAGTGATCAGAACTGAAAGAAATAACTCTTCACACAAAAGCAGATCTTTCACTGGCAACAATTTTCAGGAAGGAAAAGGCACAGTCAAGGGAAGAATTTTGCATAAGCAATTGTTTTTGAGGGAAAAGACATACATACACTGATAATACACATCTTGCATCCTGTCCTTGACCATATGTATCCTCCAGTGGGGCAGGTTCCCTTGTCTCCATCCTGAAATAACCAACTGCAGCACTCAAGCAGGTTGATGAGTTGTTATTCCTTGGATGAAGCAGCATTTGGAGCACTCGGTGCTTCCACAGACATTTGTATTTGGATCATTAGGAAAAGAACATGGTTTCCCTATTGTTATAATTTTAGATGCATGGAGAGAGACCTGCCCTGAGGTAGAGGAGCCCAATTCAGCCCACAGCTTGCTGTGGGAGGTGCCAGTCCTTCCACCGAGAGGTTGTCCACCAAAATGCTGCTTTTGGTCCTCCCCACTCAGCAGAGCTGTGGTGCAGCTGTGACATCAGGCTGTGAGGAGGAGGAGGAGTGCAGAGGCATGTGCTCTGAGGAGAAGGACTGCTCACTTTGAAGAAAGTTTTGAGGTACAGGAACAAGTTACCCAGAGAAACTGTGGAAGTCCCATCACTGGCAGTGTTCAAGGCCAGGTTGGATGGGGCTCTGAGCAACCTGGTCTGGTGGAAAGTGATCCTGGCTATGGCACAGGGGTTGAAACTAGATTGTTAAAGTCCCTTCCTACCCAAACTATCCTATGATTATATGGTTCTACAATTCTATGAAAGAAATCCTGTTGTTATGATGCCCCCAGGGAGGCTGGTGAATATTCCGTTTGGGCAGAAAACCAGATCACTTTTTGGAAGTTACCTTTACATATTAAAGCCATTTAATGTACCTGTTAACACTGCAGCAGAGAATCTCCCCCAGAGTGATCCTCCCAGGAGGGACTTATCTGAGATCAAAGCCATAGTACCTGATGTCTGAGAAAGGGCTTGCAGTATTGCTCCAGAGGCTCTAAAATACAGACCCTCAAAGCTATTTAGGCACCTAACTCCTTTGAAATCAGGAAGATCTGAGTGTTTCAATAACTGGGGGGATCTGAGCAATGGGACTGGCTTTCATTAACCATCATCGTATTTTGAATTTATAGTACTTCCTCTCTATCTTGTCAGACTTTTGTCTTGATGAAAAAAACTAATAGGATCTGTGATCAGTTTGTAGAAATACTTTTTTAAAAGAGATTTCCTAGTTTAAAATGTCATTTGAAAAAGAAAGTGGGAAAAGGCTGTATTTCCAAATATCTGTTCTCCCTTCCATATTAGAAAATTAAAAGCTAATTCCAGTATTGCCAAGTATCCCTTCAAAACCCTGTAGGAAAATGAAGACATGTCAACATATGCAAGAACCTATATATTCTCTGTATTACATCATGGATGGCCTTAAATTCGTCTGGCTCAAGGTTGTCCTTTGATTGGTATTCAAGTGGAGTGGTAAGTGTGTGCTCTCTAATCCCTGCAACACATGGTAATTTTTTCATTCTCTCTCTGTCTCCACCTGTTCCATGGTCCAGTGGAGGGCTGCAAATCCTATCAGGGGAGTGCAGCACTGCTAAGCCTGCTTCCCTGGCTCCAGTCCATCACATGTGCACTCAGGCTGCAGAGCACCGAGCCAGCTGCAGCCCAACGATCATGTTATCAGATGACGGATGGCTTCATATCAGGTGTTTAAACTGACGAGCTGCCCCATCTGGTAAATGATTTGGGAAGTCTGGCCTTGCTTGATGAATGGGGAAAGTGACAATGCCAATCAGTGTGACCCCTGCAGCTTCCCTGCTGCCGGCCCAACAGCCACAATCAAGTATATCCCACTGGTTTACTTTTTCAATCCTATTGTCACTCTACTGAGACCTACTGTCACTAAATTGCCACTATATTATATCATTAATCCAAATATTTTCCTTGTAAAAACCTTCACAAAATGCATACCACACCTTCAGCAGTGCTGGAAACAAGATTAAGTTGACAGAAGATGATGCAGTTATAGGTGCTGGGCAGGCCTGTTACAGATGACTCTGGCAAGCAGGCCAGTGACACAATTATTGAGGGACTTTTTCTTTCTTCCTTGAAATTCAAAAATCATGGGGCTGAGCATCAGACATTGGGGGGAGATAAAATGTCTAGATTCCCTCCTGGCTCTGATTTAGAAAATCACATACACTAAAAGCACGTGACAAATTCCCTCTAACTTCAGCAAGGCCATATTAATTGCCATCAGCTTGAGACCCAGTCCTCAGTATTTTATTAAAATACTCATTACAGAATATATGATTGAAAACTAACACTGTTTAAAATTACTACTGAAGTGCCATTTCATAATGTGGTATTTAATGTCTATTCAAAAAAATATATCCTCTCTTTGTTTAAAATATTATTATTTTTACTTAAGTATGTGAAATATAAGTTACATAAACAGAGGAGCTTGCACTTTAATTCACTGTTAAATTTTCATCCACGTACAGTATGTGTTTGGCTTAGTTGCACAGTGTATAGCAAACTGGCTACTTATCATAATAGAGATCAAATAATTGAGACAGAGCAGAATACAGGGAGTACAAAAACAACATGTAGGCATTTTAAATACAAGGCAAACATCAACAGCTACCTGAAGTATTTATCAGCCTGTGCACCTTTGCATTTACTGTGGATGACTCCTGATCATTCCTTTGTGTAACATAGCATGCTTTTGTGAAATTGTATGCTCCTGGATGTATAGAGGGACTTTACAACATGATTTATGTTTTGCTAAGTTGTGCAACATGGTTTTATCGTTGAATCAGTGGCTAGCCTTTCAGTTTTATTGGTTATCTTTGCATATATCTGCCTCAGGTAAAATTCTATCATACTCATGACATAAGGAATGTATTTGGGTTTTATTCAGTTATTAACCACAAAACTGAGAAGGCAGAAGGAGATAACTTTCATATGTCACAGAACCAGGACATGCATTATTTGGGGACCACAGAACCAGGACACACATATTTGGGGGTTTATTGTACTCACCTTAACCGTGTAATATTACATAATCCTATGAGAAGACAGACTTTGCCTTAAGATCACTGGGACTTCAAATTTTTCCTAAGTGAGAGAGGTAGCAAAGTTCCGTTGTTATGCAGCAATCAGGTGTGGTTCCTCTTGCATCTCTCCTGAGACCAAAGGACAAGTTTTGGTGCTCTGATATCTTTTCTTCTTGTACTGTGTCTGTGCTTTTCTTCCTGGTAACAACATTGCAGTGCATAGTGGCAAGCCTAACACTGCCTCTCCCCAGAGACAGCTGAAGGTACAGAGTGAGAACTTGCATGAATTAACAATGAAGAATCTCAATATTTACTGGGAAACCCTGAACATATTTTCAGAAGGAAGTTCAAAGCCAAATGAGTAGGAAAAGAGAATGCTATTTTACCTCGTTCCCCTCTCACCCTCCTTTCCTTTTACAACTTCATCAGACTTTATGAGATTTTAACAGTCGTAAGACTTGGTTTAGGACTGCTGGATCCTAAAACAGGCAGCGATTTCATTTGGAGTTTTGGGTACACAAGGAACACAGAAGTCTCTGTAAAATTATTTTTTGTAAACAAAGACACTACGTAAGAGTCAGAAATAATATATAGTTGTTCTTAAACTGATTTGTATGCACAACACAAATGTATAAATGACTTCAGCAAGATTTATTGATTCGTGTCAAGGCATCATTACTTTTCAAAGTGTGAAAAATGATCATATATTTATGACCTGCCGACTGAAGCTGTTTTGTGAATTAGCAAAAGCTCTGGAGAGGAGCAGCCTAATTGCATTATCATAGAATCAGAGATGGTTGTCAATTTTCCCCCATTTAGCTTTTCTCCTTTAGTTTGTTAAAATGAAGGTGCCATACGTTGGTTGAATTCACTAATACCCTGATGAATGAGGTATTTTCCCAATAGGCTCACTACGAGTATAAACAGTGAATTAGGGATGATAGGTCATCAATCATATCTCCTTCAAACAGATCTTTGCCCTGAGATTATTTGTTATATATTAAGAGCACTTACAAAGTTATCATAGAAAACACTCTGATGAAAAGACACTAAGTTGACCTTAATTCCCACTTACAGGGTTTGTAAGGCAGTTTGTTTGTTCAGATTGATATCCCTCTGCAATGGCATACTAATATCTGGTTTTTATTTTCTCGATTAACAGTCTTTGTTTCTTTAACCTTTTGAAATATGTATAATTTTCATAGTCTTCCCTTTTAATATATCTATACTCTGTGGCTGAAATTCAATATCTGCCCTGAATTTTAAGTGAACGTTTTCATGAATTTGAGGTTATTTCTGGATTTCAAGAGCTATGCTGGTTACCATTTTTATAGGAGACTGTCATTTACCCTCTTCTTTGGAAAGGTATTTAATCATCATCGGGGTAGTGTCTATGCAGACAGAGATACTGTAAGCAAGCGTTTCATCTCCATTGATGAGCACCAGCCCCTGGTGGAAGTTAAGCATATGTTTAAGCAGTGTCCTGGCTGGAGGCACTTTCCGGGATGATATCCTTAATTTAAACCAAAAAAAGGTCAAAGGCAATCTATAATTCAGAGTACCTTTCACCTCCTGCAATGTGACTGTGGCTGGCTCCAGCTGTGATGCTGAGTCAGGGGGGGAGGCAAAGCAGGAATTCATCTGTAATTGCGTCCCGCGACCAGGGCCGCATCACGTGAGGCCCCATAACAAACAAGCTGTGCTAATAATGTGCTAACAGATGCGGGAGGGCTTCTGCTCCTACTCCCAGCAAATCTATGACTTATCATGCTTATTAAGCTGGAGGTAAATTTGCCCTTCAAAAATGCACATCCAACACCCACTGAAATCAGCAGGAGCACAGTGCAGCAGGGCTGGCGCCAGCGTTGGCTCAGCCTGTTCCTTCCCCTGGCTGTGAATGAAGCTCTCCCATCACGTCCCTTTGCTTTCCAGCCAGGGAAGTGCTACACTGGGCAAGCGTGGAGGAGCAGAGGGTCAAGTGGTGCTTCCTTCCCCATGCACCAGGTGCTCCCAGCACACACAAAGTGCTGCTTTTTGGGAGATGCTGGGCCAAAAGCTGTGCTATGTGCTCTGCAGTCCTCAGTGGACCAGCTTTCCTAAGAATTTGTTTGGATCCTCATCCACTCAAATGAAATGTATCAGGCACAGCAGCAGGACAGTGAGGGCACAGGACAGTGGGTAGACAGGAGCAATTATAACAATCTGAGTGCTGGGCTTGTAGGGTATTTACACCCAAAGGCTGGGGGAGCTTTACACAGTCACTGTCTTCACCATGGGGCAATGCAGCCAATGCCTCCAACAGTGAGCTGTCTGTACTCTGTAAACTGGGCCAGAAGGGAAAGGAGCCTTCATTTACCTCCTTAGTGTGCAGTTACCCATGTTGATAGAAAACTTTAAAGCTCTGACACTTATTTAAGAGCTGAAATTTTATGTCAAATTATTTTTTTCCCATCACAGGCTTTTGAACATGGCTGTAGCCTGCACACGTAGACTTATGCAGTCTTATCTTGAATTGTATGGCCTAATTATATTGTCTTATTTAATTCCCTGTGTGCAGACTCTGCCTGGAATATTTCCAGAACTTAAGTACAAGAGAGTCACTTATAAGTTGGTTGCATTTAAGTGCATTTATGAAAATCTTTTTATTTGAATATTAGGCACAAATCTTCCACTGCTCTTCCTACTTGCAACACCATGGGCATCTTTCTGAGAAGTCCCAAGGACGCTGTGAAGACCATCAAATTATAGACATGCATTTGGAATCCTATTAATATTTGTATAATAAAACCTTCACTCACACACATGTTAAGGAAACCCGAAGGAATGTTAACACAGTGTGTGCAAGTTCTGACTCACCTCGATGCTTAAGGATAATTTTCCCCATTAGACAACAGCTAACACCTTCAGCACATGAACCTGTGACTACCAAAGTTATAAACTTTGCAGAGATAAAAAAAAAAAAAAAAAAAACAAAAAAAACCCACTGATTCCTGGACTGAAGCAAAAATCCCCAGGAAGGCAAAATGTATGTGAGATTTTAAAGGAAATTTGTCTAAAGAAAGGTGGGTTCTTGCAACAATTAGTTTCTCTGTAGACAAATTTTATCACGGACCACACGTGTGTGACTCCATGATCATGAGGGTTCTTTTTGGAAACAAATTCTTAAGAGACGTTGCTGCATTCGTATTTCCACCACTGGCACCACCCGTGTTGCAGGGCTGGGACTGGGAACGGGATTCAGATTTGCTATTCAGCAGCCGGAACGCTTTGTTATTATTCAGCAGGCTAAAGGATGAGTCGAGAAGGTATGATCAGGTCCAGAAGATCAGGGTAAATGCGCAAACGGGCTGGGGGAGGAGATGGCGCAGTGCTGGCTGCCCCTTTCCACGCTGCACTTTGTGTTGGCTCTGAACAGCCTTTAACATTCACGGTGAAACTCTAAAGACTGAGAACAGCCTTAAGAACGAGAAGAATTGTAGGTCTTTCCTGAGGTTAGTATTTCCTTTGAGAAAAAGCAGGGAGAGTTAGGAGAATGGGGAAGGTGTTACTGTGATAGCAACGTAAACTAAAGTGAGCGATTTCTAAATGAACAACGGGTGGTCCTGTTTTTATCAGTTTATGGTACCGCCTGTTTTTGTCTCCATGAACACTTTTCTTTTGTCATTCAGCTATATAATCACCACCTTTTGTAAGATAATCACAGGTAATTAACTTTGTAACTGTTCTTGTCCTGTAGACTAGTAATTGCTGGTCTCTGAATCACGGATCTGGGAGGCTTCTCCTAGACAAAAGAAGATATGATCTAGCTGTAATTTCATGTTTTTGACAACTGATTGAGGGCCAATTGTTTTACACATGGTGATGTATTTATGGCAATTCTCGCTTTGATAGTGGGTCTGAAAGGTTAGACTGCAAGGTTAGACTGCAAATGAACCACACTTCTCAAAATGTATTGCTCATTACAGTGAGATCTGTGCAACCTTACCAGGCAGAACATTTAAATTCTTCTACTTTTTTGTTCTTCATAACTTTGATTTACTCTTAGATGTACTGCATTGTGGGTCAAGTGGAACAACTCAGGTCTGAATAAAGAAAATAACAATTGCTTTATTAGTTCAGAACAAAAGTACATCTTACCCAGTCAGCTCCTGAGAGTAAGTTAAGCAACAGCAGCTGCTTGAATAAGAGAAAAAAAACCCATGGCAAATGCAGTGATATCTTCTAAGGATATGTTCCTGGCCTCCAAATACCTGTATCTCAAGGGTATTTTGAGATGCAGGTATAGCACTTTAATTAAATAGTTTGTGATTAGTTTTTAATGCATCAGACATGGATGAATGTGATATTTTCACATTCATTCTGTGATCTGGAATTCTACAATTTGGACATAAATTGTATGCAAGACCATGTTCATTTGTTAGCTTTTAACTTGCTGATTAATGTGATGCCTCCATTACTGTCCCTCACAATATATCCTATTGGAACCAGGGAATATTTGAAACCAGTGCTAGGAATCAGGGAAAATAAAACAATAGCAGGCTATTTGCAATGTTTGTAAACTGCTGTAGTTGCCAAGATATAAAGCTCTTTGTTCACAGATATTAAAAAGAATTAATTGTTAGCAACATGGCAGAGGAAACATGGCATATTAAAGCATTTCATGTTAAATAACTGTGGTTTAGTATAGGTTAATAAAGGTTTCTCTAAGTATCTGTCATTTGTATTCAAACTTTGTATTACTACAGACAGAAGTAATTTTTGTCAGAGTCCATAATGCTGAAGGTAACAACCAGAAATATATATATATATATCATGTTAGAAATTATCACTTTGCTTGAGTTCAATTTTACTTGAGTTTAATTGAATGTTGGCAGAAATTGCTCAGGTGTGTTGCAAGTCTTAATTACGTGGAACCTGGTTTGCATGTCTTAAGAGAAATAATATAGTTTGGCTCAACTACAAGTTACTGAACTATATATGAGCAATTATTTAGTGAAGTTCTGGTACATGTGTAAGAATCTAGATTAGATTAGATTATCATTATGATCTTTTCTGGCCTTAAAATAAATGGGATCTGTAATATAAAACTGTCTTCATCCAGGTTAATCATCATCAGCTGAATTTTGCCATTCTACACATGGTGAGACTCATGTATTTCAGGGGAACTGTTCACCATTCTGTGCACTGGGTAAGATTCAGACCCCTGTTGATGAATGTAGTGCAAAAGGGGTTTGAATAATGAGAGAAACATTATTTGAAACAACTTGATGACTTACTTATACATAGTATATTAAATATATGAAGTACCAAGGTAAAAAAGTCTTTGTTCCCCTCTTTGGCCAGTATCCATAAAGCTCAAAACACTCTAATGAGGAGCAGAAGAGGTCAGGGAAGGCAGGAATAGAAAGCCTCTGCCCCTTCCCCAACATGTATCAGTGCCCACAGCATCTTTCTCCATCCTCCACAGGGACAGCACAGTGGCAACCAGTGGAAGAATTAAAATCACACCGACATTGCTTAGATGCCTCCAAATCCCAGTGCTGTTCAGACCATGATTAAATGTCCCAAGACAGAATTCAACACCTGGCTGAAAAGTTTTGCACCTGGCTTCAGTGCTCAATTCTCATTTGAAGAGGAGCTGAGGGAACACACCTTGGACTTCTTCCAGCACTGCCTTTCAGAGTACTCGTGTGTGCAAACAGAAACAAGGGGTCAGCAACCGAAGAAAGCATCACTGCCACAACAGACACTGCCAGGCGGGGCGATCCTGTCTGCATCTGTCAGTGGGGCTGTCACTTCATCACTGCTGACTTTGGAGGCAGTGCTAATGGCTGAAGGCTTTTGTGCTCCTGCTGGACCCATTTTCCCATCCCACAGTGGTCTACCTCGGCTGTTGTGCTAAGACAGTATTTTGGGAAGAAGGCAGACCTGGAAATTTGCAACAGAAAATTAGTTCTCTTAAACCCCCCCATATTCAGCATGGAGGCACTTTTAAACACAGATCAGTGCACTGATCTCCACCAACTGACTGCCAAGAAAGGAGTGCACATCACAGCTGGAAAGAGAGCGAGCAGCTGGAATGGGAGGGGTGGAGGGAAAGCTTGTGAGCTTGCCCCCGAAGAAGCATCCCTGATCCTGTGGTGCTGCCACACTCCAGGATAAACAAGATGTCTGTATAGCAGAACATTGTCACAGGATCAGGATTTCCCATTTCAAAAGTAACCATCAGCTTAGCCCCATATTTATTTTAAGTACCTCAGCTTTGCCCCGGTGTTCATGTAGCAGCAGCAGCAGTTAATTTTCCTGTGACAATGTTCTATTCTGCTGACATTATCTCTTAAATATAAGACTATTCTATTAAGGTGGATGAATTGAATTTCATTTCCTCTCACTTCAAATAATGGCATTCTATTCACATCACTTTCAGTACATCATGGCAGAGTATGGATTTTGTTAGAGGCTGGTACCTGCTAATGCTGTTACAGCAAGGGTAGAGATTTCCATTATAAATCCTCTTTTACAGTGTTTAAAATCACCTAGAAAAGTTCCCTCCAAGACAAAACCTGGCACCAGGAAAAAAAAAACCATAAAAATATTGAAGTTAAGAATGATTTGGCTTGGTTGTTTTAAATATCTTTCAATTGTATAAACAAATGGAAAGTTTATCAGTTCAAGACATATTTAAAATTTCTATAAATCAGCATCTCTTCAGCTCAAGGATATAGTTTGACATTAGTTAATAATGTATTCTAATTGCTTTTTGTATTATGAAAAATAACAAGTTCTTAAACTTTGGAGAGTGTGTCTTCTACATGTCAAATAACTACTTTACGTAAGGGGTTTTGCTGCACATATTCTAAATATGTTTTTATCCCAAAGAAATGTTAAAAATAACATATTCATAAATCTGCCTTAATTCATGCTTTCATGGTAAACTTTTAACACTTATGAAACAGCTGTTACAGTCAGTTTTTTTTTGTTGTTTTTTTGGTGTTATAACAAATCCCTGTTTAAAAGTCATGATGTAACCTGATTCAGAAAAACACTTAAGCAGGGCTCGTGAAGCAGAGCAGGGAGCAAACAACACAACAGAGCAAAGCAGTCTGTTCTCCCAGGCAAAGTGGCTGGACTGGATGACCACAGAGCCTGGAGAACACGGCAGCTGTTGGCTCTCTCATCTCTGGCTCTCCTGTCATCTGCATGTCCCCTTCAGACTTTTATCTCTGAAGCATATGCATTCTTTAAAACACAATTTGCTGCTTCACTCCCAAAGAAATCCCTTTGTAAGGAGGCTGTGTCACTAAACAAGAAAGAAAATTCTGGATATAGGAAATTCTCCTCAGTATTCTAATACTAGCAAAAGATACACCATTTTACCTGCAGCCACAGTGCAGAGAATATAGGCATGTTTTTTAACTGTAACTGTTCTGTTTTTCAGAAAAACACTTCTGTTTTTCTGATACTTCAGAACTTTCTGAATTATGTTTGCACTCATTATTTATTGAATATTCATTGATCAGTAGAAATGCCTACCTACTCTGCTCTTATTTTCACAAACCCTTGCATTAAACACATAGCTTTCCCTGGACCTCAGCAAGCATGGAACTAAAGTCCAAACATACACTCTTTGAATGCACACATATGCTACATCACACTAAAACTCACACAAGAAGCATTAATAGGTGCACGGATTATAACCATTGCACATTATTTTAATGTGCTGCAATCATGAGAAACACATTAAAACATGTAGTGCTCAGAGATTTCACCAGCTTCCAACCTGAAGGCTGTTTCTAAGTGGTGACTGACTTGGGTAGGCATTTTCTTTCAGGCTAGCAAATTTAG
This sequence comes from Chaetops frenatus, assembly GCA_013400775.1. NCBI lineage: Eukaryota > Metazoa > Chordata > Aves > Passeriformes > Picathartidae > Chaetops > Chaetops frenatus. The sequence goes on along the minus strand of VZTR01006234.1, from coordinate 9,084 downwards.
GTTAAAAGTCAGTCTTTTTCCACCAGTACTCTAAGTGTGTGTTACATTTTTTTACAGAAATTTCAGGGGCTTGGTGACCAGGAAAATAATCTCTAAGGAAAACACATTGTCCACAAAAATTGTGTGAAGAGCAATACATATATGGACCAAGGGAAAAAAGTTATCATTTTTTATTGCAGAAGATATCCAGTAAATTAAAAGGAATTAACTTTAGAGCGGTTCCTAATAATATGGTTGGTCTCTCCAAGCAGTCATTATCCTGGCACTGTGAAAAAGGAATTCTTTCAGTTTATGAATTCACAAATGTGGTGTGAAGAGCAAACTGAGACATAGATAACTCATGAATTGCCACTGAACGTTTTAGGAAACCAAATCATGCAATGTGATTCAAAGCCTTCTGTGTGGTTTCCTGTCTTTTGGTTCAACATTGTCTTGCTGAATCCTTTACACCAGTGTCACAAACTGTTCTACCTGCATTGAACTCTTCCCCTACTTACTGAGCTATTAGAAATACGAAGCTCTCAGATAGTTGTAGCAGTGTGAATAGTTTCCATGTGAGACATTCACTGCTCCAGGAACCTGTTAGAAAAGAACTCTTCAGCACTCAATACTTCTGTCACCAGATGTACAATGCCAGCCACATCAACCCTTTGCCACTGACTGATGTGCAAGTATAACCCACCTCAAAACAATTTCTGTGTGATTTTTGACATTATGTTGCCCCTACAGCACCCGGTCACGAAAGAAAGACACAGATCCCCCACAATCAGGAGAACAGCCAAGGCCCCCAGAAGGAGAGCCCGTTTATTTTTGATACACACTTTTATAGGGTTTGCAAAGTGTGAGAGGATTGGAAGATGAAATCCCACCTCTCAACCAGACTGGTGAAGTGACCAGTCAGTCAGCTTTCCTTCTCCAGCAAGGAATGTAAACAAAACCATTGGTTTTAGTACAGTGCATGAGAAAAATCTGACTTGAGAACATAAACTTTTCAGAAGGCTTTCAAAAACAGGGTGACAATATTAGCCTCCAGTTTTCAAGGTAATGCCTGACCTCTGCAATCCCTTTTAGAACTTTTTGATATCCTTGCAGAAGCCTCTTTTTGCTAATCACCAGAAGAACAACATATTAGTCTACATGGCTGCACAGTACCTGAAGGGAATGAAAGTATGAGAGAAAAACAGCAATAATTTAATTTGATTCCAAATGTATAGGATCTATAATTGGGACTCAGAGTACATCCACTAAAATATCTCCATGCTAAGCAGCTGTCATATGGCAGTGGGGACAACAGTGATATGGTATGTGTACTACTACCACAGTAGTTCATTTAGTGTAACAGATCATTCTACATATTTAAGAAATACCAGAAAATCACACAGAAAATTGAACTACTGCCATGCCCAAATGTCTTAGTGACCAGAACAGGGGGACTGCACACATGGATAAGAGATGCCTAGATGCAATTCCAACTCTTAAGTAATTACATGAGAATTTATTCCCTCTTTAGGCAGAAAGCTAGTCTACAGGGGGAAGCAGACTGGAAGAGGTGTCACAATAGGGTCACACTGCAGATAAACCCATAGAGTGTTCCCAGGTTTGTAGAAATTTTCTGACCTGAGAACAACCACAAAGGTCCCCAGGGTAGGTCTTAGGAGAGTGAGCAATGTGAGCTGAAGTGCTTGAGAGCTTTTGCAGACTACAATGAGCATGGCTATGCCTATTGGGATAATAAAGAAAATAGAAAAGAACATCAACCACCCATGGTGATAACTGCAGCTCATGTGTCGCAAGAAGGACTAAAATCAAAGTCTTTAGGTGCCATCCATAACAACAGTCATACAACACTATGAAAGACATGGGGGCCTTTAGTCCCTTTTCCAGGAAGGCAAATGATGTAACAAGTAACAGGTGAACATATATCTATATATATAAATATATATATATAATATCACTGACTTCAAGGACAGTGTGTATCATCTTGATTTGAGAGGACATATGTGAGGGTGTGGAAAGGCAACAATTTCTTGATCTAAGAAAATGTGCTAGTGAAAGCAGCAGAGTTAGTATAAGAACACATGCTGCTGGTAAAATAAGATGTTCATGGGCACTAGGGGTCAGATGTGCTGACACTTCTGAGGTAAGTTGATTGTGAAATTGCTGCATTAAAATTTTAGAAGAAGATGTGTAAAGTTAAAAAAAGACAAATCCATCTTCACTTTCCTAGCTTGAGCAGTTTAAGAGATGCTCAGCTGTGACTAGAGAGGAAAGGATGCCAACTTTCCAGCGTGTGTGTGCACATTTCTTTTGCTCATAATTAATAGCCCCTGTGCTTGCTAAGTTTTTGGAAAGCAGCTCGCAGCCTACCTAGGTAATGCCTTCTGACAACGTTTTGAAGATCAGTTATGTCATATGGCTGCCTTTTAGAAAAAAAATTGTAATGCATAGCAGTGCCATATGGCATCTCTGAAGAATCAGCCGGATTGGACAGACATTCATTGGATAAAGTCCCACTGCACTTGGAAAAGAATGTAGTCCTGTTGCCAAAATGTGGCCTTTGTTAATCTCCTAACTATTATTGTGCAGAAACCAATTCATCTGTATTAATTATAAACAAATTTTAATTACTTCAGTAAAAGCTCATTATACAAATATCTAATGCCAAACAAGCTGCCTTAACCCTTTGTGAGACTCCAAAGAAATCTTTAGATGTTTGATGGTGGGTGTTCTGTAAAAAGCTGAAATTTCAGCAGGAGTGCAGAGTAAAATTGTGTGACATTATGTTTTCCTCTCTTCATATTTCATATTGTATGTGCGTTTTACAGACTATCAAAATAGTGTCTGTGGTTATAAAAGGCCATTTGCAACTCAAATCTGAGAGGACATAACTGAACCTGACATTTTCTATTGTTTGAGATTTCAAAGTAAAATATAGTCCATTTTAAAATTGCAATGACTCTCCATAGCATGAATAATGTGACAAATTGTGACCTGTTCATAGTAAAGCATGGATTGGACCTGATGCTCTTAAAGGTCTCTTCCAACCTAGTGAGCCTGTGATTCTGTGATTCTGTGATTCAGCACCATCCAAGCTCACTTGCAATTTTTCTGTCTGGCTTGCAGCCCAACCATCAACCAATCCACCTGAGATGCAGGGGAATGATGTTTGGGGGTAGCTCAGGCACAGCTGTTGATTCTGTAGTCTGCACCCATGAAGAAGCTTTTGAGTCTGTTTCCTCTCACAGAAATATGTGTTTTACAGTAAAGTTAAACAAAACATTGCAATTGGTTATACTCATCAAGTCTTTGTGTAAAATTTTCATTTGTTATTCATTTGTCTTCTTTAGCTTGGATCCTTCTGTTTGTTGGAGTAATTTTTTGTGCAGTGCTCCTGATCACAACATAGCCTGTCCTAAGCATTGGCCACCAAAAACAGCTTCTGTAATCTCACTTTGGGATGGGTGGATGGTGATGCTCTTCCTTGTAACTTGGCTACCATCAGAAAATGATGTAGGACCCTGAGACATTAACCCATTCAGACTGCTCTGTCACATGGCATATTAACACAACAGGCCAGGAAAACACAAAGCAGGACCCCGGAGTTTTGCCATGAGTTTCAGCTGTGAATGAAATCCAAAACTCAGTGAAAAAAAGAACTTTCTTAGTTTGAGGTCAAAACCATCCAACCTGTTTTAACTATCCATCTTACTTGAATTATTAGAACATACATAACCTTATAGTGTGAAACTCTTGCAGTCTTAAATCTCTCCAGACTTGCTGAAAAATTGACCCACCTTAATGAAACCCACAGGAGTTTCACATACTGAGGGTTATAAATGGTATTTGGCAAATATACATTTTTTCTTATTTCACAGAACTTTTCCTATTGGACAGCATAATTAAAAAAATTTATATTTGTACAAGAATTTTTTAATAGTATGTGAGAATGGGTGCTATCTGTGGTTTTATTTCACCACTTCAACCATTTTGTCTTAACATTCCCAACAGTATTCAGATTTGGACCTCAACAGCTTAAAATCAACAGAACCAATTCATGCTTTCTTCCTACCTCAAACTTTGGAATTCCCGCTTAAAAAATGACTCTGTCTCCCTCTAATTTTCCTGCTTTTGCTGTATTAGCAGAAATATTGTCATGAAAGCTAATTCCAGGGTAATTAATATGTGATTTACCTCTTTGTTTGAGACTTTTGGTAATGTTATCTCTAATCATCAAGGTGAAGTACACCTTCTCTATATTAAACTGACAGAAGCACGCTCATGGCTCTGTATGTCACGGCCTTATGACCACTGAGTGGCCCTGTGACCAAAAAATCATCTTATACTCAATGAACAGTCTTTAACATAAAGGACCATAAATTCCAATGGCCCATGTATGCAAACTGTTGAGCAAAGATGTTCTCTGGCATAACATTCTGTTTTCCTGGAAATCACTGACTGAAATGTTGTGTAGAGAGCTAATTTCTTCTCCTTAAAAGACAGAGGCAAATCACAGAAGGAGAAATATGAAGCGGACAGTTTTTGCTAAAAGCTTGCTAATCCTCTACACTTCTAGGAAACCACATCTCATTTTACATCCAAATGCACTAGCATCTTACAGCAAAAAAAAAAAAACAAACCTGAGTAATAAATGCTGAAACCCAAGGACTCTCAAATATTAAATTGCCGTAGATAAATTCTTGGTTTTCTGTGGTATTTATGAGAAATTTTCATGTGAATTAAAAATTAACATTGATATTGAGATATCAAAACTAGAAGCCTAAAATTAGATATCTATGACATACTCTGATACCTCATTAATATCTGGGTACTCAGAGATTCTAACTATGGAGTCTTCACTGAAGTAATATTAATATTATGCATAAATTTTATACATAGAGCAAGCAAGCTGTTAGTATTTTTGAATACAGATTTATGTACCTTTAAAGCTACTTTATGTAGCTTTAAACAAACATGATGATCCTACTGAAATAAATAAAATACTTTAGCAAGGGTAAGATGAGGAACAGAAGATTATTTTCCAATTCCCTTCCCAGAGGTTCTGTCTCACTAGATAGCTCATTTTATTTCAACTAAGTTACGTAAAGGACATGTTTTCATTACATCCAGAATAAAAAGCATGGAACCAGAAATTCTTATTACCGAAAAATCAAATATGCTGTAGAAAATGTATGCTTGAAAGTCTTAAATTACATTTTATGTTTTGCCTACTTGGTCTTTTTTCCCATTATCTCTTACAATTAGGCCTTAGTAAATTGAGGGTTACAGTCAAAAACAGCAAGGAAGAATCATGAAGCTGGCAGGACTGACTGTGCAAGTAGCCAGAGCATCTGTTTCAAAACAGTGCCATGAAATGAAACTGCAGGGAAGAAAACGCATCAAGGAAGGAGATGCATTGTCAAGAAACCAGTGGCAGTCAAGTGGAAAAAGCCAGAGAAACCCAAATTGAAAGTGATACAAAATCTGGTGCCACAAAAGTAGGTGACAGGTTATGTACTGACTGGCAAGGTTAGACTGGTATGGCCTTGCTTGGAGAATGTCAGAAGTGAAAAGCACCTATCACACCACTATCACAGCAGGCGTGTGCTGAAGCAGCCAAAATATCCCTTATTGGTAAGCTCTGCCTGTTTTTTGAGCCTGCCAGACCCTGAGCAGAGCAACACACAGGACCTGTACGTTATGTGGTTTGGCAGACTTTTTTGTGTTTGTCTTTGTACTATATTAACTGTGTAATACGCCAAAAAGAATTAACCAGGAGAAATTAAGGGCGAGCCATCCATAGTCAGAGACCAACTTAAATCTCATCAAATGTAGCAGGATAAGCTAATCTGGGAAAGTAGGAAGGAATTTACCATTTTGCATGTCAGGACTAGACTATTCTTTTGTGCTTGTGTAGTGTTGCTGAGAGCAAAATACGAAGGGAAAAATCAAAAAATTAGTAGGACGTGATGCTGTGCTGCCATGTTGTACCTGTATGATGGAGCCTGGGTACAGGCTGGGATATTCCCTTCTAAGGAATACTGCTCTTTCCCTTTATGAGCCAAAGGAGTTGGGACTTCTAATGGTAACAAGCTTCAGTATTTTTGTCAGGCCACATTCAACATGCTTTTATACTAACAGCTATGGATCACTCTACAGTGCACCTTTGTGTCCTAGGTTAATGAAAACTTCAAAAGGAGGTTGATAAAAATAGAAGATGTCACAATATTTTTTCTTGGGGATAAAAAAAGCCCAACAAACCTAGCAATGTGAACCACTGTACTTTTCTTGGCTTTTAATATTAAGCAATTAGGATTACTCTAAAATTTACCACAGCCCAAATTAATAAGAGGCTCATTTTAAAATTCTTTAAGGCTGACTGATTAATACCCTGGAAAGAAACCATTCCTGCCTAGCGCATGAGACTATTTTAATTTCTGTGATACTGCAGTTCCTAAGCTCATGAAGAGGTTTGGAGAGGTTTCCCAATGTTGATCATTTTACAGTAGGACAGGCTCAATCTGAAGGAAAATGTGTTTTCACCTAGCTGCCAGTGATCCCTTTGGGTTTCTGGCTCTGTGTTGATGCCCTTTCCTTACAATGATGAACTTGCACAGATGTCACAGAGTAGGTTTTGATTTACTGGGAGTTACAGAAGGTATGCAACTTTGCTGAGATCTTCTTTCATTGGGAAGAAGAGCTGGTAGCTTGTGACTATTAAAGTCTGTCACCGAGAGAAGAACTGGATTCCTCCTCTGTGATTCTTCCTCAGGAGCTATCATTAGACTGCATTTGTTGGGTGGGGATGGGGTGGGAGGCCAGCTGTGCTGCCTGGGGCTGAGAGCACTGCACTGGTCCGAGGCTGATCCTGTGCCAGTCACCTTCTGGGTGTTGTGGCTCTTTTTCACTCTGCTGCTGTTCTCTCACTTGCATCTTTTTATTTAAGATGAAGAACACTGGTGAAAATCACTAGGTAAGAAAAGGGAACTATGATAATCGCTAGAGAATCTGAGAAAATATTTGTAGTGTTAAATACCATGATCAAGCACTTTATGACATGGTACCATTATAAACCATTTGTTCTTACCTGAAAGCCTGTGTATCATTTCCCCTCGTTTCCTTCCTTACTAAGAACTACAGTTGCCACAAACCAGACCTATTCTTGATTCCTTTTTAAAGAAACTATGCTTGCCAATTCTGCTGAAAAAAGCACACGACTCAAAAATAGTATATTTGATAGTGTGAGAAACTTCTGTGGTATTTTTGCTACAGATAACCATCCTATAGTGTTGCATAATGATATCCAAACAGTGAAACCAATCTTCCAAGAAAGACATTGAGTTAGTCTGAAAGAATGACCCACCCTGTGTAGGAAGCAAATATGTACAGAAATAAAAGAGGCAACAGAGTTTTTCTTCTCTCTTGTTGTGATTTTGAGTTCCATACTTACACGACATGAGTAGAGGAAACGATGTAGGGAAATGAAGGGAACTCCCAACTCCCTCTACTGGGAAGAACCAGAAGACCTACTGTGGACATTGTTCCTTGCATTTTTGAACATATATTTACTGTTGCTTTCGCTGAATTTTTTTTTTTTTTCGTTATTAGGTCATATTTCAACATGCACAACTGATCCCATGTTGCTATCAGCACCCTATTTCTGTGTGACTGCAGGTGCTGCTGCATGGTGAGTGCTATGGGTGGTGTAAATCCGGCTGTGACAAGTTGGCTTTGCTGGGATGCTGAAGTCTCTCTCTCAGCAGGGAACCAAGATTACTGTTGGATGAACTGAGGGCACCATTTTGGCCTTATCAAAATTGGTGGAGTGAGGGCTCAAAAAGCCAAGAGTACCACCAGGGCAGAGCAGAGGTGGCAATGGTCTTTTTGGGCCTCTATAAATGTGTGAATCCCATCAAGGAACAGGATCCCCCAACCAGCAGTGGTAGCAACAGCACTGAGCTCCATCCTGTCTGACTGTGGACTGCAGAGCTGAAAAGCCCCACCTGCTCTGAGCAGATTTGCACCAGAGTTTGTTTTGGAAGGACATTTCTGTGAGAGCAGTGGGGTCACTCCTGAGTATTCCTGGCTGATATAGGAAATTAAGGTTCTTGGCACATAGGTTTGTTCTGACATCCCTGTGACCCTGACCCTGAGAATCTGGTACAGTCTTTCTCTAACCAATATGTTGGCATATAAACTGAAGCAGATTTCGTATTTCTGATTAATATACAACTATGACTTTGATGGCTTACAGGAGATGTTTTTGCTCTTTCCCCAAATCTTGTATTCTCTGTTACTCTGAGTCTCATGGGAAATACAGGTGCTTGATAATATGGAAAAGCACTTGCAAATACAATGAAGCGAGTTTAATTTCCTAATTCACAAGGCTAGAAGTATGAATATAATTATAGAAAGAGATGTAAACCACATGATAGATTTGTAAACAAATACCACCGTGGCACACTGAACATTGTCCCCATCACAGCCACTGGCCTCTAGAAGTTATACCTGTGAAACAGAGTGACACTCTCTCCTTTTTTGTACTGTTTTATGGCATCATATCAGAAATTTATTATTTAACAAAATGCAATGCTCTCTGGATTTCCAGACATGAATGTAATCAAATGGCATGTGTGAAACTAATAGTACAAAAAACACAGCACAAGGAGTACTTTAACGAGAAGAGTGGTGAGGTACATGTTAGCACATCAATTTATCCAATGTGAATTCAAGTGGAAATTATTTATAAATCATTTGCCTTTTTAAAGGAAGGCGATGCTAAGATGTTGCCCTTAACATGTTTGATAAGCACATTCTGATGTGATTTAAGGCTTTAGATAAACTCAGAATGAATACAGAGAGCCTCATGGCTTTGATACCAACAAGAATGAACACATCAGAGAGTGCCTGATATGTAGAATTGTAAAGAACTGACAAATACAATTCAGAGAAATCTTGCAGTTAAAAGCCAAGGTAAATTTAAAAAAATGTAGGATAAGTGGTACACCAATAATAACTGATGAAAAATGAAAGCTTCTGTGAGAGAAAGAGGGCAGGGAGGCAGGGGAGGAGGCAGGGAAGAAGGGA
>VZTR01006232.1:5492-32619 GCA_013400775.1 Chaetops frenatus | reverse complement strand
ACAATTACATACTTATCACAACCTACATCCTCTTTCTCTCCCTGCATCCTCACATCACTGAGTTCTTTACCTTACTGGTTGTTGGTCTGTGGTGTAGGGGGTAGAAATATTATTTACATATGAACTTCGTGCACCACTTTATGTTTAGCCATATGTTTCTAACAATGTTCGGCAATGTATTCAATCTGCCTCAGTTTCCCATTAACCGCATTGGTCTGAGGATCCCCACATATGTAATCATCTGTGAAATGGTGAAGTAATTTATAATCAAGGCTCTGGGCTGTGTGGAGGTGATGATAGCAGGAAGCCCAAGACGTTTGGGTATTTAAAACTCGGTTAAGAAGGATGTGAAGGCAGTAAGGCCTTTGCTGCTCTGCCTGCCTGCAGTGTCCTGACCAGTAGTGGCCTCATGGCTCATCACAGGCATCTCAAAGGCGGTATGTAAATAATCGGCTACCTCCCTTTTGTCCTGTGGAGCATAGTAAATAAAAGAAGAGACTTTTGAGAAACTTACAGGAAAATTTACCCAAAAGGTTGTGTGGAAGCATAGCACCAAGACAGAGGCTTTATCTGCAGGAGGATATTCGTGTTGGGCTGGCGGCAGCCCTGGAAGCCTCCTCCACATCTGTCGGCCGAGGCCAAGCGTCTTCATGAGCTCACACCTGCTTTCCCATGACGTTTTGTGGAAGTTTTTGAAGCTGTGGACTATTACATCTGAAAAGACCTGAAATTGAGTGAGGTGGCTGGGTGGAAATGAGAGGGCAGTAAAATGTCCGGTGCCTGACAGCTAAGCGCGGGGGATGAAAGTCCCAGCACGAGCTGACGAGGGTGGTGATTTTCTCCTCAAGTGGCTTTTTTCCGTGCNTTTTTTGCTATTTTTTTTTTTTTTTTTTTTTTTTTTTTTTTTTTTTTTTTTTTTTTTTTGAGGTAAAATGATGCGTTGGAAAGCCTTCCCGGACAGTGGTCCGAGGCTCCCTGCCTGAGGAGGAGGAGGAGGAGGCGGCGGTGGCTAGCGGCGGGGAGGGGCGGGAGGCGGTGCAGGGATGCCCCTGTGAGGTGAGGATGAGGAACAGGAGGGCGCTTCCAGCTGGGTGGGACAGAAAGTCTGATCTCACAGCGAGGTGAGCTATTTGGCAAAGCCCTGAGTTTTGGTTCAGGAATGTAAGTTTTCCCGCAAAGTGGTTTGGTGCTCCCTGAGTGAAAGGTATATCGCTACTCCCAGAAGTGCAAAGCTGTTTGCTGCGCCTGTCCCTCAGTAAAAGCAGTGCTCTGTTGTTGCCGCTCGGAGGTGATGGCTGCCTGCAGGTCGTTTTGTCAGAGACAAGGCTGATCAAGTCATTTAACGGCCAGCAGCTGGGTGTGAGCAGAAACCTGAGGTAAGCCTTGTGACCGGGGCAAGAAAATAGTGCATTTGGGGGGTTGTTTAAAAACATATGAGGCGAGGCCAGCATGAATTAAACCTAAAGATCCTCGACTCTGGCCAGTACTCAGACGGGGACTGAGATGCCTCCATTCTGCTGCTCGGCACATCAAGTCTTTTTGTTCAGAGTATTCCTAACACGTAGGAGTAACTGATGGAACTGGAGAAGCCAGAGCTGTGGCTGTTGCTAAGGGATGACTCCCAGTACAGTGCGGTGAGCGAGCACCACGCCAGCACGACGTGAGGCGGTGGGCGAGAAGTGAAATGTGGGGCTGCACAGAGGGGTGAGCCTGAGCCCTGCCGAATCCAGAAGATCGCCTGGCACATCCCTATGTGCTGAGCAAATCCGTGTCGGAGCAGCATCTAAGCTGGTAGAATTAAAAGATTTTTTTTTTTCCTAGGTGCAGCTTTATTTCCTACTTCTAGCAGGTTTTGCAAAGGAACACTATGCAGCCTTCTGCATGTGGCCGTGTGACTACAGTGTTAGTAGAATAATTTTAAAGTGTTATTTTCTAGTTTTCTCTGCCTGAGGAGAGAAAAATTTTCAATTATTTATTGAAGTCAGCTGGAAAAGGGCCCCAACAAAAGGGTCTTTTATCAGCAGCTTCTTCTATTTGCAGCAGCCAGTGACTCCAGCCATCTCTTGCTGCATTCCCAGTGCCCAGCGTGGCAGCCCACACAGGCTGGGGAGGCAAACCCTCCCTCCTCCCCTGGCTGGCTGAAGTGTTGCTGTGCTTGGCACCTTCTATCAGGGCGTCGTGGCAGGTGTGTGCAGTCCTGGCAGAGAGGATGGCAGGGAGAGTTGTACCTTTAACTAAAAAGGAATGTGAATTGCTCCACTGCAATCCTTCCTTGTAGCTTTAGAATAGCAAACCTCAGTGCAGAGCCTGGGGCTCAGTGCATGAGAGCAGAGTTCTGTGCACTGCACAACCAGTCGTATCAACTTTGTAAAGGACTCGCTTTTTAATTTTATTGTTATTCCTGAACTTTATAAGAGAGAAGAGTCTTTCTATCTGTCTGAACCATGAGTGGCTGTTCAAAGAGATGCAAGCATGGGATTGTCAAATTTGCCCAGACTATATTTAAACTCATCACGGGCACTCTCAGCAAAGGTAAGAGAAAACATTTTAGTTCATACTGTTCTTGTTCTGTTATGCTTGTGGAGGGATTTTTGTAGGCTTGAAGAAGGTTTCTGGTAGGGTTTATTATTTGTCTCTTCAGAGGTGTTCTGGTTTAGTTCTGGGAATTGGCTGCTATGAAAGAAGTTGTGTATGCAGTGAAAATTGGAGTTGTGCTGGAAAGCTTTATGTAATTGTTTCTACCTTGTGTAGTTTGTAACCTGTATTTATCAATCTGCCCTGGCCAGCAACTGTAGTGAGTTTTTTCAATATGTGCAGAGATGTGTTTATGAAAATGACTGACGTGCAGCCTAAAAAATTTAAAGACTGCCAGTAACAGGTATTTCTCTGTGTCATTTTATGCTTTACTGTCTCTGCTAATTTGAAGCATATGTGTACCTTGCTTCAAAATCTAGGTCAGTGCTTCCTGCATACATTTGAAATACCTTTTGCTTATCTAAGTTCTGCTTGTCAGTTACACTCTTGTGCTTTCCCATGTGAAAGTGAACCAAATTTATTTATGCTGTTCCCTTTACTAAAATCAAACAACAAACAAAATAAACTCTCTCTTCTTCTTTGTAGTCTAGTAGTTCCTCTGTTGGTGCCCTCAGGTAAGTTATGTTATTTCTGTTGGCCATTCCTTTCATCATACTTCTCAGCTGACCTCTGGCAGCTAATTATGTGAGTATTGGTGACCTCTGTGGAAACTCCTGAGAACAGTAGAAAAAAATCCCCCGGAATGCTCCTCTCCTGTTTCAGTGTGGTCAGTTCTTAGGTGAACGTCAGACTTCTCCAAGTTTTGTATGTTTGGTTGGAGGCAGGGGTGATTTTGGGAATTGATAATAGGGTTCAAACTAAATTATTAGCAGAGATACTTGTATAAGGCTGAAGAGTCTCTATCATGATCCAATTTTTTAAAATGCAAAGTCAAGCTCTTTTTAATATGGTCATAGTCAAGGAGCAAAAAAAGAAACACTTATTTTTCACACAAGTTTAGAATTCTTGGAAGTGTGTGGCTGTGTTGGCTGTCTGGAGCACATGCATATGAATTTTAATGTTTAAGTTGTTTTTTAGGATAAACTAAAGCAGGCTTGGGTAACTTTTAAAATAGCAAATGTAAAAGTGCCAAGAACTGTTCAGAACAGTTTACTTTTTCAGAAATTGGGGAAATTTATTCAACCTGTTTCTGTAGAAAAGAAATGTAGTTCTTAGACATCTTTCTCATATTAACTTTACTGGCTGGGAAAAGAAATCTGCACCAGAAAAATGTCTGTTTCACATTATGAATACTGCACAGGTTGGTTGCTTTTAAAATCAAGGTTGGTTTAAAATTACATCTATGTGTACTTAATTCTTCCACTTTCCTCCATATCATCCGTATCCTGCTGAACACCAGCAGAGCAAAGACTAAAGAATTGTAAAAGTCTGTCATACAAAAGAGCTGACATATTTTGGTTATAATTCATGATTAATGCCAAGCTGTCTCTCTTATTATTAAAAACAAATGAGAAAAACAAATTACTTGTCATGCACACAAGAAAAGCTAGTGGTGATGTCTGCAAGATCTTGTTTTCTACAGTATGTCATTATGGTGAATTTGGTGTATTTTATTTGTGCTTTTTTCATGAGATAATGGTATACAGGATGTATGCTATTATAGTCACAAGTGATTGATGGTAAATTTTGTGCTACTTGTTTGAGCTCCACTGAAGGCAAGAGGAAACTTGTGTTCTGGTCATGTTTCCCCACATGTTCATCTAGAGCAGTTCATCTAATGTAGTGCTTTCAAGCATCCCTTGTGTTTCTTGACATAATAAATACAACAATAAAATGAGATTACTGTTATAAATTGTGGCAACAAAACCAATTAGTCAATTTAAATGACTCATCGAAGTAATTTATTAAGCAAGCGGCTAATAAGCAGAACAGCACTGGGCGGCCGGGGAGTCTCCACTCCGCCAATGGCATGCAAGTTGTTACTGTCTGGTCAGGTTCTTTATACAGTTCAGTTTGTGGTTGACATGTCACTTCCGTGGTACTCTGCGCATGTGTGGTGCTGTTGCTAGGGGGTTTTCTTCTGCCTTCTGGTGGTCAAGGGGAGGAAGGCAGTAGTCATCGTCACAAGTCCCATTTCTTGAACAAGCTCTAGGGAGGATGCTTCAAAAGTTACATCTGTCTACATTTCCGGATGTTGCGGTTGGAAAGGATGCTGGCAGCCTACCCGTTCCTACAGTTTCTCAAGATTTTATTAACAAACAATATTCACTTCTCATTTATTACAATTACCACAGTTGCCTTTGCTTTGGCAACGGGATAGATGAAAATTTGAGTCTGACAACAGAATAGTACTGTATAAAGAGCTAGAGATTAAAGTATAAAATGTCCAAGACCTGTTTCTCCAGCTGCCTTCTGAAATGTGCCAGCATTGCACTATCATAGTCAATGATATAATGTTGCCAATGCAATGATGTTGTACAGTTTTACACATCTCTTTCCCATGCCAGTGCCTCACTTCAAGCTGTTTGGATGAGATAAGAGTGTCTTCCTAGGTTTCAAAGAATTCAAAACTCTGATAAACTTCTTTTTTTTCCCCATTCAGCTTGTGTTTTGAACTGAGAGAAGCCGATTCACGAAGGAATAAACCACATGAATTAGTTTGTTGCACAGACATCAAAGACCTCCTATAATTAGGATAAATGTTTCCATATTGTTACCTATGAAAATCATAACTAGAAAGAGTGATTTAAAAAAAATAGTCCTCAGGATCATTGAATTTTAAAAAAAGTGTCGATGTTTGTTTGTATGTTCATCCCATGCTTATTGTTTCACATTTCTTTTAGCAAAACTTCTGCATGTAAAGCCAAGAAATAGAAACTGTTTTTATCACTATTATTGGGTTTTTTAACTTACACCGTAAACGTGCTTTTGCATAGTCAAGTATTATCACCTGTGTTTTTCATCCCGCTCCTGCCTTTTTTCTTTCATACTATTTAATGTGAAATTTTCCTTTTACTCTAAATACCTTTTACAAAGAAAATCCTTTACTAGGCAAAAGTTTCACTCTCTTCTTACACTTGAGCCATTCTTTGGGTTATTGCAGTTGGAGATACTCACAGTTCTCCTTGGCTTGGATGGAGGGGGGTTCAGTACCTCCAGAGAAGAGGGTAGAAGAGGCTCTGGAAACGTTACCATGGTGATGGAGAGTGGGTGACCAGAGCACCTTCACCGAAGTTGCCTTTGGGAAGATTTTGTGGTAATTTAGGTATTCTTTCACATTACTCTGGTGTATGAAATGGTGGTACATTCTCCTTGGCCTGGAAGCAAGTAGGGGTGGCAAGAATGAGTTTGTAGAGGGTTTCCTATTGAGCAGAATGATTTATCAAGAAGCCTGTGTGTGTGAAGATACTGCTAACACCATTAAAAACCTAGGACAGGAGGGCCTTGCTGGGTTACCAAAAATGAAGCTGGAACGAGACCTCTTGGATTTCTATTAATGTGTTCCTATTATTAACACAAGAAAAGTAAGATTATTTAAGGAACTAATGCCTTCAAATTATTCCTTTGCACAACCAGGTAAGTTTCTGCAAATCAACTACCCTTTCACCTTTGCTCCTGAACTTCCACTCTTTTAGTTGTGCTCTTACGATGGTTGCCAAAAGCCCTCATTTCTGATTTTTTGCTTCTTCCAATTCTGTTTCACAGTGCAATTCATCTGGAAGTGGTAATTTGTCTACTTTTCATACTTTTAATTGCCTAATTACTGGTTCCACTGCAGTGATAAAATCTTAAAAAATCTTGCTTTCCCCCCAGCATCTCTCAGCATGAAAGAAAGTATTCCGAGTGTTTTATGGCTGTGTGGTCTGTTTTGATGCTTTGTGAATTCTAATCACAGCTAGTCTTCTAAGATGTTGCGAGATGGTAAGGAAAGCACATGGTCCGTCTTAGTCACACATCCCTCGTAGTCAGGCTCTTTCTCCTCTTAGAGGAACTTAATCTTACACCTTAAAGAATTTACCAATAAACTAAATTTTATCATCTTTTTCCACAACTGTATGACTTCAAGAGGGACTGAGGGAGGTTGGCTATTAGGTGAAGGTATTTGTAAATGACAAGGTTCAATGTCTTACCTGAGAGAAAGGAGAGCAGTAACAGGATGAGAATAATGGTCTTTGCAAAAGAGACTTAGGCAGGGTTGAGAATCTGATATGTGATTTTCTGGAAAGATAATATTAAGAAAGCTGGCTGCTCTTTGTGGGAGTGGTCCTCCTTTTATGGTAAGATAAGCACTATGAGAGTCATACAGATGAAATAGTGGAAACATGTTAGGGTAAGACCAGAAAAGACCAGGTGCAACATGAACTGTTTCAATTTGCAAGGGAATTTAACAGATGACAATAAAAGATTATGAAAATACACTGGAAATAAAGACAACAACTGAAGCTCGTGAGTTCTGAGTGGCTCAAGGGTAATTCTTCCTTTAGTCTTCAAAAAATGGTTTATGTGACCTGTTGCTTCACACAATGCCCATAGGGAAAGAGCAGCAAATCTTATTGTCTCTGTAACATGGTGTGGGATAAATCAAATTTCTAGGCTAACCAACCTAACTTCCTTGAACAAATAGTTAATAGAATAAATTAAGGGAAAACCCCCAAATATTAGAGAGATGAGTCAACTTGGAAATTACTTACTTTACACCATTCTCTGCCCACCTAAACAACATTATACCCCTCCCCAGCTAGTCAGCTTCGTTTTGTCAATAACCAGATGTGAAAAAACTCACAAACCAAACAAAATAACCCCCACCTTGTGCTTTCATTAGCAGAACTTTCATAGTAGGAATATTGAAAACAGAAGATGTGATGTTGCTTTATTAGGTCTGTTTTAAATCTAAGGTATCTGATATTTTATAATCAAAGTAAGGAAGTAATTAAAATAGCTGTGAAAAGCCAATTAAAAAAATATATGTTTAGTTATGCTACCCAGATCTACTACTACTTGAGTCTGGTGTTGTATTGCTCTGGTTAGGTGCTTGTAGCTGGGAAGCTCCGTTTTTTTTACAGTTGCTGAGATAAATTGACTGAAATTTGGATTAGGATTATGACAGCTTCATACAACTTTATAGAATAAATGTTGATATTCAGTATCATACAAAAAATAGTACTGTCCAGTTAGGAAGGTTAGAGGTTACTTTTCCTTCTCTTGGTGATATCTGATCTCTTACAACTATTAAAAGTGCTTTCATTTGATTAGTTTACTATTGATAGTTTTACTCTGATATTTTTCTATCCTTTTCTTAACCTTTGCTTGTCCCCAGCTTGTCAGGGGTTGTGTGGAGTGTCTGGTTTCATGATTTTGGTTTGTGGTGGTTTTGTTTTTTGGAGCATTTCTTGTGTTTGCTTACATTGGTGGGAGTGTTTTGTTTTGTTTTCTTGTTCCATGGTTTTCCATTTTTTTTTTTTTTTTTTTTTTTTTTTTGGGGGGGGGGTGGTTTTTTTGGTTTGGGGTTTTTTTTGTGATATTGTGGTTTTTTCCCCTAAACTGTGTTGCTTCCATCAAAATAAATCTATTGCTCTTGTTTTGAGCTGTTACTCTGTGGCAAATTTGCCTCTTGATAGTGTTGTGATTTGGTTCCCCTGGGTGGGACTTGGAAAGCACACTTGTGCTGTCATAACTGCCTAGATGGGCACCAGTCTGGTTTGTGTCTCCAGCTACGAGAAAGCACGAAGCAGACATAGCCTGATTAATGCTATTGGTCTTCTGTACAGAATTGTTTCTCTCAGCTCCAGTGAGACACATGGTAATGGTCTCATGGAATTAGTTTTGTGTCTTTTAGTCACTGTGCTCTTGAATGCTGAAAAAAGCCTGTGTTAATTTTTAGACTTTGTACCTTCATTTTTCACAGTCAGGTAAATTCTTAATTTCTGATCTCGTCTGACTACTGCAATCAGCTGTCAGTGTCTGGTGTTGTTGTGGAATTGGGTGGAGTTGAAAGTGTTGCAGGACATTTTTGATATTTCTTAAATTTTGTAACGGTTTCCCTTGTTTATAATGGTTTATCCCTTACCCCTTCATTGCTCCCTGGTTGGTATTCCCCGGGTTACCCCCTCCCAGTTTCCCAAAACAGCCCTGTCAGTTCCTATTCTCCTCCCTGGGTCAATCCCTGACTCTTCTCTGTCCCACATCCATCACCCTCAGCCCCTTCCTCCCCTTCCAGAGAGTTCTTGGCAGTTGCACCCTGCGTTGGTTTGTTCAAAAGACTCCCCTCCCCTCAACACCCCTCAATGGCTGAGTTCTGTGCCCATCTCCCTATCCTGAATCCTCCCCTTTCCCTTCATTGGATGTTATTCCCCCCTCCCACCTCCTGTAAAAAAGCCTGTCAGCTTATGTTCTGGGCTCTGGAGTTTCGACACCTCCACAATAAATACCTTGCTGGAACTCGATCTCTCGAGCCCCCTCACCTCCTTTGCTTCTTCCTCACCTCCTGGATTTACCATCACAGCTGAGCTGGCTTTTGCAGCACCCACGACCTTGCATAAGCTGTGCCCCTCACCCTGTGAGGAGCAAGCCCCCTCGTGCATCGAGCTGAGGCTTCGGGCAGCCTTCTGGCAAGCTCGCATCATGAAAGGATGGGAAAAACAGAATTACATGATAGTTGTTCATTATTTTTAATGAATTTCTATAATTGAAAAAGCTTTTCTAGTCTTCATAGGCATGAGTATATTGCTGTGCAGTGCTGTGATACGAGGTCATGAAGTATTTTCAGTGTCTTTAGATTTCATTTTTTTTTATATACTGCTTTCCTGAAAAGTCTTTAAAACTGTGTAAAATACTTCCTCTCAATACCATTTTAGAGACTTTAGATATCACTAAATGAGTGATTTGCTGCATTTCCATGTAGATAAATTCTGTGCAAATACAGACATAGAGTGTCCCTTGGTGACAAACACATGTTTTCATAGTGCAAACTGGATCTGGACTCTTCTGTATTGCATACCCTGCCTGTAGCCTGCCACCAGCTGTAGCTCACTCAAGGGGCAGGCTATGGCTGTGCCAGCCATCCTGGTGCCCTGCTAGAATTATTTCACAGCCTGTGACATGAAATAGAATTATAAGATGGTTCTATGGCCTATTCAGATGTCTATTATGTGACAAAAGATATGTATTTTATGACTGATCTTTCCTGAAAGGTTCATTTTTCCTTGAAAAAGCAAAACAAAAAAACCATAAAAACACAACTTGCTTTAAGCTCTCCTAAACTGTCTGTTGTCAAGCTGCTCACCTACAAAAACTGAGTAGGATTTTTCTGGTTTTGTTTGGTTTGTGGGTTTTGTTGTCTTTTTAAAGGCTGTTTTAGCTATTATTTGCATTTCAGACCCCTTCTTTTTGACAGATTTAAGCAGTAGTTTTTTAATTCAGGAAAGAGCACATTTATGAGATTGGAGTACATAGGTGAGGGAGTTATGTGACCTTTATGGTAAAGGCCATGGTTCTTGAGGATTTCCAGGATCTCTGTTGTGTTCATATGCCTTTTAGTCCAGGCGAAATACTTAGGTACTTTGGAAAGCAGCTGGCTCTTGGGCACAGTGTTGTGAGAGAATGAGGAAAAAAGCCCATCAATAAAATAGTTTTGTCATGCATACGTTGTATGTTTTCTGACATAAAACGCATTTTAGCTATTCTTCCCTACTCTCCGAGGTATTTAGGATTTTCTAATATCTTTAAGCAAACTTGTTAATTGCAATTTTGGAGCATGTATAATGTTTCGTTTTTTCAACAGTCTGTAACTCCAGCATGTTGCTAACATGCTTTACATTAATTTCTATTAATATCTACTGGTGAAGAGATACTTTAACCTCTACCCTGGTTTTTATCCTCTCATAATAAGCCTCACTTATGAGACTAATAGTGTGATATTATCCCTGCAGTTTATGGATTCCATTCCTGTTCTTAACTTTGCCTTGCCAGTTCAGTGTAATCTTCCTTCTATTTGCAATATTTCTCCAGTTTTAGTTATATATGTTATATATTTAAATATACTAGTGCATATTTAAATACCCTGGAAAAGCAACTGATGCTTTATCAGCTAAAAGACCAAGCAGTTTTGTGCTTTTCTGAAACCAGTTTATCATGTGTCTTTTTGGAGGTGGATGTGCTAAAGACTGGGATTTGATCATCTGCATTCAATGCCTCCTTTACCTATGCTGAAAATGAGGTGTCACTGAGCAGCCCTGGCCTGGAGCTGCTCTGAGTTAGAAAGTCAGCTGTGAGTCAGTTAAATCCTTCAGGCTTCTTGCTGAAGTCAGCAGTAACAGCACAGTTGACACCATTACTTCTCCTCACTATGTTGTAAAAGGGATGGCTTTTCCTGGGCTGGTGTTTGGAATGCTGCAGGCCGAGCCAGAGCAATGAGCAGCTTAGATAAACAGCTCACATCTGAGGCAAAATTTCAGTTCACTTTTTTCATCTCCTCCAGTGACAGACCCAATCTTCTAATACATTTTGCTACACTAAGACCAAAGTTTAGAAGTCCTGTGCATAAAGCACAGACAGTAGAGCATTCTTAAAAGAATTATATTCCTTCAGAAAATGCAGAGGTGACCTTGGGGTGGCCATTTTAGGAGGAATAAAGCCATCTTGCATTATAAATCAGTTCCTAAGCTTTGCTGAGCATTTGCTTGACAGATACTGGCAGCATACTCTGAAAAAGGCTTCTGAATGCGGCATGTTACAATGTCACAGAATAGAAACTGGCAGGAACATTACAGTTACTTGGGCTTGTCTTGTTCTCAGGCCAGCTAATCTGCCCCGAAATACACTGCAAGAACCTTACTTGCAGATTAATTTATTTAGTATGCTGAGACTTTTTGAAAATCTGCCTGGAATTAGAAGAGGTAAGAAGTAGAATGACAGAGCAGTTTGGGTTAGAATTACCTTCAAGATCATCTCATTCCAACTCCCTTGCCACAGGCTGGGACACCTTCTACTAGACTAAGTTGCTCCAAGCCCTGTCCAACCTGGCCTTGGACACTTCAGGCATGAGGCAGACACAGCTGCTCTGGGCACCCTGTGCCAGGACTTCCCCACCCTTGCAGGGAAGAAGTTCTTCCCCATATCCCATCTAACTCTGCCCTCTGGCAGTGGGAAACCATTCACCCTTGTCCTGTCACTTCAGGCCCTTTTCTAACCCTGCCCTAACCAGCTCTGGGAGCCCCTTTAGGTGCTGAAAGAGGCTTTAAGCTCTCTCCTCTAAGGCTTCCTCTTGTCATGGCTGAACAACCTCAACAGTCTCACAAAGAATAACTGCCTCCAATCCATCCTTATAATTATTTTTCCTGTATTAGTATATTTTTGTAACTTCAAGCCAGCTTTTACATTTGGAGTAACACAGTTAATCTGCA
Organism: Chaetops frenatus; assembly: GCA_013400775.1. Taxonomy (NCBI): domain Eukaryota; kingdom Metazoa; phylum Chordata; class Aves; order Passeriformes; family Picathartidae; genus Chaetops; species Chaetops frenatus. The sequence continues at coordinate 20,683 of VZTR01006232.1, read as the reverse complement.
ATGTTATTTTCCCTCTATTATCGAAATTTCCAGAAGTAATTTATCTGAATTATTTTTTGTAGCTTCTTAATAGTGAATAGTTTAGAGACCCTAAATAGTTAAGGTATTTCCTTATTTAAAAAAAGCCCAAACAAAAAAACCCCAAAGAAATAAAAAAACTTAAGTCAAAACCAATGAAACAGCCAAAACCTCCCCTTGCCCCCTTCAAATCCTCTAAACCAAAAAATAAACACAAATTCCCTGTTAGTCAGTTGGAAGGCATTTTGTCGTCAAGTGCCATGGTTTTACACAATGAGTGAGAAATCTCTGAGGATTGGCATCTTCTTGATGATATCTGCCCTGTTGCTGCTTTGAGGACCAGGTTAAAAAATAGCGAAAGTTAGCAGGATACTGGACTCAAAATTGTCAGAGGTAGTCAGAAGGTACTTGCTATTGTTTAGGTACAGCAAGGACATGCTGGTTACTCACAGGTGTCTTCTCAGCAAGTCAGTGTAGATCCCTTTTCAGCTCCCATTGATGCTACCTCATCCAAGTTGGAGAAACATTATCTTATTGCAAGCTGATGAAATCTGGATCTTGCTAATCCAGAAAAACAGCTTATCTTTATAAACTTTTGCAGTTGTTTTCTTTGTGGTTCAGTTTGGGGTGGTTTTTTTGGCCTAGGAGGAATGCTAGTTCCCTCAATAGTAGTGCTGTAACTTTTGCTCTTTTTCGTCTTCCAACAGGACCATGTCCAAGGCTTATTTGGCATCAAGAAGAAAAACTACCCATGACAGTGAACAGCACTTGAATAACAGGACTTCTAATAGTTTCAGAAGAACACTGTTATTCATATAGATATCTAAAGGGCCAATACAACTGAAGTATTCATCAGGGTATAAAAATCTATCCGCATTCTTTCTGTGTTTCTTACAACTTCCAGTCAGCTCAAGCACTATTCCTGTGGTCTCAGCATCACTGCTGCTGAAATTTATGTATAGTCAAACAGATTTCAAGGGTGAATTTAATCTCCAGCTCCTTGTGCTGCTGCTTCCTTTCTGCTGGCAGGAGTTTTAATGCTTAATATATACCTTGATCATCCACTCTGCCTTGAGAAAGTGAGTTATGCAACTGCAATGGCCACTGTTTGTATGGAAGCAATTCTCATGGGAAGTGTTTTGCTGGAACTCAGAAAAATGGTATTTTTAATCAGATTTATTGTAGACTTGATGGTAGAATCCAATAATAAAAAACCCCAACCAAACAGAAACCTTTAAGGGCTGTAGTGCTTCTTGTTTGCTGCTGTAAGAAGCAGAGTGTGTTATTAAAACTTCAGTCTAGTGAGTTATAACTTTTGTAGATAAAAAAAAGAATAGAAAAGTGTTTACAGAGGCTCAAAAGAGTAATCCATCAACCTTGTGCACTGAAAAAACACTTAGATTTGAAGTTAAGAGGAAGTGAAAGTGTGAAGGAAAAAGAATATCTGAGTTTAACATTAAGACCTCAAAAATGTAGAAAATAACCAGCACTGTACACAAGAGCAAAGCATTATTTAAAAACAAGAACAGTCTTCTGTGGTGGTTTTTTCCTGCAATTTTTTTTTTTCTGCGATATAATTTTTGGCTTTTCATATTTACATCCTGTTTCATTTGGGCAAAAGAAGAAGCTGTGTTTGGAAAGAATCCAGAAAATGGAGTTTCCCAATTCATGTGTGATTTTTCCACTGCACAGCTGTTTTTACTTGGAATATTTCTTGTCCAAATAGGAAATTTTACTTTGCTGGAGGAAAGAATTTGTGTAAGGGTTTTCTTCAGGTACTTGCAGTGGGTAGGAGTTGGAGGGAAATAACCATTTTTATGTAATAATTGACTGGCTTTATTTTTGGAGGAGATAAGTCTGGAGATGCAGCTTGCACTCTGAATAATTTTTCATCTGCTACTAAGAGGGATATCTATGATTAGGGGGGTGAGGAGGATGTGGCTTTAGGGGGTAGTCTTGGGAAGCCAAGGACAGATTTGAGAGCAGTTACTCCTGGTCTTCATGTTTCATGCTGAGTTCTGAGCTCAGCAAGACCATAAATTTCTGCTCTCCAAACACAAGTAACTGACTGCTGAGTGAGTGGAGCCACAGGATCTATCAGCAGCATCCAATCTTCATTGACTTCTGCTGAGCTGGGAGGGGAGCAAAGTGATGGGTTACCAGTTTGCTGGAATGAGTGTAAAGTAGTCATGAGCAAGTTCTACTTCGCAATCTGGAGACTCTTTTTAAAACTGCTTAAAAATGAAATTTGGAGTAAAGTTTTCAAAGAGCCTATTCACAGCTAGCTTGTTCACCTACTTTGCTACCAGTACAGTACGTTAGCTTCAACAAGTATCCTACCTGTTAGCTTACTTTTTAAGTTGTTACTGTACTTCTGCCTCAGCTTCTTTTGAACTAACAAAACAGAGTCTCTTCCCCTCCTCATCCCATTTGGTCACCTAAACCATCTGTACCTGTGCCAGCTGAACTTTCACTTTCCTGGAATGAGAGAGGTTTGGGTTGTAAATACACACAACTTCAGATGCATTTCACAAAAGTATTGTGCAAGGATGGACTTTCCTCCTTGTGGACATCATTCTCCTATAGTAATTTTTGGGGGTTAGCGCTTTTTTTTTTTAATTTTCGCAGCCACTTCCTTTCATTTGCTGATCATAGTGAAAAGCAAACTCTGACACTGTTCTGTTCGTAATGTTGGAGAATTCATGTATTGGATTAATGCAATAAGCAATACAGAAGTGTACCACATTATTGAGAATAATTAAACTATAATGTAATTGATTTAAATTTGTATCTAAGCCCTGAAACTTCCTTGTGAATGATTGCTTCTAGTGGCTAATCAATTGTGTGGTGAAAAAGCTTGTACCAGTTGTGTCCCAGATGACAGTCAAATACAGTATGCAGGAAGGTGTTCCACCTGTGTCCAATGGCAATTTGAAATTTGTCTGAGAGGAGCAGTTATTTTCAGAGAACAGAGAACATCTCTCTACATGCATCAGAGCATTCCTAGAAGTCTTGGCTCTGGAAACAAACTTATCTCTTTTGTGAAATATATTGGTGCTAGGCATGTAAATTTCTGTGGTTACTTTGGCTTGCTGTATTTATTAAGACATCACAGATACATTTTACTTGTTGTGGTTTAAGAGTGGTATTCCTCAATTTAGTGTTCCTACTGAAATCCTCCAAACCACGTTGCTTGCTTGATCCCCTCTCCTCTTTCCCACTTTGATGATCTGGCGAGAAGTGGAGGTACAAAAGGCAAAGATCATGGGTTGAGATAAGAACAATTTACTGGGAACAGCAGTGAAAAGACAACCAACAGTAACAGCAATAATACTAATAAAGGAGTGTACAAGAAACGATTTGCACCCAAGTTCTCACCCATCACAATACCTGACCATTCCCTCTGCCGTGCTATGGAGCTGGCAGGCAGCCCTTTCCCAGAAAATGAGGTGAGGTCCTACAGAATAACTTCTGGGTTCTGGCCATGCTCCCTCCTCCTGGCTACTGCAGAAATTAACCTTGTCTTTGCCAGAACCAGGACACTACTTCATAACAACATTTTTTATATCATAACTTCCTTTTTGTATCATTTTTATGATCTATGCAAATGGCAGCCAGGTAGCCTTCCTTGAGTGGCACAATTGTCTCAAATAAGGCAAGGCTAATATTTGAGTTAAATAGAAACACATACATTTAGCATAGGCTTCTTTACCATACCCTGTATTTTATGCATGTGTTTCTTTATATACAATTGGTGTCACATGACTGGAGTGCGAATTTTGTAAATTCTGTATGTGAATTTTTGTTTTGAGGGGCTTTCTCCCTTACCTTTCCCAAGAGCAGAGAGATCCATGATAAAAATATATCTTTGCACCATAACAAAGCTGCTTTTCTCAACAGCTGGGTGTGCCATGAGTACATCCTGCATTGATGTATAAAGGTACAAAGGGTATGTCTGCAAGTGGTGATTATGGATCTGACACCAACCGATCTGAACCAGACAGAAAATTAGTACCCCATCTAAAACATGTAAGAAGAGCTTAGTAGGAAACGTGAATTGTGGCTTTGTAAAGCAGCTGTACTTCCTAAAGCCCAAGGAAGCAATAGATAGTAACTGTCTGTGTGCTTATGAGGTATTTTCAGGCATTCTTGGGAATCAGTTTTATATTTTGTCCTTGAGTAATGGATTGCCAACTGTAGTAGTTGCTATTCAATTTTTTGAATGCCTGCCCTTGAATTGAAACCTTGTATATTAAAGAATAACAGAACTCCAATAAGACAGGCACAACAAATATCTTCCAACAATCACAACAATCTATGTTAGATATGTATTTTTTACTGCCATGCAGAAAGAACAGAAACATACTGACTAATTTTTACTAGAACAATAATCAGACATCCACCGGTAAACATGAGTGTGGGCCAGAGGAAAGCAAAGAGGAGGCCTTTTAAGGGATAAAGTCTGCTTAAAATGACATTGGTCTGTGTTCCTCCTGGGTCATAGTAACAAGGGAAAGTCTGGTATTTTTTGAAATTGCTTGCAATTCTTTCTATGCGTGCTTTAACTTCTTTAGAGTTCTCCAACTTGTCTGGGATGTATGAGCACTGAAATAAAAAATCAAGGTGATTCATTATAACAAGTACTCTAATACAAAGTTTTCAGTTTAGTTAGATTGAGTGAAAAAATCATGCTAGTACTGACAAAACCTTCTGTGGGTTGGCATCCCTGGAAATTGTCTTGGTTTCATTGTCTGTTTGCTATGCCATGCTTCCCTGTTTCCATCCCAGTCTGCAGATATACAGATTTGAGTTATGCTGTTGGAAACCAGTAACATACATGCTCAATAACCCCCTGCAGTCTTTGACACTGTCACTTCATTATTACAGTACCAAGCTCCAGTTCCTAACAGAGCTTCTAGGCACTGTCACAGCAGGATAGTGTTAGTTGTGCAGAAATTCACACTAGCTTGTCAGTGTGCATGAAAATGAGGTTGTTTCACTGCATGCCTCTAGTTGTAAATAGTAGAAAAATACAACAAGCATGGCTGTTGGAGGATTCCTACTTAGCCTTGTAAAACAGAACTATTTTGATCTGTAGTAATTTAGTGTTATTTAGTTTTCAATGGAAATAGACTTTGAAGCAGTAATATTTTTATTGTTGTTGTTCATGAACTTTTTTTTTTTTTTTTTTCAGTATTGTTTTGTGCATATAATAATGCTTGAATGTACTAAACTGGAACGTGGCCAAGGAAAAAGCTGGGATTGTTCCTGACCTGAGAATTTTACTTGCATTAATGCAAGTAGGTAGGACATCAAGAAGTTGCCTCCCCTTGCAGTGAACAAGACCCTTGTTTCCATCTATGGTCAGTGATTGCTACTTTGCTCCTTCATTGCATGTAGTTTTCCCTCAGACAGTCATTATAAAGATAGGCATTAGCTAGAAAAATTCTCTTCAGCTGAAGTGTTTTATGCTATTAGGTTTGCACTGTGTGAAGCTCTAATCTATATAAATGCTTTGCACTTGTAATCTGAGTATGTTCTGGACTCTGAAAGTACTTCAGTCTTGGCCATCCAAGATCTGAATTTTTACTGATTTGTTTCTTCTTTTCGTCTAAAATGTGCCTCATGTTGCCATCTTATCCTTCTTTATTCCCTGCTTCATAATATACACCTAAAAAAAGGTAAAATTAGGATTTTTGCTATTATTTTGGATGGTTTTAAATTTGATGTCTCTTATGTGCTGATCCAGCAAGGAACTGAGCAAGCCACAGCTTATAAACCATTTGTTACAGTGGGTCTTCAGCTGGGAGACTTATGTATTTTAAAATGTTCATAGATGTTGTATACTCATGTTGGTGCAATTCCTTAAAAACTGTTAACTTAATATTTAATGTGATGTTTAAAATAAAATCCAAAACTTCGTAATTTTTGGAATGTTTTAAAATTGCCTTGGTCTAAGCTCAGATGTTAACATGCAAAAGATGAGTAACTCCTGCTTTTAATGTGTTGCTTGGTTTAAAAACCATCAGCTCCTCTCCTCAAAGGTGTTAGTAGCACAAAATGAGTATGCAATCTGTGTTGGAAATACCTTAGGATTTCTTTCCAGTGTATCTTCAGTCTGGTAGAGCATAACCTCCTGTCCTGAGGCTGTCACATTAACCCACACCTGTAGACAGGGATAAGGAAAGATTTCCTCATCCTCTGAACCTTTGCTGTTGGGGCAGAAAACTTGGTCCTTGATGTTGGCTTTGAGTACCTTGCACACGGTTTCTGTTGTCCAAACACTACAAAAACAAAACAAAAGGTATTATTTGAAGCTCATCAGAAGAATATGTTTGAGTTGCATGTGAAACTACATCTGTGTGTGGTGGGTTGGCTGGAGTTCATAGCTGCTCCATCCTGATGTGATAAGCTGTGCCCACCCCGAGTCTGTGGCTGCACCTGGAGAAGGGCTGCCATAGCCAGTAAGTTCAGGAAAGCATTTTTGTTGTTTTTGTGGTTGTTTTTTTTATGCATTCTGTGGTTTGCAGTTAGGTTCTGATCTCCCCGTTTGTAACTGGCTTTGTGTTATTCAAGAAAGAAAATTTGCTATGGATTTTAAAGTTTGGCAATAAATACTTGGAATGCACTACATACACTTCATGTGTCAGAAATATTTTGACTCATTTCATTCAATAAGCCTCAGAATTCAGATCAGTATCCATGTTTTTCCCCACTTCTCTTTTTCTTTATTGCATGGGCCTCTTGCACAAATAAGTAGTAGGATTTTGTCTGGAAAATGTTAATTTTTGCTGTTGTTGATCTGTTTTTCTCAAGAGTTACTTTTCTATTATTGATAACAGTGTAAATTTTGCTCACAATAGTACACTTTGTTGTCAAAAACGGTCAAGAAACACTCACTCCAGTTCTTAAGAAACTAATCTTGTTACATGTATCCATCTTTTGTAATGTAATCTGGGGGTAGGAAAATAAATTAAATATATGTGAATTACTCTGTTTTGAAGGGAATGTTTTTCGAATAGTTTTGAGATTAAAGTTGCTCTAGCAAGAAGGATGAGGTGGATGTCCTTGCTTTCTCTATCATAATCTTGAAATATGAACAAGTGAGCTGCACTCTGTCTTGTTACTTTGATATTTTGCAAATTGACTTTCTGTGTGTAGGCAGAACTTGCAAAATTAAATAAAGTGTGTGCATTAGTAACTCCTTCAACATTCATTATGTTCTGCAATATTTGCTGTAGTACACTGTGTTGTTGAATGTGCTATTTTCTTATGATGATTACTTGGAAGTAAGATACAGATTCATGAGTGAAAAATTTTACCATGACTTCTCTTGTTCAAGTTTTATTAAACACGACACTCTCCTGCCCATGGAAAAGCTTTTTTGAGCTGTTTTTATTTATGCAAGTCTTGGCTTTTCATTGTCAAGCTTTGATAAGTGTGGTTGACTTTTTTGATTTTACAGCAAATGTTTTGATTTAGTCTGTTTTGTTTAGCTCTGAGGAGAATAATTTTCTCTTTTTTGTGCTCACTTGTGAGTACCAGATGAATTCTTGGCACACTTTTTTTTCTCTTCTGTCTTAAATCCTTATGAACTCTTTGAGAGCATTTTGTTTATTGTACAATGTACTTAAGTATATTTTATCACTGTTTCAATTATTGTATATGATGCTAATAGGAAAAAGAATAGCTTTGTTTCATAAACAAATGGCTCTTATTACCTCTTAGTGTAAAATGGCACAATGGTGATCCCAATAAAAAAGTACATCATCATGGAGCATGCAACCATTCCCAGTCCCAGGCACAGGGCTCTCGTCTCCCCTCGCTTTTGTGCAGTCACCAACTTCTTTCCCAGCATGATTTACAGTTGTGAAACTTGAACAACCTCTTTTTGGTGTAAAATAAAATACAGAAAAGGGAAAACATGACAGTTATTGTAGTTGTGTAACAAGTTTCTGAAATGTAATATAATTGATGGAGGAATGGCCCCATTTTTGCAAAAACTAAAACTAAAAAAAACCCAATCAAACTTGCTGTGTTTTTTGTTATTGTTGGACTCCTCTTTCACTTTTTTAATTTATCATGAAGTACCTTAAGAAGTGCATGTGTGTATAAGCTAGGAGGTTGGGTAGGAAAACCTGGTAACTTTTGGGGAGAATTCTGTTAACAGTCCAATTGTCCTCAGCCTAAATTCAGTCTGTTTTATGTTGCTGCTTCTCTGAAGTAAGAGTTATTTTGCTGTATATTGGTAAAGGCTGCATGAAGGGAAAACCTTCCCAGAGTGGAAACCTTTTTACATTATGCCTCTTCTTCTGGAGTAGTTTGAAATGCGGTTGTCTTATTTCAAAAGAACTGAAATAATTAAAAATTTAGCATTTGAGATTTCTGACTTCTGCATGTTTGTTTGGCCTTGTCCATTCAGAGGTGCTCCAAACCTGCTGTCCGAGGAGTAATTCTTGGGCAGAGCTGTCTGAATCTGAGCTCAGAACTGACTGGCATTAGCCCTCCACTCTCTTGACAAAGAGCATTTCAAATGATCTACCATAAATGATCCATAATGTTTTGTTGAAGACAATCTGGAAATTATTGCCATGAGTCCATATGCTATTAAGTCATTATGAGTGATGTATAGATTTCTATAGAAATAGTCCTGAACTTTCACTGCAAGTTCAACCCATCACCACCATCTGCTGCACTGACAGCTGTGATTGCAGGTTTGTGGGGTTTTGTTTTTTCTTGAAAACATGGCACAAGCTGTTTTTATGGAAATGGCAAAACTGGCAAGATTTGTGTGGTCTTTTTGGGGACAAGAGAGGAAAGCAGAGCGGGAGAAAATGTTACATTCATGCCAAATCAGTTTTCAGTTCTGTTCTGCACAAGGCATTGGTACACAGTTTTAGGCAGTGCATTTTCAGGATTTTAGTTTCAGGTGTGTGCAATTTTTTAGTGTTTATCCTTACTGGCTGGCGTTCAGGATGGTGTGGTTCCTACCTAAATCCACCTGTGTTCAGGTGTTAAATTTATATACAGTGTAAGACAAGAACAAATCAAAGTTGTCAAATAGGCTCTTCAGATTACCTGTGAGCAGATACTACAGCCTAGCAGAGCTGTGGTAGGGAACCATGCTGAATTTGGTGAAAGATGAGATAGCCTTCAAAGCTATGAGCATCAGCTCTTAATGGAACGAATGGAAATATATTCTGAATGTTCTTTCCTTTCCTTCTTCTTCTGGTTTTCACTGGTAAAAGTGCTTCACTTTGACTGTTTAATGATCAAAGGAAAAAGGTATTTGAAAATTAACATCCTGCTGTTTTTAGACTGCTATAACACTTGAATGTTAGTTCTATTAGCAATAAAAATATAGATGTCTGTGTCCAGTAAAAAGTAGCTTTGGTCATTTAGCAGAATTGTGGTTAGTTGCAGATTTTAAGTATATATTTTGAAGTTGGTAATATGTGATATCATCAAAGTGGAAGGCTGTTTTTAGGTGTCCCTAGAAACTAAATGAGCCTGGAGCACAGGCCCTGAGACCAAATGGTACTGGAATAGCAGGTCCTTATTGTACAGTGGGCAGATAAGGATAGATGAGTGAAAACCTGTGTTATTAGCAAGAAATTCTTACATACAGTAATAATAGTTAATCTTTTTCTGTGAGAAATTAAAATGATGAAAGACTGCCTCTGTGACTTGTGGAAAATTTCTAGTGTCCTAGAGCTGTTAGCATATTGAATTTTGATGAACCATAATATTTACAGAGCTGTACCGTTTACACTGAGAAATAGTGGGTTAATCAACTGCTTGTTACATGGAAAACAAAAATTGTGGGACTATTAAGCAAGGAATTAATAAGAAATCCAATTGCCCCAAAAGTCTGCTTGAATGCAGTCACACATGCAGTGGAAGTACCTTTAAACTCATCCTTATAATAATCTAAAACTAGCAGATCATCTCTTTAAGACACAAAAGGAACTTGTATGTGTTAATTGGAAATTTTTCTCAAGTGACCCAGAGGTTAGAGGATGTTTTGTTCCCCATCCTGTCACCAGACAGTCTGCTTGACCCTGGCTCTCTGCAAGGGCTGCTAAGTGAAGCTGTTTGCCTTTGCTCCCCCAGTTCAGATAACTGCTCTATCCCAAAGGGAATAAGGATATGTAAATTATGCAGAGAATATTTACAAGAAAGGTTAATCTAAAAATATCTCCCTGAATGCTTCTATAGATATAAAAAATAACAAGCTAGGCCTTCCAGCATTGTAAAACAGGGGTGCTTACATAATTGTTGTGTTGTTGTAGCAAATTAGCTGTAAACATGGTCCCTAAAACTGAAATACACATTTGCTGGTGCATTTTTTTCTTCTTTCAAATGTAGAAATTTCATGCATGTGCAGAAGAATTTAAGAGGAAGCACAGGACCACAAGGGAAACATATATGCTTTTTTTCTTTTTTTTTTTTTACATAAATATTCCTATGTACTTCAGCTGAAAATCCTTAATTTTCTGGCTCTCAAGACAAAGCCAAGTTGCATACATATAGAAAAACATATTTACTTGCAATTCCTTTGTTGTTTTAAGGGTTAATTTTTTCAGATTAAAAGCATCTTCTGTCTACTTGCTCTGTCTATGTATACTAGGAGTGTTGAAATAGCTGATTTAGCGTTTCCTCTGACAAAATCTTTAAATCTTTTAAAATTAAGCACTGCAGATGGCTTGATTGGCCCAGGAAGTCTGAGCAAAATTGAATTGGGAGATATTGAGTGTACAAAGCAAGGCTTAGTCCAGCCTTCAAGAGAAAATGTAAATGTATTTTTGTACTGCAGATTTTGTGGGGTGGTTCCATACTTGTTAGGAATGTATAAACTGCAAATGTTTTGATAATGTTCCCTCTGCCTAATCTTCTTCAATCTAGTTAAATTATACAGTACATTAGCCGTGCAATTTCAATATATAATAATTGCATTCATAGCTGCTAGTGATAATCTTAGGGATGGCATCCACTCAGGTTTTGAATAGTCCCCTGTTTTATTAAAGAGGTATTTGATACTCGGCCTGAAGTCTCTACCTCCTCCTACTCTCCCATCCTTTGAGGAGTTCCCAGTAGTGTGACCTTTAGGAGTTCAGATGGGACCTCTGTCTCAAGCTATTCCAGACTGCTCTTAATTTGGGTAAGGTATGAGCAGCATTGATGAATTTATCTTGCTTGCAGAAAAAAGGCTTCTAAATCCCTCTCTTGAATTTAAGTTGGGAATAAATATTAACAGTGAGGTAGTGTTGTGGTTTTTTGGTTTTGTTTTGTTGTTGTTGTTGTTGTTTTGGTTGGTTGGTTGGTTTTTTGGTTTGTTTGTTTGGGATTTTTTTTTGTTTTGGTTTGGTTTTGGTTTTTTTGTTTTGTTTTGGTTTGGTTTTTTTTGAGCTGATTTATCCCACACTATATGCTAAATCTCCAGTGAACATCTGTGTTTGGTTTCAGATGAACATTATGTTCTAATTCAGCATCATACCAAGAAGAGTAATGCAAGCCATCCACATCTCTAAAGTGATGAGGACTTTTTAAACAGGCCTGTACCCTTTGGCGTCTACTGCTTCTATATGCAAAACAGCCCTTTGTCCTGTCAAATGCCAATGTAAGTCACCTTGTTATTCTCAAAATACCTTGTATAGACAAAATAAAAATTGCCAGCTTTGCTGGATTTTTAAGAGGAGCACAGTACTTGGTGACAATTTATTGGCCAAATGCTTTTTTGTGGGAACTAGTAGGCAAAATTTTAGATTTATACATATAAGCTGTGTACTGGTTATGTTACTGGAACAGAAGTCATATTTACATACTTAGGGTTGTCTCTAGGTAGAGTTAGTTGGATCATTCTCACTTGCTTATCTGTGTTTCCATGGGTATTTCAACACTGCTTAGATTCTTCCTTTTTATTCCAATCCTAGGCTCACCATTTTCTCATCTGCTGCCCCACCACTTACAACTGGATATGACCAGAACTGCATATGTGTTAGCACTGTCTTTCCCTATCCCCACCCTCCATTTCACCCTCTAGCAGTTACAGGCATTTCTGGCTGGCACTGGGGGAGTGAGTGCTGCAGGGCTGTGGCCGGGGAACACCAGGTTTTTCATCACTTAACAAGCTTTCTGTGTATCTGGGACCACAATACTGTATGTTACACAACGAGGTGGTGCTGAGCCTCGATAGAAGAGTGCACAGAAAAATTTCTCGTGTAGTTGTCTTGGAAACCCGAAATGGCAATATTTTGATTGTGTAACATGATACAACCATGTTTATTTTATGAAATATGCTGTATCATTTTGCTTTATTACTGTACTCTTTGTGCTACTAAAGTGAATTAAAGGAGTTAGCTTTTTATTGTATAAAACATATGCAGTTGTTTAAGACTAATTCTGTAAGCTTTTAAACACGGTGGTTCTTAAAAAAAAAAAGTGAGGGAAAAAATGAAGTTGCTTGCTCAGTTCAGCTGTTCTGAAATCTTTCTGGAGTACTTTTTCCTTTGATTCTATGCTGTAGAGGGCTGCACAGAAGCAATCAGTTTAAGAGCAGATTTCTGGGAAGCCTTCAAGAGTTCATGTTCCTGGTTCCTCTCTAACTTAGGGGTAGGTTAGCACAACTTCTTAAGTAATGCTGAACACCCAAAGCCATGAAACTTATAAGAGTAAAGGTGCTTTTACCATTAAAATGAATAAGAACTATGGTCTTATATGAGCTACAGGCTCTTAATTTGAGAAAATATTATTGTTACCTTTGCTAGCAGTTCTGAAGAATGATCCAATTGCATCCAGTTTCAAAAGAGACAATAGCTCAGTCTGCATGCTGCAGAAAAGTTATCTGCACTGCCCTCCATAGTGCTTGCAAATATAGAAAGCCTTTTGCTTCCCAAAACACTGTACTTTTAAAAACACAAAGCTATCGCCTCCCAAGGTGATATGCTCCCAAAGCTATGCTCCCAAGGAAAAAACCAGTTGTTTAGAAATATACTCACAGTTTTTGATGAAACGCTGCTTTCTCTGATGAAAAAAGTCTGTTACATGACAGACTTAGGATAGTAATGGAGCTCAGAGCTGAAAGGGATTTTTATTATGTTTTTTTCCCTTTCCTGTACTTCTCTGAGCTTGTTTTACTGTGGCTGAACTCCTGACTTAGTTCCCCTATTACAAAGCCTTTTGTAACCATAAATGGTAAGGTATGAAAAAGCACTGTCCTTTTGGAAATGAATTGCTGGAAACCAGGAAGCCACAATACTAAGACTGAGCTTTCCCATACACTAGAGCCCCTTTACGACACATTCTGGTGGAATCATGTTAAACTGTGGCCGTACTCCTTTTGTACAACTCTTTTAGTTTAGAAATCTGACAGATCTTTTGAGTAAGATTTAAGGAATTGAACAGTATTGATGACCAGTGGTATTGATTCTTAGCTCTTAATAACCTGAGCTGTTACCAGCTGTGTGGGAATGCTTTATTGCCGCTGTTCTCAGTGAGTTTGTATGCAATAGGTGCTAAAATTCTGCCTGTACATCAGAGCCTTATAGATAAGAACATCCATCATGCCATAAATGGATTAGTGTCCAGCATGCTTCTTTAGCCAAAAAATCAAGCTTATTTCCGGGACATATAAACAGATAATTCCTAGCACAGAGCTTCAGAAGAGAGCTAATTCTTTTTTTAAATGTTGTTGTTGCTGTTGTTATGAGAGAGGAAAACACTATTATTGGGCGACTAAAGGAATTTAAATTAGTTAATCCAGGAGAATCATTAGGAGAGAACTGTAAACAAGGGTAGGATATTTGCCCCTCCCTCCCCACTTTAGGTATCTCATAATTACCTGTTTCAGTTTAAGCTGTTCTTCTAAACTTGCTTTTGGTAAAAGATTTGAAGTTGACAAGCTCAGAATGTTCATGCTGTCTGAAGATACCTGATGAATCTCCTTCAGGAGGACCCTTTAGTATTATTATAGATGCAGAAGAGAGCACACAAAGCTAGCCTGGATTTAGATAACTGTCTGGTAAGTAAGAGGACGTCTGCTACTATGATCTAGATTGGAAATATTTATGATCAGAGTAGTTTTATAAGAGTTGAGAAGTGATGTAGAGAAACTCTACAAATGACATTTGAAATTTGGGGAAAAAAAGCCTTATGGAAAAAGTTATTTCCAAATAACACAGGATCTGGTTGAGTGGAGTTTTTATGATTTTTGATGCTTAGTAATCAAGACTGGGTATTTCATAAAGGCTGTCTCTGCTGGTTCAGGGAATAATCAGGTTTTTAATGAGGAATTCATTGTATGTGATTTTTGGGTTCTGTGATTCAGGATTCAAAGTAGAATACAAGGTAAGCCATTTTAAATTAAATTCATGAATCTTCAATGTTGATGTAAGTCCGTGCAAATCAGTGTAAGTCCTGGGCACAGACAAAGGAACACAGACCTTTTGGCAGTTAGCCATGATGGCCAAAGCAAAACTGAAAGCTTATTGGAATAACCCCCTTTTATAGGGGTAATATTCAAAGCTGGCACCTTTCCCCCTCATTGGCTGGGTTATAACCTGGGTAATGCCTTCCATGAGTGATGTGTGCTGTGTCTGATTAGTAGAGGTTTTAATAGACAGGCCAGACAGAGACTGGAGTCAGCTTCTACACTGTAACATTTCACCCTTTCTCTTTATAAAAAATTTGAGAAAAAATGCAAAGTTTGCTTATGAGACTTCATAAGCAGGGGCCAGTGCTTACAAGGTGACATAAAATGCTATACATTTTGATTTTGTCCAATTTTGCTTCCAATTAATAAATTTAGTTTTCTTTTCCAATTAGGGATATTTTATATGTGTCACTGATGTTAGAATTGTTCAGGTTAAACCGAACACTGTTCTGGATTGGCATCAGTTATAATTTAACTGCAACAAGGTGAAATTAATATAACAGTTAGAACTGTTACAACCTAATATAACCTTTAGAACTGTTATAACTTCAATTAATATAACCCTTAGAACTATTACAAACATAAATTACTAAAACTATATAGAAACATTTAACTTGAACCATAACTTCACAAATAGAGAACATTCACTTTTGGAAATAAATAACAAACAAAGCAACTTGTAAACATATTTAACAATTTAACTGTCTCAGACTTTTGAGGTAGGTAGATAAACTGTTCAGTC